>CM030854.1:12866566-13003168 GCA_018105865.1 Metaphire vulgaris
GACTTTGTTGGTAAACACTGGATACCTATGTACAATTTGAGTTCCTCTTATAAAAATAGGATATCCTAACCATATCAGTCATAAATTTATAAGCGATAGGTTATAAATTCGACCTACGACCGATACTGACTATGGTTACTCTGGTGGCGGAGCTTATAAGTAATTGACAAATTCAAATGAACCAATCATAATTTGTTGCGGAACTTATTTTATGCGGCACTTTATTTACTCGACACGGGGCTCTCAAAAGTCCCAACCAGAGTTAATGGAGTTGAAGGAATTTTTTTTTGTTTTCTAGGCAATGTGGACATCAACAGCCCAGATCTGATCCGGGGCGAGTCGGTGACCTTTACCGAACCAGAAGCCAGTTCGGGAAGCCGAGAAGAACGCTGCCTTTTTTGCAGCGCAAGAAAGTGGGCTTGGTATGTGTATATGTGCACCTGTGCGTGTATAATCAGCCAATTTTATATGGCGCCATAAGAATTGCACTTAGCTCACGGTGGGTGACCTCTTTCCGAGAGTGTTGTGACAATGTCATATTATTTGGATAGGTTTAGTTAGTGGCGGTTCCACCATGTTGATGACTGGGGATGCATCCCCCACCGGGGTTCCGGATGACTTTTTTGGCTTGTCAACCTATGTTCCAGTATGTTTTTTTTAAATTTAGTGAAAAATACTGTGAACTACATTCTTTTTTGCTTGTCGGCCTTTTTTGGCAAGGTTTATTAAAATTTAGTGGCCAAAACACTAACAATGACCTTTTTCTCTCTCCTTTTTCTTCTTCACTTTGCATCCCCCCACCAACTTCCTAGAAATTGTTTCATTCCCCCACCAAGAATTCCTCAAACTGCCACTGGGTTTAGTAATGGTAATTTAAGCAAAAGCTTTGCACGTTTTCTCTATACATAGTAGATGTCATACATACACCAGTCTGGCTTTCATTGGATGACTAGTTACTGTATGTCCAGTGTTGCATACACATTTTATTGCGGCACGAATGACATATCCTAGGTTGACAAGTTTTCTCTTTAGACAAGTAAAATTTAATCTAGTACAGACAGGGGATATTTTTACACCCCCAACATGAGACCGACACCCTGCAACATCCACCAATTTTAGCCTGCGATAACCTTTTTTGCCTGTCAGATTTTTTGGCAGGGACCCCCAAAATATACCAACCCCCCTCCAATTTGATAATTCTAGAAATAACCCTGAAATGGCTTGGTAGGTGATTTGTGATTTGTACTGTTCCTGTGAATAACCAAGTGATATCTTGACTTCTGAAGTATATACTGGGTGGCGCAAAAAAAAACCGGACTAGTCACATTTAGGTGTGGCATTTAATATAGTCCATTTTTTGTGCCACCCTGTATTTAGATATTTACATATTTTGGTCATTGATTTAATCTTACTCCTGCTTAATGAACAGTTAAAATTTCCTTTATTTTCATTGAATATTTAGAATGTTTATCGTAATCAGTGTAGTTATCACGAGACTCTAAATTTGTTGCGTGTAAAATAAGAGTACTGATGCCAAGGATTTCATGAAAACCAATCGTACTTTTATTGTAATTATTGTATGCTTAATTGTTGACTGGCAGTGCCATACTGGGCTACAGGGATATTTTTACGCCCCCTAGCATGCCCCACCAGCCCCCAATTTGAGATCAACACCCCTACCAAAAAAAATTGCTGATGTGACAATGGTATGCATACAAAATGCATACTAATTAGCTCTGGACACCCCGTCCTCCAATTTGAAAGTAAACACCTCCTCCCAATTCACAACCCTAAAAATTATCCCTGCTGGGCTGGGGTCCTGAAAATTTTTGACCTTAAGAGCCCATGTTACCGTCTATTGGCGTCTGATTTGCTGTCTTGTTTGCCATAGGGTTGGCTGTCGGTCTGGCGGTCTCTTCTGCAGCTTTGCACCGCTACTCCGACATGCACGACTGCAAGTTCGACTACAAGGAACACGCCCAGGACCAGATCGCAAGAACAACCCGTCGTCGTGAGGCAAAAGATCACGAAAATATAAAAACGAGGCGCGCGCCATTTTGAAACAGTTTAGTCCAAGTCGAGCGAACTTTTGAATCTTTTTTTTGTGGCTCCACTCCTTCTCCATTTTGTTGATTTTGCGTCGATGACTTTGCTTTGTGGGACAAGGATTGGCGTCAGATTATATGCGTTTCTATTATTTGTACAGAATAGGGCAGACTACTTAATCGAGTGTGAAAGCGGGCGTGTCGAGTTGGAAACGTTAACCCGTTTGCGGAACTACATTTGTCGTGCGATTCTAATTTTAGCCGGCGTTCTGTCGTACAGTTCATCCCGTTCGAAGATTTTCCCCCCAAGTTTTGCTGCGCGTAGCTTTTTTTCTTCTTGCATCGAGGCAAATGTTTTACTTACTTTTTAAAAATAATTCACCATAATCCCGATACTGATGAATCAACAGTCTTAATCTAAACCCTAGTTTCAGTTATATACCAAGTTACCTCACATTCTTCGTCTCTTATGCTTTGTGTTTTAGGTAAGATTTTAGTGTTCAAGCGCTAGGATGCTGATTTGCAAAGACAAAATTTACTAAAAGCATCTGTGAAATATACCTATTAGGCGTTATAATTATTTCCTTTTTTTGATTGACGAGTGCTTAATACAGGATATCGATACAGGATCAAGCTGGTTGTGCTAAAAAATATCAACATAACCTTCCAATTCAATTGTTACGTCAGCTTTAACCATATGCTTGTATTCACAGATTGGTTCGAATGCAATATTAATGGAACATTGAACGCTACTGTAACCGGGTTTGACTGTATTTGAGAATATTACTACAGAAAATAGTACAATTTATCCTTAATTTCGTTATATGAACTTTCGTGTGTAGTGAGCGTATTTTAAACATACAGTATGTTGAGCGTGCAAAGTTAGCCATTGACTTGCTTGCTTTGCTCCAGAAAATCTGTAATTACAGCCTCCTTTTAATTTACACTGGAGCTGTAAATTTGTAACGTTTGGTGCACAAATACGTCTGTAATTAACACATCATCTGATTTAGGTATTTCAGGTAAAAGTTACTGAATAAATTTTTACAAGCTTTGTTGCTGAAATTGGTTGAGGACCCATCCATATAGTGCGTGCCCACTGAGGAGGAGGATTTTACTTTTTCCTATGTACGTTATGTGCAACAGGAGGATGTTGAAAATATGCCTTTTTTGCTAACGTACTATATGGATGAACCTAAATAGCATAGCATTCCTTTTTGAAGTTTCCATGGTGGGAGAAAAATGGCCAGTTGGGTGGCAATTGTTTGCTGTGGTTTAGTACAATTAGTACATATCTAGAGTAGATACATCTGTACAACAGCAGATGAGCCTTTTCAAATACTGTATTTACAAATTCTAGCGAAAATTTGTGGTGTCGTAGGGCTTTCATATTTACACCGATTGAAGCCCAGTCGATGCCTACAAGGAATCTGGACCCGCATTTTGGATATCTATCAGGTGTCTGACTTTTTTAAAGGGTTAGAAATCTATAAAATGTATAGCCACCATTATTATATTTTGCAATATAGACACATTAATAGGGTGGAAAGTGACGGATTTTTCTACTCCACTGACATCACTGCAAGGCGTTTGAGGGTTCTAAAAGAAATTTGGGTGAAATATCGACATGAATTTTGGGTGCCGAAAATTTTCCATGGACTATAGTCCAGGGTTTTCGAAATTTGGCGAAAATTTGTGGTGTAAATAGGGCTTTCATATTTGCACCGATTGAAGCCCAGTCGATGCCTACAAGGAATCTGGTCACATTTTGGATATCTATCAGGTGTCTGACTTTTTAAAGGGTTAGAAATCTATAAAATGTATAGCCACCATTATTATATTTTGCAATATAGACACATTAATAGGGTGGAAAGTGACGGATTTTCTACTCCACTGACATCACTGCAAGGCGTTTGAGGTTCTAAAAGAGAAATTTGGGTGAAATATCGACATGAATGTTTGGGTCGCTTGAAAATTTTCCATGGTTTTTCGAAATTTGGCGAAAATTTGTGGTGTCGTAGGGCTTTCATATTTGCACCGATTGAAGCCCAGTCGATGCCTACAAAGGAATCTGGACCCACATTTTGGATATCTATCAGGTGTCTGACTTTTAAAGGGTTAGAAATCTATAAAATGTATAGCCACCATTATTATATTTTGCAATATAGACACATTAATAGGGTGGAAAGTGACGGATTTTTCTACTCCACTGACATCACTGCAAGGCGTTTGAGGGTTCTAAAAGAAATTTGGGTGAAATATCGACATGAATTTTTGGGTCGCCTGAAAATTTTCCATGGACTATAGTCCAGGGTTTTTCGAAATTTTAGCGAAAATTTGTGGTGTCGTAGGGCTTTCATATTTGCACCGATTGAAGCCCAGTCGATGCCTACAAGGAATCTGGACCCGCATTTTGGATATCTATCAGGTGTCTGACTTTTTTAAAGGGTTAGAAATCTATAAAATGTATAGCCACCATTATTATATTTTGCAATATAGACACATTAATAGGGTGGAAAGTGACGGATTTTTCTACTCCACTGACATCACTGCAAGGCGTTTGAGAGGGTTCTAAAGAGAAATTTGGGTGAAATATCGACATGAATTTTTGGGTCGCGAAAATTTTCCATGGACTATAGTCCAGGGTTTTTCGAAATTTGAGCGAAAATTTGTGGTGTCGTAGGGCTTTCATATTTGCACCGATTGAAGCCCAGTCGATGCCTACAAGGAATCTGGACCCGCATTTTGGATATCTATCAGGTGTCTGACTTTTTTAAAGGGTTAGAAATCTATAAAATGTATAGCCACCATTATTATATTTTGCAATATAGACACATTAATAGGGTGGAAAGTGACGGATTTTTCTACTCCACTGACATCACTGCAAGGCGTTTGAGGGTTCTAAAGAGAAATTTGGGTGAAATATCGACATGAATTTTTGGGTCGCCCGAAAATTTTCCATGGGTTTTTTTTCGAAATTTTAGCGAAAATTTGTGGTGTCGTAGGGCTTTCATATTTGCACCGATTGAAGCCCAGTCGATGCCTACAAGGAATCTGGACCCGCATTTTGGATATCTATCAGGTGTCTGACTTTTAAAGGGTTAGAAATCTATAAAATGTATAGCCACCATTATTATATTTTGCAATATAGACACATTAATAGGGTGGAAAGTGACGGATTTTTCTACTCCACTGACATCACTGCAAGGCGTTTGAGGGTTCTAAAGAGAAATTTGGGTGAAATATCGACATGAATTTTTGGGTCTTGAAAATTTTCCATGGACTATATAGTCCAGGTTTTTTTCGAAATTTGAGCGAAAATATGTGGTGTCGTAGGGCTTTCGTATTTGCACCGATTGAAGCCCAGTCGATGCCTACAAGGAATCTGGACCCGCATTTTGGATATCTATCAGGTGTCTGACTTTTTAAAGGGTTAGAAATCTATAAAATGTATAGCCACCATTATTATATTTTGCAATATAGACACATTAATAGGGTGAAAGTGACGGATTTTTCTACTCCACTGACATCACTGCAAGGCGTTTTGAGGTTCTAAGAGAAATTTGGGTGAAATATCGACATGAATTTTTGGGTCGCCCGAACATTTTCAGGTTTTTTTCGAAATTTGAGCGAAAATTTGTGGTGTCGTAGGGCTTTCATATTTGCACCGATTGAAGCCCAGTCGATGCCTACAAGGAATCTGGACCCGCATTTTGGATATCTATCAGGTGTCTGACTTTTTAAAGGGTTAGAAATCTATAAAATGTATAGCCACCATTATTATATTTTGCAATATAGACACATTAATAGGGTGGAAAGTGACGGATTTTTCTACTCCACTGACATCACTGCAAGGCGTTTGAGGGCTCTAAAGAAATTTGGGTGAAATATCGACATGAATTTTTGGGTCGCCCGAAAATTTTCCATGGACTATAGTCCAGGTTTTTTTCGAAATTTGAGCGAAAATTTGTGGTGTCGTAGGGCTTTCATATTTGCACCGATTGAAGCCCAGTCGATGCCTACAAAGGAATCTGGACCGCATTTTGGATATCTATCAGGTGTCTGACTTTTTAAAGGGTTAGAAATCTATAAAATGTATAGCCACCATTATTATATTTTGCAATATAGACACATTAATAGGGTGGAAAGTGACGGATTTTTCTACTCCACTGACATCACTGCAAGGCGTTTGAGGGTTCTAAAAGAAATTTGGGTGAAATATCGACATGAATTTTTGGGTCGCCCGAAAATTTTCCATGGACTATAGTCCAGGGTTTTTCGAAATTTGAGCGAAAATTTGTGGTGTCGTAGGGCTTTCATATTTGCACCGATTGAAGCCCAGTCGATGCCTACAAGGAATCTGGACCCGCATTTTGGATATCTATCAGGTGTCTGACTTTTTTAAAGGGTTAGAAATCTATAAAATGTATAGCCACCATTATTATATTTTGCAATATAGACACATTAATAGGGTGGAAAGTGACGGATTTTTCTACTCCACTGACATCACTGCAAGGCGTTTGAGGTTCTAAAAGAAATTTGGGTGAAATATCGACATGAATTTTTGGGTCGCCCGAAAATTTTCCATGGACTATAGTCAGGTTTTTCGAAATTTGAGCGAAAATTTGTGGTGTCGTAGGGCTTTCATATTTGCACCGATTGAAGCCCAGTCGATGCCTACAAGGAATCTGGACCCGCATTTTGGATATCTATCAGGTGTCTGACTTTTTAAAGGGTTAGAAATCTATAAAATGTATAGCCACCATTATTATATTTTGCAGTATAGACACATTAATAGGGTGGAAAGTGACGGATTTTTCTACTCCACTGACATCACTGCAAGGCGTTTGAGGGTTCTAAAGAGAAATTTGGGTGAAATATCGACATGAATTTTTGGGTCGCCCGAAAATTTTCCATGGACTATAGTCCAGGGTTTTTTTCGAAATTTTAGCGAAAATTTGTGGTGTCGTAGGGCTTTCATATTTGCACCGATTGAAGCCCAGTCGATGCCTACAAGGAATCTGGACCCGCATTTTGGATATCTATCAGGTGTCTGACTTTTTTAAAGGGTTAGAAATCTATAAAATGTATAGCCACCATTATTATATTTTGCAATATAGACACATTAATAGGGTGGAAAGTGACGGATTTTCTACTCCACTGACATCACTGCAAGGCGTTTGAGGGTTCTAAAGAGAAATTTGGGTGAAATATCGACATGAATTTTTGGGTCGCCTGAAAATTTTCCATGGACTATATCCAGGGTTTTTCGAAATTTGAGCGAAAATTTGTGGTGTCGTAGGGCTTTCATATTTGCACCGATTGAAGCCCAGTCGATGCCTACAAGGAATCTGGACCCGCATTTTGGATATCTATCAGGTGTCTGACTTTTTAAAGGGTTAGAAATCTATAAAATGTATAGCCACCATTATTATATTTTGCAATATAGACACATTAATAGGGTGGAAAGTGACGGATTTTTCTACTCCACTGACATCACTGCAAGGCGTTTGAGGGTTCTAAAGAGAAATTTGGGTGAAATATCGACATGAATTTTTGGGTCGCCCGAAAATTTTCCATGGACTATAGTCCAGGGTTTTTTTTCGAAATTTGAGCGAAAATTTGTGGTGTCGTAGGGCTTTCATATTTGCACCGATTGAAGCCCAGTCGATGCCTACAAGGAATCTGGACCCGCATTTTGGATATCTATCAGGTGTCTGACTTTTTTAAAGGGTTAGAAATCTATAAAATGTATAGCCACCATTATTATATTTTGCAGTATAGACACATTAATAGGGTGGAAAGTGACGGATTTTTCTACTCCACTGACATCACTGCAAGGCGTTTGAGGGTTCTAAAGAGAAATTTGGGTTAAATATCGACATGAATTTTTGGGTCGCCCGAAAATTTTCCATGGTCCAGGGTTTTTTTCGAAATTTTAGCGAAAATTTGTGGTGTCGTAGGGCTTTCATATTTGCACCGATTGAAGCCCAGTCGATGCCTACAAGGAATCTGGACCCGCATTTTGGATATCTATCAGGTGTCTGACTTTTTAAAGGGTTAGAAATCTATAAAATGTATAGCCACCATTATTATATTTTGCAATATAGACACATTAATAGGGTGGAAAGTGACGGATTTTTTCTCCACTGACATCACTGCAAGGCGTTTGAGGTTCTAAAGAAATTTGGGTGAAATATCGACATGAATTTTTGGGTCGCCCGAAAATTTTCCATGGACTATAGTCCAGGTTTTTTTCGAAATTTGAGCGAAAATTTGTGGTGTCGTAGGGCTTTCATATTTTGCACCGATTGAAGCCCAGTCGATGCCTACAAGGAATCTGGACCGCATTTTGGATATCTATCAGGTGTCTGACTTTTTTAAAGGGTTAGAAATCTATAAAATGTATAGCCACCATTATTATATTTTGCAATATAGACACATTAATAGGGTGGAAAGTGACGGATTTTTCTACTCCACTGACATCACTGCAAGGCGTTTGAGGGTTCTAAAGAGAAATTTGGGTGAAATATCGACATGAATTTTTGGGTCGCCCGAAAATTTTTCATGGCCACCATTATTATATTTTGCAACATAGACATTGTACCCGTATCCTTTCCTAGAGAGGCAACAATGAAATGGTAATAGTAAAAATAAATTCTAGTTTTTAGGAATCAGGATAATCCATTTGGCAAATAGTAGGCCTGGCTTCTGAAGTCTGGACTACTGGTTGGTAACATTGTGCAATACAACTAGTCAGCTAGCCTAAGCCTACATGAATGTCGGACATGGATTATAACTTCTAGAAGACTCGATGAGCTTGTTTAAAATATTTAGTAGATTAGCTTAGCTATGAGCAGGCATTAGATCTGAAGTTAAACAACAAAACTTTACCAGAAGAACTTTCTCGGTCGAGGAGTCCTTGGAGGAGTCAGAGGACGCCATTAAAATTATAGATTTATTATATTATACACTACTCTACTGATGAGTCATGATGTCAGATGACGTCATCTGTATTTTCTTTATGCTCCCAGTAAGTAAAATGCATGCTGTCTGACAAACTGAACGCAATATACAAGTTACACTAATACACTTTACTCAATATTATTTTTCTATTACTGCATTGCTAATTTGCTATAGTAGTGAGAAATGAAAATATAATTTTTTGGGTAAAAACGGGTATACTCGTACCCGTAGCCGCTATACCTGTACCCGACCCGTACTCGTAAAATGTGTACCCTACCCTACCCGCGGGTACGGGTAGGGTATACCCGCGGGTACGGGTATACCCGCACATCCCTAGGACACTTGCCCCCCCCTGGAAAATGCAAATACCGATATTTCACATTGAAATTTGAAAACCTTGCTAAAATATTAACCGTGTCCATTGTGTTAAAATGTGTTTTGCCCCTCGTGGAAAATTCATGTGAAGTAACCTTGATCACTGTGTTTTGCCCCACCTGGAAAAATTTCTGTGGGCACCCATGGTCCAATATCATATGGAGTCTTGCCAGTCTAACAATGAAAAGCAATTTAGTTGGCTTCTGTCGTGGTCCGTTTTCTGGAAATGTTGGTACACTATAAGTAAAATGTCAAAATCCTCTTGTTTAGATGATCTTTGAAGTCGTAACGACCGTCTTCTACGATGATTTGTTCGAAAAGAAATCGTGATTCTGGTAAGCCCTGCTTTCCGGCTTCTCGAGTAACAAATCCGCTTCATGGACGTCATTCTTGATGGCATTTTTAAGTTCATCTGCAGTCAGAACAACCACAGATCAATATATGAACGAGACTTGGTTAAGATGAACATCTGACATTTTAACAGTGATCATTGTACTGTTATTTCTGAATGATCTGAATTGCCTTAAATTTATATAGCGTTCTGATATTAAAGCACTGGTCATTGGTTTAAAATGCTATGCAGACTGATAATGTCGACCCCAGATTGGCGGACATGTGAGTCCTGAGGTTCAACAAGAGAGAATCCAGGCTGACAAGCAGTGGCAGCTTCACAGGAGGACCCATGCCCCTATTGAGTTTGTAAGCCCCCAGTGCCCCCCTGTTGGGACCCTATACTTAATACTACATACCTAACAACAAATGGTTTTCCCCATGATTAGAAGTTGCCACCCCAACGGCCCCCCACTTGCCAAATCCTAGAGCCGCCACTGCTGACAAGTAAGAAAAGTGCAACAAGATTTATCTCCAGACAACAGATTTGTCAGCAAAACAGCATCGAATAGCAAATTTTGTGTTCCAACAAATTAATTCATTTTGTCCTATAACTTATATATAACTGCCACAACAAATAAGATTTGATAAAGAAAGCAATATCACACTTCATTTTATAATTACCATATATACGAATTTTTATGAATTCACCGAACAAAAAACCATAAAATAAATGGAAGAGAAAATTAAAAACGACCACAGCTTAGTGGCTACCCCTTCTCAGTGTGTACGTAATATATGGATGGGCCCTTACCAAGTGAACTGAAGTTCAATTCTTGCCGTAGATGGTGAAGTATGCACACTTTTAGTAAACTGCCGTGCAGATCTTTGTCAAACGCATGCATGATGTAAGTTTCCTGTACATAAGGTTTCATAAACAAAAAGTACAGTACACTGTATATCAGATCATCATACTGAGGCTTACAACAAATGAAGTCTTTATTTACTGGTGACATTAACTCTGCAATGCCAAGAATATAATATAGCAAACATCGGATTATCTTTTATTCTTGTCTTTTACATGGTAGACCAAGAATTCTGACTGATCAGTTGGGGAACTTTGTATTCCACAGTCCATTCTGCCTTGTCCCATCCTTTCACTGCTCTTCTTTTCCCTTCCTCTTTTATTTTGTCACTTATAATAATAATAATAATAATAATAATAATAATAATAATAATGTGATTTATGTGGTTTAGGAGGCTAAGTAAGCCTTACTTATTCATGCCTTATAACTTCACAGCTATTTACAATTATGATAAATTAGCACAAAACATCTTTTGGGGTGGAGAGATGTGCCCCATGTGGATCAGGCCCCAGACTTTATATCTGGAGTCCACTGCAGAATATCTGTTTTTACAAGACATTATTCTAAGGCATCTGTATAAGGCCAGGCTGCTATACTGGAGACCCTACAGTAGCTTTTTAATAGACAATATTCAAAACCAAAACTGTAAATACGTAAAAACAATTACAATTATATTATCAATTTCTTTCAAGAATTAAGATAAATAATTATTAGAAAATCTACTTGACTTCCTACATGACAAGATTTTGTAACCGCGATATTATGCATAAGATATATATCCTGTATTGTTCTGGCAAACTTCACATCTAGCATGGGCACATATCCTCAGCACTTGTTATACACTACACACATGCACTGATTTATGCACAGGAGGTTGCTATTCTGTTAGTAGTTGAAAATTGTTTTATCCAGCACAAGTGCAAACAATATTATTATTATTATTATTATTATTATTATATTATTATTATTATTATTATTATTATTATTATTATTAATCTGACAATTTCTTGTGTGCCATATTACCAAATGTCAAGAGCTAGGGCACACCACAGAGTCCAGCTATAGGCCTACAAATAAATAATATACAGTAAAATGAAAACAAAATGAATGGAAAACAATCTAAGGCCGAAGAGAATAAGGTTTCTGGAACAGATGTATCTTTAGGTTTTTCTTGAAGGACGCCAGAGAGCAGGATGAATTAACAGACATCAGTAGATTGTTTCATGTCTTTGGCCCTGACACTGCAAATGACCTGGAACCCAGTGATGTTTTTTGACAATGAGGTATCTTCATAAGACTTTCAGCGTCGGACCGCAGGGACAGTTGGAACCTTTAACACTCTGGCTACAAGGATAAGCAAGCAGACTCAACTCTTATTGGGGTCAGAACCAGGCACCCACAAAGTCCTCAAATGCGAAAATTGTTTGTATCTACATCTACATACCCCACACCCTTCGTCTCTGGAGGCCCAAATATTTATTCTGCAGGGGCCCAGTACAGGCCAACCTAGGTCCTCATTCTTAGGGCTCATCCATATAGCACATGTGCAAAAAACACATATTATCAACCCCTCACCTCATTGCACACATTACATATGCAAATTCTCCTAAATCAACCCCTCCCCCCATCAGTGCGTACGTACTATATGGATGGACCCTTACTTTGTTTTTAGATCAAGCATGAGACTGGATATCAGAGGGTTAACAACAAACCATTGTCTTGGTCGTATTTTTGTAGAACGGATTGTAACCGATGCTCATCACCATTTTGTAGACTTCGCCGTTGTCTACATTTGCCCATCCACAGTATATGCCGCACACGAGGGCTTCCGGAATATTAAGCGTCACGTCATCTGGAAAATTGGCTAAAGAAAACAGTTGCATTCCACTCACTATGACCATGCTGTATAGTCTCTTTCTTTATAATCAATCAATCAATCAATCAAATCTGTTTATTTCTCAACATCCTATTGATTGGGGCGGGAAGTTAGCAGAGTGGTAACAGCGTTGGACGATGGAGCAGAAGGCCGCAGGTTCGATCCCCGCCGGAGCCCTAAGGTCGACTCAGCCTTCATTCGCCAGAGGGCGGTGATAACTGAGTAGCAGCTGTGGCTGTGAAGGCTGCGAAGGTAAAGCGCGGGTCTAGAGAAAGAAATGGCAAACTACTCTAGATTAATGGCTTTAGCCACCTACGTCGCTGCTTGCCTGACACCGAAGATCAGCGCCGGGCCCAAAGCTCGAAATCGAGTATGGGCGAACCTTTACCTTTACCTTTACCTATTGATTACAAGTCAAGAAAAGAAAAAGCTTGACTAGACAAGGAGTAAAAAATTCAAACTATATATAAACCATGAATGTCCAAATACTTGAACAGACTTTACTGAATAATGATACAAACTTAATATTAATATAAATGAAAATGAGCTAGTACTAATATTTAATAGTAAAATGATCTAATAGTAAAAAATGCAAGTTGATTAGAGACATAGTCTTAAGTGTTTTTCAGAGTTAAGATATGTAGAAACAGAAAACACATGAAGAGTAAATAAATTTATTGTTGTAAATAATAATGATAATGATGATGATAATAATAATAATAATAATAATAATAATAATAATAATAATAATAATAATAATAATAATAATAATACTAATAATAATAATAATAATAATAATAATAATAATACGGATGTGCATTGGAGACGCGGTACACGTGGCTCAAGACCGTATTCTATGGCGTCAAATCATGAACAACGCTGCTGGTCTCAACGGTTCCTAACGGGACTACGAGAGGAAGAGAGAATAATAATAATATGATTTTAAGTGGTTTAGGAGGCTAAGTAAGCCTGTGGAGCATCACTAAACAAGATATAGAAAAGTCACAGCATTCCAGTGAGCATAAAAGTCCGACTATGGAGATCACTAGTGTGGCCAGCTATGTAATAATGTAAGCCTCTTTGCAGTCTAAATTAATAGCTCTACCAGACTAATCTAATATTGCGATTGTAACATCTCAGATTTATGAAAAACACTCTCCAGAAACTAAATTGCAGATAGAAATAAATCGGTAGTTTTACCTGTTGGGAAGCCGAGTTCCTTGCTGCCTCTTCCAAAGCCCTTGACTATCTCACCCTGAGCAAAGAAGGGCAACACGGCCACGCTGGTCTCCATGTGCCCGGCTGACCCCGTTGACCTTAATGACCCCGCTGACCTCGATGACCTAGGCGACCTAAAGAACGAACATCTGGTGCCCACCAAATACTGCAAATAAGACCGTCTTACTATCATGCCAAACACAAATCTTTTAAATACTTCATTTAATTTTTATGCACAAATTAAATAGTTTCGCTTCACGCGTGCATTGATTTTAATTGCTCGAATATAATTACAATTAAAATAACTAAAGCAAATAATTATTTTATTTCCGTGAACTTTGACACTGCACGCTACGAAAACTACCGGAATTTGTATAGCGCTGCATGTAGACGATGTTTCCAACGTTGGTAACTATGTTGGGTACAGACGATATTAACATTAAATCGCAGGGCCCGAAAGACATCAAAGATCTAATTGCAAACTCCTTATAAGCATCTAATGGGTTTCAAATGATGCGAATTTCAAGATAATCTGAGGACAACATGCAGCACAAGAGGCCACAAATGCCAGGGGCGTAGCGACGGGGGGTATATCGGTATATATACCCCCTAAAATCAGTCTACCTTAAAGCTTTTTATGTGATTTGCATGTGGTTTATAGTTAAGATTTATACCCACCCAGAATATTTATACCCTCCCAAATCAAATTCCTGGCTATGCCCCTGCAAGGGGCCACAAATGCAAATTGTTTAAGCCAAGGGTGTGTCCAAGAAAGAAAATAATTTTTAGTGCAAGGGCTGTGGACAAGTGGAACAGATGGGACGAGTTGGGAGTGACAGTTGAAACTGTAAACGGATCCAAAGGCTATCTATGAAAACTAGGTTATTGAATGTAGAAAGTTAGACTCTGTGAAAACTGAAAACCATCGTAGTAACATGATAAAAGACTGTGCTGCACAAATCTCATTTTCGGTCAAAGGCAGAAAGTTTTAATAGTCAAAAATTAGCAAAACTGGATTTTACAAAAAATAGAACAATCAAATTCTTAAAATATAGTAGGAAAAAAATTTGCTTCAAAGCAACATCAAAGTGAATAAAACCGAAGCTCATTTCATAATCTACAGATTAATCGTCAAATAAATTAACAGAAAGAATTTTCACCGAGGTCATAAAATATTTAATTTTAAGTAGATGCAGCTGCTGGAGTCTCTCTTCGTGTGGCCTTCATGTACATTCCATTTTCTGTTTTCATTACAACGACAATTTGGTGTTTGACCGGTCTTTTGGGGTCCAGAGTCAGTGTGAATCTAGGTCATGACAACAAAGAACTCACATCAGTTCAAAACTCACATCAATAATGCAATGCAATAGTAGTGATAATAATAATAATAATAATAATAATAATAATAATAATGATGATGATGATGATAATAATAATAATAATAATAATAATAAGTAGAAGAAGAATATTCAGTGCTTTTTAAAGTGGGAATAATAATAATTATGCACTTCTATAGCACCAGTTCTAATACCTAAGGGTATCAATCGATGGTACTTCAAATCCATTCGCAAAGGATCGAGGTCATTCCAGAGATCAGTCAGATGGAAAGAGCAAGACCAAAAAAGGAGGAAAAGCTAATTGAAAGAGATGAGTTTTAAGTCTGGATCTGAAAATACTCATTGAATTGGAAGATCTGACAGCCAGAGGGATAGAGTTCCAGATTTTTGGCCCCGAAATAGAAAAAGCTCTCTTGGGAACGGCATTCCCGCACCTTGTTTGCCAGATTCATTTATGCCGATGTGCAATAATGTGTGTTTTACTTACAATCGGTTCTTTTTTCAGTGGGAATGCACGGGGACACCACAAATTACAGTTTAAAAACAACAAACTACATCTGCATAAATGAAAGTGTAATGTAGCCTTGTGTCTAAAGGTAATCTACTAAAGTTCTTCGCCGATTGCTTTGGAACTTTTTAAAAACCTTCCGTTCGAATAGACGGGTGTTTTGATGATGTTTTTACGTTAAAATGTTATCTTAAAAACATCATTTTGATTGATTTCCATTCAAATTTAAGTCCCTTCAATGAACGAGGTGGGAGTGACGGTTGAAACAGTAAACAGATTCAAAGGCTATCTCGGAAAACTAGGTTATTGAATGTGAAGAGCTACTACAGTGGTTTTCACACAGGCTTACTTAGCCTCCTAAACCACTTAAAATCACATTGTTATTACAGTATTATAACGATTTCCGATATTCGAGATGGGTTGTGTATATGAGCATGCGCTTGCCGTAAAGCTTGGCTCTGAAATTGCTAAAATTAGACCAATATTTGGAAAACCCTAAAATCATGCTATTCCCATATATAACCACAACGACAGCCAATTGAAAATGAAAACATCACATGACCTCCTAAACGCAGCAGCACAAATTGCTAAAATTATATTTGGAAAACCCTAAACTTATGCCACTCACAATCGGTGAAGAACTTTCACACATTTACCTCAAGAAACAAAACTACACTACATTTTTATTTATGAAGATACATATGAGGTGCCATATAAATTAGTGATAATTCGCAACTTTGCAAAAATCTAGGCATTTTTACTTAAAAGATTATATTATTTTCATCATCCCAATCACAAAATCATGGTCATCATGTAATTGAGTAACTAGAAATGAGTAGAACCTGCTCAACGTTCGAGCAACAGCAACTTTCATCTCGTGCATCGCGAAATTCTGTCCAATGCAATTTCTGTACATTAAAAATAAAACAAAACAAAACAATCAATCAATCAATCAATCAGTTTATTATTAGTATCAAAATCAAAACCATAGATCATTAACCCCTTTACCGGCCACGATGCACATATGCGTCCATTTTACGTTACGTTACAAATAAATGGCCGGTAAAGGGGTTAATATTACAATTCAATAGCTGAAAATTTCTAAACTGATAAACTATAACAGAATGCAGATGCAATATTAAAGAATGGATGTAACATGGACACATAAGAAGCTTATAAAGCCACACAAGACAGAGACAATGGAGGAGGCAAACACAAACTGAAATAGACACCAACGTGTTGTATTGTGCCAACTGAGAATGAATGGATTGTATCTACAGTAAGTTGCTTTTAAAAACATTCACACTAGTACCTGTCATTGTACAGTATTATCATCTGTCATACCGCAAATGCCAAGTCTAACGTCCAATTGTGTCTAAAGCATGGGAGGAAGACCACGGAAAGAACTGATAGACAACTCAAATTGCAACAGACACCAACAGGCATTGCACCCATGGACAAGAATGAATGAATGAATGAATGAATGAAAGAATGAATGAATGGTATTAAGATCCACGACTGCCCTATTTTGCTCTAATTAATTACCTTCCGGTTTACTTTTCCTTCTGCTTAATAAATGCTAAGGCATTTTGCCTCCCCCTGGCGAGGGACTGAGTCATATGTTTAGCGTACCTGGCGGTTAAGCTGACCTTGTTCCTTTATGGACTATTTCTTATGGCTAAAGTGAGTGTCTTGCATAAGAACTTTAAATGGATAATTGGACAAGATGTTTTTCCAGAACGCTGTTCTCTCTTCACATAATTAAATAGGAAAAGCTACGAAGAGGTATTCCAACATGAATAATAATGCATTCTACACAAAACCAAAAGAGATTTTAACTTTTCAGTGAAATCATTCTGGTGATACTTGCTAGGTGGCGTCATTGCCATAACGATATTGCATTTAGCCTGAAGGGTAGGTGATAAGTTAAAATTATTATTATTATTATTATTATTGTTATTATTATTATTATTATTATTATTATTATTATTATTATTATTATTATTATTATTTATAATCAACTGTATAGTTGTCAACATCAAAGTTTCAAACATAGCAAAGCTAAAACATTTCTGCATAGGTCCCTGTATTTGAATAATCAGATTTATGACTATGCTTAAATCTTCCACGACCCTAACCTTCACCCTAACCCTAACATTAACCCCCCCCCCCAATGACCTTTACCTTGGTCCAGCTGAGAAGGGGAGAAAGGCGTGGGGGTCGGTCTGCGCCTGGTTCTCCGGAGAGAACCTCTCCGGTCGGAACTCCTCTGGGTCCTCCCAGACGTAGGCGCTGTGGTGGAGGACGTAGAGGTGGATGTCGATGGTCGTTCCGGCCGGGATGTGGTACCCCTCGATGTCCATGTCCTTCGTCGTCAGGCGCTCGATGACGGGCACCGGGGTGTGGAGGCGAAGGGCCTCCTTGAGGCACATCGTCACGTATTTCAGCTTCGGCAGGTCGTCCCTAGAACAACGCGCGACCGGCTAGACCAGAATTCTCTCCGACGAAGGTCCATCTAGGGTTATTTTCAGGATAATCAATATGGGGGGGGTTGTCGGTATTTTCTGTGGGTGCCCTACCGAAAAAGTCACAAGCAAAAAAAAGTCATCCGGCTTGCAGATTGGGGGGGGGTGTCGGTTTCAGATTGGGAGGGGTTTTTTTGGGAAGGCTGGGGGTGTAAAAATATCCCTGGGTCCATCTACATAGTACGTGCACACTGAGGGGGAATGGGGTTTGTATTTGTGAAATTGCTTGCCATTCGATGTCCTTCGTTTTCCTCCCGCGGAGGATCTCGTCGATTTCCTCCTGGCAACGGGCCTGTGCCTCCGGATGTGAAGCGAGGGAGAAGAGCGTCCATGATATACCACTGGATGTCGTGTCATGACCTGGAACAAAATTGCATAAGATCTACAAATAATAATAATTAATAATAACGGCAATAAATAATAATGATAATAGATATGATGATGATAATAAATAATAACGATAATAAATAATAACGATAATAAATAATAATGATAATAAATAATAATGATAAAAGATAACAAAGATAAAAGATAACAAAGATAATAAAAAATAATGATAATAAATAATAATGACAATAAATAATAACACGCAAATAACAATAATAAATAATGCCTATGTCTATCTTTTGTGACTCCGGACTTTCCTTGATACGAGTATCATGGTTTTTATTGAGCTGTGTATCAATGCCATTAGTATTGAGACTGGCAACTGATTGATTGAGAATTTGATCGGTTGATTGATTGATTGATTGATTGATTGATTGAGGTCACCATTTAATGCAACAGCCGTTATAAAGTTAACTGTATAATTTACAGATTGTAACACGTTAAGTACTACTATCTTGATGGACTATTCTGTCTTTGTAAATATGTCTCTGTAAAGCGCTCTTGACTATGGCCTTCGCCAGGCAGATAGCGCTATATAAATTGTTTAATAATAATAATAATAATAATAATAATAATAATAATAATAATAATAATAATAATAATAATAATAATAATAGTAATCTTAAGACACCTTCAAACATAAAAGTGTCAGCCTCATCTCTGATCTCTCGGTCAGTGAGACCGTGGCCGTTGTCGTCTCGGGCGGTCAACAGGATGTCGAGAAAATCCAGATAGCGAGATTTAGCGGCGGTCTCGAGAACCTGTTTCCCCTGAAACAGTACAATCAACGTGTTCGATCAGCGAAACCCCACAATTCAGATACAGGATCTAAAAGCTGAACACAATATTTGATGCAAAGAACCAACACAGAAACATAAAGGCAAAACAACACAATAACCTTTTGGTCTAAAATAATAATGATAATAAATAATAATGATAAAAGATAACAAAGATAATAAAAAATAATGATAATAAATAATGTCTATGGTTATTTCAGATTTAGAATAAGCGTCTAAGAATAAGTAGCTAATAGGGAATAGGCCAAGCCAAACAGGCACGAGGTATAAGCCATATATCTTCACGAAGTTCAGATAACTGGGCTCATTGTATAACACTCCACTGCTATGGGCATGCTGCGAGAGCAGACCGAACATGGACCACGCGACAGCTCTACAGGAAACAATTAAAGCCCCCCCCCCAAATCGTGGAAAAGACCAGTTGGTCGTCCAAGAACTACCTGGACCAAATTAGTGACATAAAAAACGGTATATTAATGGGAATAAATCCATTTTACACAAAACCGAACGAACGATTTCATTTCTGCGGCGAAGACGTGCCGGCGATGTTCGCTAGGTGGCGCGTTTGCGCTGACGATGCCAATTTCAAAAAGCGCCACATAAATTCATGAGATTCTACTTACTTATTTACTTAAATAATGCAGCAAGGCAATTAATTATGTAGTACCTCTTACTCTTCTGGGCAAAAACACTTCCTTTAAACGGGGGGGAGGTAACCCACGAAAAGAAAATTAGGGTTTCAAGAATTTTTTTAAAATATTAGGACTCAACTTTTTCCTCAGAAACGATCTCTCACCAGAACTTCCTTTCGTTTCGCGATGATCTCCTCGGAGACTTTGTGCACGAAGTCGCAGTCCTTGTAAAACTGCCGGCCGCCAGGTGTCAGCCTGAAGATGAAATCCGGATAAAGCCAGGGACTTCTGCGAAATTTTTGGCGCAAGAAACAAAAACACTAAATGTTACAGAGCTAAAGATTAACCCCTTAACCGTGTATTTAACTGTAACTCAATGTAAAATGGACGGATATATCCGGGATCCCCAGTTAAGGGGTTAAACGACAATTTCAGCCATTGTTGAACATTGCAGCCTAATAAAAGAAACCTGCATCATAAATATCCAAGTAAGACACTGCTTTTCACCATGGGCGCCTGGACATTAGGGCAAGAGGGGGCACTTACCCCACCCCTGGAAAATGCAAATACCAATATTTCACATTGAAATTTGAAAATCTTGCCAAAATATTAACCGTGACCATTGTGTTAAAATGTGTTTTGCCCCCTCCTGGAAAAATTTCTGCGGATGCTTATGCTTGGCACTATCACTGCAATTGGAATGTCACTTAAGGGACCGTCCATATAGTACGTATGCACTGGGGGGCTGAATTTAAGAGATTTTGTGCATGTACGGTGCGCAAACAGGGCGGTTGAAAATATGCCTTTTTTCTGAACGTACTAAATGGACGAGCCCTGAGATCGTGTTCAAAATACTTACAGAAATCGTTGTGTAGCAAGGGTGGCCAATGAGTTTACACTCTGCACATAAGGATGGTTCTTGCTAAATGCAACAGATACATTAAGCTCTAGACTGATCATTATTATGTGTTTATGTGAAAGACGTTATAATTTTACTGTGAGGCTGTTTCCACAGCTCAACATGATACAAATGGATAACGTGTCACACAAATACAAAATGTGTCACGGCAAATATGAATGACTGTTTACATGTTGAATGACTGTTTACATGTTGCATAAAACAATAAGTGAACAAAGGTTTTGTCATCAAATGCTATTACCTCAGCTGAGAAAGCTGAGAAAGATAAATCACACAGACAGACAGAGGTATAGAAAGCAGACATGCAAACAGAGATATAGACAGACAGACAAATAGAAAGACAGATAGGTAGACAGACAGACAGGTACAGAGATATAGAAAGACAGACAGAGATAGAAAGACAGACAGACAGAGATATAGACAGACAGACAAACAGAAAGACAGATAGGTAGACAGACAGTCAGGTACAGAGATATAGAAAGACAGAGAGACAGAGAGATAGAAAGGCAGAAAGACAGGTACATAGATATAGACAGACAGACAAATAGAAAGAAAGATAGGTATACAGACAGACAGGTACAGAGATATAGAAAGACAGACAGAGATATAGATAATAGAAAGACAGATATAGAAAGACAGACAGAGATATAGAAAAAAAGATAGGCAGACAGACAGGTATATAGACAAACAGACTGAAGGACAGACAGGCAGACAGAGACAAGCTTACCCCCTGGTTTGGCAGTCGTTTTCATAGGAGAAGGCACAGCGTAAGATGATGTCGAGTGTGAGAAGGCTGACCTGAGTAAAAACTTCAAAATACTCTCCACTTTCCGCAAATTTCTCGACTTTGTCCTAGGAAAATGGCAAAAACAAAGATGGAAGACGGAAACTGGAAGTTGAAATACGCAGGCGCACGATGCACGCTGGTACAAATGGTGCGTATAAAACTGAATCAGGAAAAATGGCAAATATCGTTATGTTTCTCTGCCCATTTGGGTCAATGAGATGGAGAGATATGGTCAGATAAATCCAGATGAATGGAAACAGTGGAACAGTTTTCTTAGTAAGGTGCTCTGCCATTCATAAGGTCTTGGGTTCAAGTCTTGGCTGTACAGAAGACAGTGGTGTACCAAGCTGCAAAAAAGGATGAATGAACAAATGAATGAACAAATGAACGAATGAACGAGTGAAGGAATGAATGGGAAAACAAATAAATGAATGAAAGAAGAAATGAATGGAGAAACAATAAATGAATGAATGAATGGAAAAACAAATAAAGGCATGAAGGAATGAATGGAAAAACAAATAAATGAATGACTGAATGGAAAAACAAATGAAGGAATGAATGGGTGAAGGAATGAATGGAAAAACAAAGGAATGAATGAATGAATGAATGAATGAATGAATGAATGAATGAATGAATGAATGAATGAATAGTTCCTACGGACTTGCATAACACCTGGGCCAAGTTTCAGCCTGCAACAATCAAGTACCGAGTCAAACCCCCGTATTCAATCAAATCTTCATAATATTTTTTGAAGTAACATTTTCCAGCACAGACTTACAAGGAAGACATCCACACAGCTGTTGTTTATGGCCATGTATGGTCGGAGAATGTCAAAGTGGAAGGCGGGTGTCAACAACCGACGGTTCCTCAACCATTTTTGTCCCCCCGACAACAACAGGCCATCTCCCAGCCAGGGCTCTAAGTTGAAATAGCCCCCAATGGCTCTCGGTTTTGGCTCTGCAACACGGTTTCAATCAATCAATCAATCAATCAACTTCTATAGTGCCACTATATCACAGCGCCTCATTAATTGCACATAACATAGCTTACATGCGAATAACTTGACTCGATGCTGAAAAATAATCGTTTAAAACTAAAGAATTCCTTATTAATATTTATGCATTAAATCACCCTTAAATGCATTTCATAATCCAGGATATCAAGCCGGATAATCACATGACAGTGCATAGTGCATAAACATATAAAGGCACTCATGAGCCAATCGCTATCAAGCCTTAACCCCTTAACTGGGGATCCCGGATATATCCGTCCATTTTACATTGAGTTACAGTTAAATACACGATTAAGGGGTTAATATTCAACTTCAGCTGATGTCAGAATCTCAATAGGTCCTTGTTTGTCATAATGGTACTAAAAATCACTTAAAGATTATTCACTAACAACTTTCCATGTGCTATAATAATAGTTCAATTCAAATTATTTATACAGGGTGGTGCAAAAAAAACCGGACTAGTCACATTTACGTCTGCATTTAATATAGACCGTTTTTTTTACCACCCTGTATACAAAATCTCTTTAAAATTAACAACTTTCATAATTTTCAATCTCTTGATCTACATTTTGATACCGTAACTATTCATAAAAATTGTCCAATAAATAAATAATCATTATATGCAATATCACTTAAATATAATAATTAATATAATAATTAATATAATAATTAATATGAAATGCATGCACACATGTTCCTAGTTAAATGATGGCTGACACACATTGACTAAAAGCAATGTTTCATAAAAGCAATCGTCAAGCAAAAAATCTAAAGGAATATGGTTTAAAACGGGGAAATTCTACGAAAATTCTATGGGCATACGGTTGGAATTAGGGAAGGTGGACATGAGAGGAATTGAAAACTTAAAGGTTTTGATTTTCAAGTTGTCAAAGCAAAGCACGAATCCATAAAAGCGGGAGAATGCGTTCGGGTTTCTGCTGTACCTGATGTTTTCAAGATGGTCTTGATGCTGCCCGGGAGGAAGACAGAAGCATTGGGCACAAATGGCCCGATAAAGGCTTTTGCAAGACCCTCTTTTCGGTCCTTTGCCCTGCTTAACATGAACTTCAGACCCTCTTCATTCGGTCCGGGAAACTGGAAGAAGAAGGAACTCCATATATTGCGAGAGCGGTCAGAGAGGAAAACCGAAAGAGAAAATCAGACGGAAAGGTCGTTGGAAAATCAAGAAGCCTTGTCAATTGATAAATGAAACCTAGTGGAAAGGACATGGTAGACCCACGCTCGGGAGAAAACATGCTAATACCGTGTCAGCTCTTCAGGGGGTTACTATGGCTACGATCGTCATGACTACCTGATGTCTTCAGTATTGCCTTGACGCTGTTTGGATGGAAGACACCGAGATTGGAGTGAATTGGTCCGAAGAACAGTCTGAGCAAACCAGACTTAGACTCAGAAGTCTTCACTTTCATGTACGTCAAACCAGCCTCACAAGGCCCCGGGAACTACGGCAAAACAAGCAGCGCATGTTCTCACAAAATGCCCTTCAAACGACAACCAGGCAACAGGAAATGGCGTGAAATTCAGGGCAAACTGGCCGTATATTTGAGTGAGATATTTCCTTCAATCAATCCATCAATCAATCAATCAATCAGTACTTTCCCGTTATCCGGATCCCAGTGAAGAGATATTAGCGTTAGGGTGAGTGTTAGAGTTTTAGCCTAACCCTAACCCTAACCCTCACCCTAACACTAACCCTAACCGCCACCCTAACCCTAAGCATTTCTTCGTATCTCTTTACTGGGGTCCGGATAACGGGAAAGTACCAATCAATCAATCAATCAATCAATTAATCAATCAATCAATCAATTATTATTATTATTAGTATTTATCATTACTAGTTGGTTGTTAATGTGCATCAAGTCATTCATAAAGCGAAGACTCGCTAGGTGCGGAGCAAGTCAGAGGTAACAACATGCACAAGGTCGCTAAGCAGTGTTTAGGGTCAGATTCGAACACGCTACTCCACTGCGCCCCCCCCATTCAATAGACTTCTATGGCACCGCTATCATAATGCCTAAGGCATCAGCCCATGGTGCAGCAAATCTGATTCGAGCCGGGGCAGGACTCTTCTTCAAGGCCCCTAAATCTCATACGTAAAACCGATTTAGTAGTTTGCTAAGGTACATTAGCATGTCTTATCAAATGCATCACAACTGGGACACAGAACATTAAATAATTAATCAACTTCAGCAGGAAAGCCACAATGATGACCAATGGGACCCTAGGGCCAACAATCTCCAGGCCCCTGAGGTCAACAATCTACAAGGCCCCCAAGATCCACAATCCCCAGGGTCCCTGAAGTTAACAATCTCCAGGGCCCCTGAAGCCAACAATCTCCATGGCCCCAAAACCAACAATCTCCAGGGCCCCTGAGCCAACAATCTCCAGAGACCCTGGGCCAACACTCTCCAGGGCCCAAACGTGTAGCCCAGTGCACATCAACTGGCAAAGAAAGCTAGTCTCAAAGTGTTCTTAAAACACAACCATGACTCAAGTTCAAGTAAATTGATATCTCTTTAAATTCTTACATCTCTGACCAATCGGCCTTTTGCTTACCTTCATTAGTCAGAACCAACTACTTTCACATTCTTCTCTCCCATTGATATTCAATCACAGACTACCATCATGATCACTACTTCACTCTACAACCTTCACTTCTAAGCAACCATGAAATGACTGACCGTTATAATGGTGCTAAAGAAGTCTTATCAACAGGGGCATAGCGGCGTGGGGGGACAGAATATATCGGTATATATACCCCCAAAAAGTTTAAAATGTGTTTTTTAATATTTTAAAAGTTTTTAAAGATTTAAACCCCCCCCCCAAATCACATTATACCCCCCAATAAAATTCCTGGCTATGCCCCTGCTTATCGCTGACTGATTGATTGGTCAGTTAACTGTTTGATTGCTTGATTGTTCGATGGTGATTTGATCAATCAGTCGTTTGATTGTGACAGAGTCCATCCTGGACAAAGCACATTATTTCCTTCTTGATTTGAACACAAGTTCAGATTCTGTTCCCCTGATCGACTGGTTACTGTACATGTTTTGATAATTGTGTGTCACTGCCTTGTCAGGTATTTATGATAGTGGCCCTTCTTGGAAGACAGCCACAACAGCTTCACTATTGTTGCTAACATATCAGAGCACAGCATACCTCTACACACTACACAGACCATTTTAACTGTTAACGGGTTAACACGTCAGCTGTCTGAAAAATAAAATCTTTGACCACCCGTTGCTAACAACATGTTCACGAGTTGTACGCATTCACAGAAATATTTCAGACGCAATGCTGCGCTATACCAATAGGCCTATACCTCTTTCAGGTGTCCCCAAAACCAGTGAGGGGGTACTCCGGGAAGGCGATGAATGAACTTGCTCCGTCTTCGGAAATCAAAGTAGAATCGGAGAAAGACGAACAGCACGTATCCGACACCACAGACCAACGCTGTCCATGCGACAGCGCTAGAAAATGGCAGCTGCATCTGATGAATTAAAGCAAAAGCAACAGACACATTTAACAGAGAACAATGTAGAAGGTGGAGAAACCACTAAATGCTGAAATAAAATATTAAACAAAGTCCACTGCTCGAGTAGAACTCATCAGCGTTTATTTCTGACTGTCAGATTCTAACATTAATCAAATGCGAGTATCAGAATAAGTCCTTGTAAATGCGCAACATAAAATACTGTAAATTCCTGCAGGGAAGACCAATGCAAACAAATGGGTGTCACCAATAGTCACCAAGCCTATTAGTATAACCCGTCATTTCAAAGACTGATATTTATCTAATGCTAAAATGTAAACTGGCACGATTGAAGTTAAAAGAATAGCAAAAATAAATAAATACATTTATTTTATCGCGTCTAAAAATGGAGTGCAACTGATCAGTTGAATATTTTGACCCATAAAATTCACCTTTTGCTGTTTGTTGAGACCGGCGCCAAAGTCCTAAATGTCTATTCACCTGTTTTATCGGCATTTGATCGATCAAAGCCAAGCGCTTTAGATAATAAAAGCGATTTATTATCATCTCAATCAAAGCTTTCTTTGCTGCATAAAGTCTAAAAATAACCGTAAATAATAAATATGTAACTAGGTTACAAGGTTAGTATGTCTGCAAGTTCGTATTTCCGTTTCTTCTGTTGCATGGATAGGATTTATTTCCAAATAAACAATCAACACATCAAAGCACAATACATCAACTTACTAAGTTTCAAGAAGCATTAATTATCAGTTCAAACTTCATTTAACAGATATCAATTGTTCTGGAGTTTCTTCTCTGTAGAATAGATAGCATAAACTGTCAAGATGTTTCTTCATTAAATGAACCAAATTTTGTCTTCCTCTATCTCCTTCCCTCAGTTTTTCCTGTCATAGCAAGCTTCTCTGTTCCATCTTTCCTCGTTACATGACAAAAAATCCATTTGTCTAGTTATTTATTTATATGTATTGTTGTCATTAAGCTTTCCTAAATCCTGTTAGGGTTGTCCATTAATTATGTTAATAATTTTTGACCCCCTACCCTTGTCAACAACTGTCAACTTTCATTTACCTGCCCCCCCATAATTACGTCAAAAACTTTTGACCCCTAAGATCAATGACAGGTCCCAATAACAATTAATTAAGGTTATTATTTTTATTATTATTTTTTATCAGTGGTTTTCACACAGGCTTACTTAGCCTCCTAAACCACTTAAAATCACATTATTATAATTATTTTGCGGTGATGACCATCTTTCCCTTTTTTGCTCGTCGAGTGTCAAAATGTGGTGGTTGGACCCTTTTTGTCATGTTTTTTTCCTTTGTAATAAGTATAGTATTCCATGATGTACAATTAAAATCTCTCGCTCAGTTTTGTGTAAAATGAATTTTCGTATTGAGATACCGCATCATCAGTGGCGTAACGAGGGGCGGGGCTCTTTGTTGACAGCCCCCCCCAAAGAGGGGTTTGGGTTAGGGTTAACCCTAAACCCTAGAAACGATGTGACCTTTTTTGCTCGTCAACACTATACTACAGATATGGACGACCTCTTTTGCTTGTGTCAACAGTAAAACCGTGGACGACTACCTTTTTTTGCTTGTGAGCCCCAAACCATGGGGCCCCATATCAACAATGCCCCCCGGGCCCCCAAAAGTCACGCTACGCCACTACGTATCATATCTCTACTAATTATAAATTATTCGAAGACAGAAAGGGCATTTAAGCTATTTAGTCTTTGTGTATAGTCATAACCATCTAGCCATAATATTAGGCCTATTATAAGCAGCTTTATCTATCGAATTTTATCTTGTACACTTTGCATATATCGACTAGCTGTAAATCTCGTCGTCACCAGTGGCGGCTCCACAGAGGGCGTGCCCCATATTGAGTGTCTGGCCCCCCAGTTGGGACCCTATACTTAATACTACATACCTAACAACAAATGGTTGGCCCCATGATTAGAAGTCCCCCCAACGCCCCCACTTGCCAAATCCTGAAGCCGCCACTGCTATTCACAGGCGTAAACTTGGATGAAAAAGTGGGGGCTCAACCAGTGGCAATTTGCAGGCACGCATAGGGGTTCCAAAAAAACGTCTGAGGCACAACAGGAGGGAGTCCAAAAGTATGACTTTTGTATATGTAATATATGGATAATGGATGGTCCCAAGCCAGATTTTTGAAAATCAGAAACTAATGAATGTTTATTGCAGAAAGCATGGCTACGCTCAAAAATTACAACGAAACTTTAAACAGAAAAAAGTACAAGAATTTTCAAAAATCACGCAACCAATAATGCAAATGAAGATGAAATACAAAGTGGTACGTTCTGTAAACATCAACAGTTGGTGTACTGAAAAAATGATACAATGTAAATATTGACACATCACGTTACCATCGGCGACCGCATGTTAGCAGTGGCTGCTGCCATAAGCAAAGACATTAGAAGCATTTAAATGTGAACTGACCGCATCGTTTGTTCGTAGTTATCCAAAACAGTGATTTATGTTGTCACATTTAATGTTCAGTGTTTATTCTAGGCCTTCTCTGGGGGGGGGGGGAAGAATTCCCCAAAGTTTGAATTTCCCCCAATTTTTTGACATTTTGGCAAGTAGTATGACCTCCCCTAGTATGACCTCCCCAATGTCTGTTCCCCAAAACATTTTAAACTCCCCCTCCACTGTCTATGTGCCTAGAATAGCCACTGATGAAGGTTCAATTGTGAGGTGCCCTAGCCTTACTTGTACAATGTCACTCTAATTAGTTCCTGATTACAGTAAACCTATTATTATTATTATTATTATTTATTATTATTATTATTATTATTATTATTATTATTATTAAAAGACTGCATTAATGAAAGAGGACAGAATGAATACAATCAAATCCAGCAATTGTTATTTCAAAGCAACAGTTCAATTTCATCGACAATAAGCCGAAGTGACATTAATGTACCACAACTGCATAAATTGAACAGAAGTAACATCACATCGACTGACGCAAAGAAAAGCACAGTTTCTTAATCTTAGAGAATCAATCATCTCAAGACATTTCCCACCGCTCGAAGTCCAGTGGATCATCAGTCTCCAAATATCCATCGAAATCATCGGCTGAAACCAAATCAACATTCTTCCGTCGTAATAATCAATAATTATATACAATCAACACACTCCAAGACAATATTGGCAAATCAGATAAGGGGTTGTCCATTAATTACTGTATGTCAACAATTTTTGGGCAATTTTTGACCCCCTCGTCAACAACTTTCAGTGACCCCCTATAATTAAGTCAAAAACTTTTGACCCCCCTCCCCACCCACTAAGATCAGTGACGGGTCTCCCTAAAAAGTTTAGAAGGTTATTATTTTTGCGGTGATGACCATTTTTCCCTTTCTTTTGTTCATCAAGTGTCATAATGTGGTGATGATGACCTTGTTTTTTCACTTGTCAGGTTTCTTTCCGCTGTAATAAATAGTATTCCTTGAAATTTCCTATTTTCTATCATTTGTAAAAAAAAATTGTTGACGTCAACTTCTCTTGACCCCCTTGTCAACAACTGTCAAACTTTTTTCAAACCGCCTTACCAATTTTGTTGACATAATTAATGGACAGCCCCTAAGAAGGAAACAAGTTAATTCTGTTAAACGAACCTGTCAGGGCTGGAAAGAACTGGTCCTCGTCCTCGAAATCGTCATCATCTTCCTCAAAACCTACCAGAAGAAAAACATATATAAGATGGTACTTCTTTAACCCTTTACCCGTTCATTTATTTGTAAAGTAAAGTAACGTGGCCGAGTATTCTCGGGGCAAACGGGAAAAGGGTTAAAGACATGCAGTCAATTATATAAATAAGTTTCACACAAGTCTAAAATTGCCTCAGCCTCGTACACAGAATTTGAAACCTGCCATTATCTACCGGTATCTAGCCAATGCTTTGCCTTATCTTCTGGAAACCAATTTGGCTGGATCGGACCTCATCAAACACCAAGGATAGGAAGAAAGAAGTCCGGAGATCGGTCGATGTGGTCAACAAAGCCCATGTGCTCGACCCTGCTACCCGACCACCGGGCTTCAATCTTCCTCGATGCACCTGGTCATTAACAAATTGGTTCTGCACCGGACAGCGAAACTGCGCCGCCACCCGACACAAATGGAAGGCCGCAGCCTCCGATAAATGCCCGCGTGGAGAGATCCAAACGATGACTCACATCGCGGAGTCCTGTCCAATAACAACGCTAGAGACGACGATCTCCGACTGACTGACTGACTCCGCAAACGATCGAATACAATTGTGAAAGCACTCGCTAGATCAGCGGTTCTCAACCTGTGGGTCGCGACCCCCAAGGGGGTCGAATGACGATTTGCCAGGGGGTCGCTGGAGACCTTCAGAAATATAGGGTTGTCCCTTTTATTATTATTGCGCAAAATTTACTCATTTTAACATGTAAAAAGGCTGATGAGCAAAAAAGGCCATCAGCTAGTTTTAAGATGTAAAAAAGGCTGACAAGCAAAAAAGAAAAAAAAGGTCAAGAAATTTTATTCTGCAGGGGCCCGAATTTCTCTCGGCGGGCCCGGTTGGGGGTCGCCACATCATGGGAATTGAATTAAAAGGGTCGCGGCACTATAAAGGTTGAGAACCGCTGCGCTAGAGAGACACTGGCATCAGAAACCACTGCAATTATGTCACCGTTCTATCGTGTCCTTTCTCACCGTATTCATATGTGGGCAAGTAGAATTCATCCGTGGAGAAGCCGTAATGAATGCCGTATGAAATCTCCAGGTTTTGCATATGCGTCGGAAACTTTTCCGGATTAACAGACGTTTCTAAATATAAATATTCAAATCTTAACACAGCCAATAACAACAACAACACAGTAAAATTCTAATATTGTGGCTAAAACACCGCAGTCACTGCATAAACCAGTCTTGTTTGTAATGGCCATATACCGTACCTTCACTGCTATGTCGATGTAACCACCACCTTTAGACTGAGTCTGCAGTGTGAAAATTAAATCAGGATGTGAAATTCTTCAGTTAAAATATTTAATGCAGCCCATTACTATGGGTCAGTGAGTGGGAAATATGCCAACCTGCCGCATAAGCAAAAGGTTTAATCATCCATCCAACCACCAGGGGCGTAGCGATGGGGGTATATCGGTATATATACAACCCAAAATCAGTCTACCTTAAAGTTTTTTATGTGATTTATATGTGGTTATATGCAGCTTATATGGTTTATAGTTAAGGTTTATACCCACCCCAAACACTTATACCCTCCCAAATCATATTCCTGGCTACGCCCCTGCCAACCACGCCAACACATTTCAACAGTTGCGAATAGGGGGTGTCAAGGGGTACCCGGGAACACCCATTGAAGCCCTATTACGCGGACAGTAAAATTGGGCATGGGTACCCGCAGAAACATGACCCTTATGCACCCTCCATCATTAGTTGCAGGATGCAGGAACCAGTGAGTGTGTGTGTGTGTGTGTGTGTGTGTGTGTGACACCATTATGTCACAGCGACCGGAAGAGCAGTGTGGTTATTTAGTTGGGTGTGGTCATTTAGTTGGGTGTGGTCATTTAGTTGGGTGTGGTCATTTAGTTGGGTGTGGTCATTTAGTTGGGTGTGGTCATTTAGTTGGGTGTGGTTATTTAGTTGGGTGTGGTTATTTAGTTGGGTGTAGAGATAAGCAGCCACAATGGAGACTATGCCAATTCAGGTACCCGCACAAAATTTTTACTGGTGACCCGGCAGTTTCGACAAAATATTTGCAGCTCTGGCCGTGAACTAGAAAAGCGCTGATTTTTAAAACATAAAGCGAATGACGTTGAAACCTGTCAGTATCAGTCGAAGTGATTCGAGATTGTCTTCCGCCCGGCTAACTGCTGCTTCAAGCAACTTGTCTCCCACACGCCAACATCCGCTGAGGTCCAGGACACAAAGTCTCTTGCAACAAGTGATCAAACATGCTGCCCCTAAAGATCATCATCATCACCACCATCATCATTACCATCACCATAAACACCACCACCACCATCATCATGACTATCAATACTAACATCATAGCATAATAATTTTCAATTACCATTTTTCAAATGTTCTCAACCACCAACAACCATACCACAACAACCATGCCACACACATGCCAACACAAACACACAGACAGACACACACGCATAATAGAATCCATTTCAGACAGAGAGAATTGGAATGTAATAATAAGTAATTTTTCAAACTTGCCATCTGTAAACCTCAGTAATATTACTCTGTAAACAGGATGATGCAATGATTTAGAGGTATGTTGAACAACTGAGCTGCATATGCATTCCCAGAATGAAAGGACTAAATATTTAAATATGAGAACATAGAACTCTAGTCACCCATATTGCAAAAATCTGTCAAATTTTCACATATTTGATAGTTTATAGTCCCAAGATATATGCTCAAAATATCTAAACTTTGTCAGAGCCTCTAACAAAAACAAATGTCTACACATTCCACAAACTTTCACTAAAATCTTTATCATACACATGCACACACACACACACACACATCTTTGTTACGGCAGGTTTGGGACAGAACAAACAAAAAAAATCTACACAGGCAAATTCTGCAAAACTGACACCAGCCATTCTAGGACCAAGCAAATACCCACTGAATTCATTTATGGCTTAGGCTGTGCATGGGTGAAAGGGACGAGAGAAGGATTGTGCCAAGTTCGGGTCTAAGTCAAAGATCCCAACAATTTGAAGTCCTGCAATGACCACAAAACCCTGACAATCTTAAACAAAAGACTCAGAAACGCTGAGTGACCTTCATCTGTTACGTCCATACACTGAGCCAGATACACCTTCTCCATGGATTCCATCTGAGAGATCAACATCACTGACAAATCAGAAATCTAAATATAAAGAAAAACACAGTATCTTCTAATATTTATAACCATGAAAGCAATGATAATAATAACAACATTCATAATAACAACATTCATAATAACAGCACTCATAATAATAATAATAACAACACTCATAACAATAACAATAACAATAACAATAATAATAATAATAATAATAATATTCATAATAACAACATTCATAATAACAACACTCATAATAATAATAATAATATTCATAATAACAACATTCATAATAACAACATTCATAATAACACTCATAATAATAATAATAATAATAATAATAATAATAATAATAATAACAACACTCATACTACTACTACTACTACTACTACTACTACTACTAATAATAATAATAATAATAATATGACTCAAAGTGGCTTAGGAGGCTAAGTTAGCATGTGTGAAAATCACTACAGTACCTCTCTACATTTAATAACTTTACATTTAATAACCTAGTTTTTCCAGATAACCCACAAATACTTTATACATACTTATATTTTAGAAACTAGTACTTAGCAATGATAAACTAAACTTATTATTTTCATATGTTAAAATTCTTTTCCTGCTAGAACAACTGTTACTGATTATATGAAATATAGGGGCTAAATATAGGGTTATAAGGGTCAAATAGTTGAAGGGCTAAAGAATAAGCAAGCAGTTAATTAACAATCATTAATGATTGTCAAAGGTTATCTAGGAAAAGGTCAATGTTCAGTAAGATTAAATCAGTATCAAATTGCACACAGTGTGCCATGCATACAAATACAGCCTGTGCCAGAAAAAAAATACAGCATGAAAATCTGATCTTAATGAATTTCAACTTCACGCCTCCATTACCTTTGGATGATTTGAGATGTTCAGGGAGGACATGAGTGGGCAATGGGCTGCAATGTTACTGATCCCAACGTCGGTCACATTCGATTCGAAACCAAAATATTTTTGCATACAAGATACATCAAGAGTCCTACGACAAGTTACAGGAAAGCATTATACATGAATATACAGGGTGGCACAAAAAAACCGGACTATATTAAACGCAAACCTATATGTGATTAGTCCGTTTTTTTGCGCCACCCTGTATATTTCAAACAAGACTTACAACGGTCTCTTAAAGTTTCAAAGAACTGCATTAACAATTCATATAGCATGCTTGATACTTCCCATTGGCCTTCAATTTCTGACCACATTAAATTCAAACAAAGTTCTTGTCCCTGCAGTCAGTGGTGGTTCCAGGATTTCTTGGTGTTGGATGAATGAATTAATGGAAAGCTGGTGGAGGGAGGATAAATATAGAAGGAAAAAATCAATAAAATTTGCCGAAAAAGGCTGGAAAAAGGGAATTTTACCCCTCATTTTACTACACTTTTACTGAAAAGTAGGTTGACAAGCAAAGAAAGATCATCCCCGGTTAGTTTTACTAGACTTTTACCCAAACAATAAGTTTCACAAGCAAAAAAAAGTAAGCCCGAAAGTCCAGTGGGGGGGAGATGCATCCCCACTCATCCCCCACGTGAAACCTCCTCTGCCTGAGGTAAGGTGCCTTCTTAGTTCTTACATTACCAAGAGCTCTATTCAAAGTTTCAAGTCACCCTCTTCAACTGCACATCGCCTGCCCTGCTCCACTGATCGTAAGGAAGTCTGCATACCCAGGTCACATGACTCAGTGTCGAGCATTCACATTCGAGCTTCACCTCCTACTACTTCTTACTCTTACAATTATCATATTCCCCCCCCCCCCACTGCTCCAGGTCACAAATCGCACCCTGCTTACACATCAAGGCGATCAAAGGTTGGTACCATGGAGGTATTATCACAGGAGATAGCATTACGTCAAATCATGTGCTAGCAGTCATCTTGGTAGACCCAAACTGTGGCCGCCGTCTAGGAATTTCCCAGCTAGTCGGCTTCACCGAAATGACGTAATGCCGTCTCCGGGGATAATACCTCCATGGTGGGTACATACCTGAGCTGTCGACATCTTTCGCTGATCGCCACAAGAAAGTCATCACCAACCGCTGGAATGTTGCTAGCGACCAGGTGTTCCAGGAGATTCAAGTGGCGCAGTTCCATCAACCCAAGCTCCGTTACTGAAAGAAAATTTCACAAGAAATCTCACCCGGTTAAACCCAGTAATAATACCAAATCATGGTTAAACCCAGTAATAATACCAGATCATGGTTAACCCAGCAATAATACCAGATCATGGTTAAACCCAGTAATAATACCAGATCATGGTTAAACCAAGTAATAATACCAGATCTCGTATTCTGTCAGTTTTTCCGCTTAGATTCAGCCCTGCCATGTGCAGATCCTCTTCCAAACCGTCCACCCATCATCTTTTTGGTCTTACTTTAGATCTATTCTCCCCTGGCTTGTTTAAATTTTTTTTTCGGGGGGAACAGACATTGGGGAGGTCATACTACTTGCCAAATGTCAAAAATTTGGGGAGGTTCAAAACCTGGGGAGAGGGAGAATTCCCCCCAATCTGAGTATGTGTCCAGTCCATTTTATTCTTCTCTTTCTGATGACTTCCATGATGCTCGGTTGCAGTGTTCTCTCTCTAACTTCTTCATTTGTTATAAGTTCTTTGTATCCAATCCTTAATGTCCTTCTAAGGTATTCGTGACACAATAAACAAACATGTATGGAAAACACCTTACTTACCAGGAATATTTCCGATGTCCAATGACGTGATAGATGTACACTGAAAAATGTCAAACGAGACGTAAATATTGAATTTGTTCAAGACAAGAAAACAAACACAAAAATCGTTACGATGCATTGTAAATGAACAAACAAAATTTACAGTAAGTAAATAAGTAAGTAAGTAAGTAAGTAAGTAAAATCTTGTGTATTTACATAGTGCATTGGAAAGCAGCACAACAGTAGCTGCTTATTCTTAGGCACTCAGCCTTTCTTAAAATAGCTATAAAAGCAATGTTCAATATCCGAAGTGGAAAGGTACGGTGTTCTCACATCTTTTTGTTGATGAGTAAAAAAGGTCATCGCCACTTTTTGACACTTGATGACTAAAAAAAGGTCGCGTCACCACTAAAAAATAAAGTGTCAAAACTTTTTTAGAGGCCCGTCACTGCTCTGCCTTGGGGGCCCAGAATTTCTCTCGATAACGACCCTAGAAATGAGTTCAGAGTTCCCAAACCTTAAGTCCTAGAAAAAATAGAAAAAAGCACCACCTTACATTACAATACTGGTTTGATCTCTACCTGTCCGATGGAGACAAGTGAAACGTTTGTCAGGCGACCACAGCCAGCGACCGATAGATCTTTGATTTTTCCACACGATTGCTGCACTTTCTCAATGCCAACATCCATCAACTGAGTTCGACAAGTCAAAACAAACAATAAAAACTTCTTAATTACCATTTGTTTTACTAAAACACTGCAATGATAAATCCCTTAAATCTATTCAAAGGCAGCGTAAATCTTTCCACGCTGTCTGAAGTTTGACTATGGTTTGAACTTTGACCATTCAAAAAATTTGCAGTATAAATGCACAGAAAGATGACATTACCCGTCAATGAATAATATCATGATCACAATAAACTCTGTAAGTATATAATTTTAATAGAAATTTCCTTAAAGTAAAAATACTGAAACAATGAAGTTGCACACAATGCACAGGTCAAAGTAAAAGTAGTTTCAGATGGCCCTAGCTAAAGCAAATCTAGCCAAATTATGACATGACACAAACTATAGGCCAACATGTGATTGGCATCGTCCTAAACAAACACCAACAATAACATGGGTGCCAGCAGAAACTTGTCAAGGAGAAATGTGATGCAACGCAATAAAATTTTTTAAAGTGATGACCTTTTTTGCTTGTCAGGTATTTGGAGAGATTTGGTATTTGGGAAAAGGATGAGGGAAAAATATAAGGGACCTTTTTTGCTTGTCAAGGCTCTTCAGAAGACGAAAAGAGGGGGTCGGCCCGTTGTTACATCATATTTCAGGGGTCTGACTTTTTGTTACGTCGCGTTACGAAGAGGGTAAAAAAACTGCCAAAATCGCATTACGTCATTTATGGACGACCCCTAATTTCACCCCTTGACAATAACGAACAGTATTGAATCTGATGGATTCTGATTGTAAAAGAAAATCTATAGAATTGGCAGTGTTTCTTAATCACCTTTAACTGAAAAACATGTTTCCATTAAAAACAATTCAATGGTCAATTGAACGTCGTATTCAAAACACAAACAAAGCAAAATTTAAGATTACCGTAAAATATCTAAGATAAAAATGGCTGCAATACAGATGTTCAATACATATTCAATCACATTGGTCACTTAGTACCGTAGTTACCGTACCTTATTACAGCCTGCGAAATTCAGATGCGTAATATCTGGGCCAAGAACATGAAGACACTGAAGAAGCAAAAACATCATCAAGTCAATGTAATGCTTTGATGTAAACAAATTCAATGCATTAGATCCAACCTGTTGGCTGCAAAGAATTGTAATGCCATGGGTAATTTATAGAGTGCCTCTTATGTAGAACATTGTGTGCATTAAAGTCAAACAAAGATGTAATGCAAAGGGGAATTTATATTATGGTACTGTACAATGTACATAGGGAAAAATTGTGCACAGCACAATAATAGACTAGTACACACAGTGCAATAATAAAACAGAATAAGTAAGTAAATAAACTTTTGTGAATTTCTACAGTACTTTCGAAAGCAGGAGCCGTAGTAGCTGGTAGTACCGTAGTAGTTGCCTAATCTACCATTGGAATACTTATAGCTGAAGCTCAGTGGTCAGCCAGGCATTGTTATTTCCAAAAAGAACGGCTAGATTTACCTGCCCCTTAAGACCTCCATTGCCTGACACGTCAACACACCGAAGCATCTTACATCGGTGAAAAAGCCACCACAGTCTGAATAAACATACCGTACAGTAAAAAATGCCAAAGAACTGCATTAGTTATTTAAGGTAAGGTAGTCCCATACTCGAACGAGCGTAGGGTTTCCGGCGCTGATCTCCGGTACTAGGCAAGCAGCGACACGGGTGGCTTACGCCATTAATCTAGAGTAGGTTGCCATTACTTTCTCTAGACCTGCGTTTTACCTTCGCAGCTTAGCGCTGCTACCAATTTATCGACGCCTAAGCGATGAACGGCTTGGTTGGCCGCCGGCACCACGATTAGATCCCGGGATGGTCACCCATCCAAGTACTAACCGCGCTCGACGTTGCTTAACTTCGGTATTCTGACGAGAACCAGTCGCACAACGCCAAATAGGTCGGGTATTAGTTATTTACAATACTTATAACAATGTTTTGAATCAACAGCAGAACTTTCCTATAACAGACTCGGCTGTAATGTATACTAACCTATAAAGTACCACAATGTATGGTTCTGTGTGATGTGCTACCTTATTGGATGGTATCAGATACAACATACGTCAGATACAGTGTTAATACTAGCCACCCAGACATTGGGGTAAGTTTAAAATTTCTGGGGGGAACAGACATTGGGGCGGTCATACTACTTGCCAAAATGTCAACAATTTGGGAGGGATTTAAAACTTGGGGTGGGGGGAATTCACCACGATATTAGTGGACCATACAATAATTTCAAAATCTAAGAAAAAATTATCAACATAATTGCAGAATGGAAGAATAGAAGACAAAATTCACCCTTTTTCACCAATTTGACAAGAACTGCTGCAAATTATTGTGAAAGACTACAAAGAAAACACCAAAAGCACAACTACAATCCAAATATTTGGACAAATTTCCTACCAATGTCATTCTATTTTTTCAAACTACAAATAATTTTGGGAAAATATCACTATGCTATCACAATAAAACATGCAGTTAGAAACTGCAATATAAACACTTTTGATTTTGGTACTATAACTATGTTACAGCGCTATATAAATTGTCATAGTAATAATAATAATAATAATAATAATAATAATAATAATAATAATAATAATAATAATAATAATAATAACAACAACAACACAAACACTGGTCTGTGACTGCTTTTATTCCAAACCAGAGCAAAGCTATCACAGAGTTACTTACTCACTACTTGGCAACGAACACATCTCAATCCAGATGCCACTGTTGGAAAACCGTAAAGATATTTCAGCCGCAAATTACAGACAATTTTGCCTTAAAAATAAACCTCTTGAAATCACGGTCTTTACCCGAAGCTGGCGACACCCGTCGGCCAAGGTCTTCAGGCCGTTGTTTGTGAACTGGCCGCGAATTAGGCACAATTCCTGCAAATTTTTACAATTCTCAGCTGCAAAAAAAAAACATAAAATCAACGAAATAATGATCATCTGTCAATATAGTTGCCTTCAAACAGAGTCATAATCAGTCAACGTCATACCCAAGGACAATGTCCAAATATTGAGATGTCAATGTGATCTAATCTTAAACTTCTATAGCGCCACTTTCATAATGCATAGTAGTGTCGGTCGATGGCAACATTAACAGGGACTGAGAAGGCAGAAAGAGCTGGTGATCATGAGTGCTGAAAAACTAGGAAACATGAAAATATGAGTACATGTAGTTACGTCAAACACCAATGCCTAAAATCAACCTAAGATAATTATTGAGTTCCTAAGCAGAAGATCTGCAGTAAATGATCATATCATCTCAACAATAACATAAACATAACAAAAGTATTGTTAAAAATAAAGCTATAGAAGAGATGCTGCTTGATATTATTATTATTATTATTATTATTATTATTATTATTATTATTATTATTATTATTATTATTATTATTATTATTATTATTATTATTATTATTATTATTATTATTATTATTATTATTATACAATCATTTATAAACTTCTGTGGCACCAATTCTAATGATTCTATCAATCAATTCTATCAATCAATCAATCAATGCTACTGCAAGTCCATAAAGCAATCAATATAAGTAAGTAAGTAAGTTCCAGGTCAATTCCAGAGAAGAGTCAGAGTGGGAGTGGGAAAGCATCAAGACAGACTAAGAAAAAGACAGAGATATGGAAAGAGATGTGAGTAAAGTCTAGATTTAAAAGTACCATAGTATTATTGCACGATAAAAATAATCATTTAATACTTAAATGCCTACTCAAATCATATTCTTTACCTATTACATTATACGCTACTGAAGCCACTTGTCCGAACAAGAGCACTTTACATAATTTGGATCGTCTAATACAGCAGGCTGTATGTAAAATTTATGGACTTCTATTTCTGTGCTATTCATAGATTGCCCTGAATACATTTTTCAAAGAAAAGAATCTGTTCGCAAACAATTGATATTGCTGTCAGAAAATCATCACCTATAGCACGCAGTGAGCAATCGGTGATGTGGGATGACGAGAGAGTGAGCGAAATGAGCGACTGTGATCCTCTGCTCAGCAAGGACTCCAGATGGCGATTTTCAAGCACTGGATCAAAAAAACACAGAGAAACAATTTTAGCACACCCACAAACATTCTACTTTGAATTTAACTGCAAAAGGTCAGTATCAGTTATGTCCAATTTCATATCTTACAGCAACATGTATACAGATCAGATACTCTTCCAATCTGTTCACCCATCATCTTTTTGGTCTTCCCTGGTTTGTAGTTGAAAATTCGTTTTGGGTTTCTTATTTCTTCCATTCTGAGTATGTGTCCGGTCCATTTCATTCTTCTTTTTCTGATGACTTCCATGATGCTCGGTTGCAGTGTTCTCTCTCTAACTTCTTCTTCATTTGTTAAATTTGTTAAACCGTTTTCGAACTGGACAGGGACACTGCAAATACTGTCATCAGAAATGGGGATTAACTGACTCGAACCTGTGCCCCCTGCGGTGTCGTTCAAACAATGTCGCGCCTAGTTGACTCTTGCTCAATAACAAGGCTAGAGGGCAGTGGACTACAAGCTCTACATACAGCTGATAAGTTATAACATTGCAATCAAATGGCGAAAATCATATAGCACATTAAGCATTCGATAATAATGATAATTTGTCATATGTTCTTTGCATCCAATCCTTAGTATTCTTCTTAGCCATTTATTTTCTGTTGCTATTATTTTTTTCATATGATAGATATAATATAAAAATAATATGTAATATATAAAATATAATAGGTATACTGCAACTTACTTGGACTGTCAAAGCCACTTGTCTCAATTTTAATTTTCTTCAATGAATACCAGTAGCCTATCGAGACGTCTCTGAACCTTCTGGAAACTAAAACAAGGTTCAACAACAAATTAAATATACCAAATACAGTGTTAAATGTACCAAATACAGTGCTAAATGTACCAAATACAGTGCTAAATGTACCAAATACAATGCTAAATATACCAAATACAGTGCTAAATATACCAAATACAATGCTAAATATACCAAATACAGTGCTAAATATACCAAATACAGTGCTAAATATACCAAATACAGTGCTAAATGTACCAAATATAGTGCTAAATATACCAAATACAGTGCTAAATGTACCAAATACAGCGCCACTAAGAGACAGGAAGAAAAATCATGATCAGAGCAGAGCTAGGTATAAAATGTATCATACAGTATATAGAGGAGAACCAACTGAGATGGTATGGTCACGTCAAGAGAGAATGGGAAAGGAGAAAATGCCATTACAAAAGCTGTTATGGCACCCACCGACTACCAGAACAAGAGGACGACCAGGAAAACATAACATAAAGAACCATAAAACATTTTTCGCTGACAACCACCGTGTAAAATAATGAAAATAATTACTCCGTTCCGCCAAAAGTCTTTCTTTTAATTTTAGAAACTGTTAGAAAATTTTAGACAACATCAGTGAAGTGCTAGAGTCCAGAGGAGCATCACTGAAGCAGGTGGAAGAAATGAATATCTACATGAACAGAGATGTGCGGAAAGGCTATTTCGCAGATAGACCACAAGTCTAACTGCATTGGTGTGCAAGGTACAAGTGTCACTGACGTCAGGAACAAGAGTATTTACTATTTAACGGCAAAAACTTACATAGAAAAATATCCATGAAACGCATGCAAGCCACTGCACAGTGATAGACTTAAACTCACATGACAGTGCAAATGAATACAGTGGATCCCACTTAATTGCATACCGCTTAATTGCATAACCCGCATAATCGCATAACAACATAAAAACCCGAACCAGTGTTTTGTGCGTACAATTAATTATCAGACGTCCCGGCTATTTGCAGAGCCCAGTTAATCGCATAAGCAAGGCTTGCACGGCACCTATGCAATTAAGCGGGTTTCACTGTATTAACATTTCATGTTATAGAATGCTGTATTGAACCAGACCACGAGCAAGACTTTTCAGTTTTGGAGCAGTATTATATTATTAGGCGCTTTATGTTTTAACATATATAATATTTAATTTATTAAATAATGTTTAATGTTATGTTATATTCTTCAGAAGAAGTGAAGAGAAGGAATTCTTCAGAAGAGATTCTTAAGAAGTGGCGTAGCCAGGATTTCCGGAAGGGGGTTTTTTGGCTTTGACTTTTGACCGTAACCAACTTTCGAAAAATCTTGACAAGCAAAAAAGGCCATTCTATGTATCTATTCTATGTCTTTCCTTCTAAAAATTTTCCTTTCAGATGCTGACAAGCACTATGGTGCTTACAAAATTTTTTTCAGTAGCCCCAAGGGGGGTTTTGACCCTCAAAACCATGTCCGAAAATTAAAAATGCATGGAAACACATTAAAAATTATATATTTCTTATATATTTCTCGTTGACACCCAAGAGGGGGTTTCGCCCCCACCCCCTTGGCTACGCCACTGTATACAAGTATTCTGTTACATTTACATTACATTTAGAGAAGTAAGTCTTTTAAGACAAAGACATAGAAAAACATCCAAGTTGAACCATAAAACATTTTACGCTGACAACCACCGTGTAAAATAATGAAAATAATTATTACTCCTTTCCGCCAAAAGTCTTTCTTTTAATTTTAGAAACGTCAAGATGTGAGCGACCATTTCGTCGCTCAGTCGGTCGATAGGTGCCGGTGCCAAACTGTCAAATTCGGTGTTACAATCTAGCATTTCCTTTTCTTTCTCTACTTCCACATTCTTAAAATAAAAACCATACAAATGCCTTTAAAAATATTCTAATATTGACTTAAAATTAAAATCCCAATAAAATCAAGTAGCAACTGGTCAATGGTCAGACAATGGACGACACGGTGTTCAGCATTCGTTTTAGCAATGGACAAAATTAAACTATATTTTAGTAGATCCAAAATCTCATTAAACCCACAAAAATTCCAAAAAAAACTAAATTCAGAATATTTATTTCAAATTACCTTAAACCAGCTTGTCAAATTTTCAAAAAATGTCCATCTATCACTCAATTTTGGGTCACCATTTCCAGCATTTTGATTTTTTCAGTTTGTTCTTAAGCTCTTTCAAAACGAATCAAGTAGATGACAGTCTTCTTTGGGGCTGTCCATTAATTACGTCAACAAAATAGGAGAGGGTATTTGAAAAAGTTTGACAGTTGTTGACAGGGAGGGGGGTCAAGAGAAGTTGATGTCAACAATTTCATTTTTTTACAAATGATACGAAAACAGGAAATTTCATGGAATACTATTTATTACAAAGGAAAAAAGCCTGACAAGCAAAAAAAGGTCATCATCACCACATTATGACACTTGATGAACAAAAGAAAGAGAAAATGGTCATTGCCGCAAAAATAATAACCCAAACTTTTTAGGAGACCCGTCACTGATCTTAGTTGGGTGGGTGGGTGGGGGTCAAAAGTTTTGACATAATTATAGGGTCACTGAAAGTTGACAGTTGTTGATGAGGGGGTCAAAAACAGCCCCAAAATTGTTGACATAATTAATGGACAACCCCTTTAATATTCACAGAATTACATTATAATTCATTATAAAAATTCTGCACCTAATAAGACAGACTGGAAAATCACCAACAGCAATTGACCTATGTAATAGGCTACTGACGTTGAACAGAGAAAATAATGTCTTGAGTTTAGATTTCAAAATTAAACATTTCCGCAAAAGGCTCACGGCAGTTTCTCTGTCATCGCCTGGCCTTGCAGTTGCGCTCTTCGATTCGAATATTTTCTTGCGGTATATACAAACGGAAAGTGTTCTAGCAATCGCAAAAACATAAACCACTTCATGTCAAAAACAATATTTTACTTTCTAAAACGCGGACAAGTTAAAAATCAGATTAATATGAAATCCGGCACCCATACCGGGCAACAAATCTATGGACACCTGAGTCACCTGAAGAAGTTTAGCCTGGATGCCTCTCCTAGCAGAAGTAAAAATGTCTTATTATCACTAGAAGCTAATAGTATTACTGTTATATTTTTCATATTTTTCATTATTTCCGTTCTGTCACTCGTGGTAACCCTCTTCTTTGGAATTCGTTGCCATACACAGTGACATCCGCTACTTCCTTGGAACGGTTCTCAGTTGCACTGAAGACATATTTATTCAACATTTCATTTCCATTTATGTAAAGTGCTATTGCTTTTGGCATTAAGCTATGTTATGGCGCTTTAGAAATTGTCGAGGTAATAATAATAATAATAATAATAATAATAATAATAATAATAATAAAAGAATTCTAACATTTTACAAAAAACATAAATTTCCATAATTACTGCTGACCTTCCATGAAGTGACAGGTTTTCTACGCTAGTCAACAGAACAGTTTTTGCATCATCCTCACTGCTGAATTCAATGACAGCATTCCTACAAAAGCCCATACAAACATATATACACTTTAAATAGGAATGCCTCAATGTTGCTGGCAGTGGCGTAACATGGGCGGGGGGTGATTTGCAGAAAGACTCCCGGACTCTGGAAGAAGGGGACCCCCGAAGAGTGGTTGCAACTTACTAAACAATGATTTTTTACATTTTACTACTATTTCAATATTACTGCTACAAAGTGAGTACGGTAATTATTGAATTGGTGCTAGGACAAAATGTCACAGGGACAAAATGTCCACAGACAAAATGGCACGGGAACAAATTGTCATCCTAACTCTAACCCTAACCCTAACACTAGCCCCAACCCGCGGACATTTTGTCCCTGTGACATTTTGTCCGGTGCCATTTTGTCCCCGTGCCATTTTGTCCGGTGACATTTTGTCCCCGTGCCATTTTGTCCAGTGCCATTTTGTCCCCATGCCATTTTGTCCGGTGACAATTTGTCCCCGTGCCATTTTGTCCGGTGACATTTTGTCCGGCCACGATTGAATTAGGGAGAAAACCTTATTTTTGGAACAGTGTAATCTGTGTTAGCCTATAGGGGCCCCCATATCCTATAAGAGCCTCCATATCAAGGATGCCCCCCTGGGCCCCCGAAAGTCATGCTAGGCCACTGGTTGCTGGTAATCATTGCTTTTTCAGGTTTCGTCTACCAGTTTCCAGTGCATTATCTACTGGATTTACACGAGCGCTTCAGTTTTTCATCTCAGTTTTTGAATAAAACTCTTCAGGATGCAAATTTATAGGAACCTTAAAAGTTAAACTTCAGCATTTACTGGAATTTCATAAAATAACAAAATAAAACAGAAATCAAGAACTGCACCATTGCTCGAGTTAAATTTGAATTACAAACATATTTATATTTAATTTTTCATAAACAAGAAATTAATAAGAATAACCAATTGTCGATTCAGCCTTAACTGACATCCAAAGTCTTCAGCGGCAAACTTCATGAACTGCACACTTATTAGATATCAACCGGGTACGCATTTTTCACGGGGTACCAAATGCAAGTATTTTGATGAACCATTTGCAGATACAAATACAAAATGGCAATAAATGCTAGATTCCCTAAAATTGTCCACGCAGGAACGCAGCTGACATACCCGGTCGAATGACGTTTCTTGTCCAGCAACAGATGGCAGTACTTAACGTTTCCAAATCCACCAAAAAATTTCCATAGACTCTTCTGAGATGTCTACAGAGACATTAACAGATGCAAATCAGTTCAAAATTTCCAAAAGATTACCTGGTCAAGTCAAGAGATCTTTCTAAAAAGCATTAGAGCCAGGTCAAGCCAGAAGATCAGTCCGAAAATATGTAAACAAATATGTAAGCAAGTGTCATCTATTCTTCACTTTAGACAACTGTATCAATATACCCGGTAGGCCTATGTGGGGATGGGGTGGGAAAGGGAGCATGGACATTGAATAAAAAGTGCCTCCTCCAAACCAAATTCTCCATTAGAACAGCCCCTTAGATGCAATACCTAATTAATTATTGGTAGTGCAGTTACATATGCTTTTCAATATTTTTTCTTATAGCTGTTGCTAGAATTGAGTTATGGTCTTTTTCTGAGCTCTAATATAAAGATATACCGGTACTAAAGGGTGTTCAATCATGCTTTAGTGTTAAAAACATTAACAATTTTGCACAACTGACATATAGAATAGAGAGTCATAATATAAACATGTGCCTCTTTTTTAAAAATTCTTGTCAACATATGACATGTTTAAAAATGTACTCGCTTTCATTAATACATTAAATTTGTTGCCTCTCTATAGTCTAGGAACGGATACGGGTTAACGGGTACGGTTAGGTAAGGAAGTTTATGCACGGGTACGGTACATACGATACCGGGTACATACATACGGTACCGGGTACGGTAGGCATTTTGCTGTACCCGCACATCTCTAATATAGAATACATGTCAGTGGAGTGTTGGTAATGTCCTACACATCAGTCGTTGCTACATTAGAGTAGATATGCATTTAAAACAAAATATTACAAATACAAAATAATAACTCACATGAAACTAACCTTGAAGTTAACATTTTTGACGAAAATTTTCTTCATATCATATTTGAATGAGTAATTCCGTCCCTGATTTGGCTCACAAGACTTTTCCACGACTGGAAAATAACCTTCAAAAGAACCTTCCGGGACAACAGAAGATGTTTTGTCGCAACTCGCAAAAGCTCCGTCAAGCAGAAAGTTGCCATCGGCGTTTGGCTTAACAAGGTCACAAGTGTCAATTTCTTTTGATTTCAACGGCGATGCAGGAATGACATAAGTCCAAGCGAGCTGAGCATCGTCATCCCAGTTTTCTTCTGGCTCTATGGCACATTGAGGGTTGGCAGAACTGGAATGCGTAACTTCGCCGTTCCAGTTTTTGTCGTCATTCTGCGCAACAGATTCTGATCTCGAAACTGCTGATGAATTCTGTTCGGCGACACTGTCTGTCGCAACAAGCGCTTCGAGTTTTTCGTCTGAATTCTTATTCTGTTCCATCCCGACACACTAAATAGTCAACAGACCGAAGAAGTGGATAAGTATATATTAAACGTGGTGAAAAATCCAGGGCTTTTTTTCAGTGGGAACGCACGGGAACGGCGTTCTCACACCTTTTTTGCCAGATTGCATATATAATTATGGATATGTTATAATGCATTTAGGAACGTACAGGTACGGCGTTCCCACACCTGTTTTGTTGATGAGCAAAAAAGGATGAGCTCCCAAACCTTTTTTCATAGAAAAAAAGCCCTGGAAAAATCCACAAATCCACAATATATTATATGTTAAAGTTGTGCTATTATCAATTTGAGAAATTGACAGGAAACACTTGGTCGCGCTGTCGCCATGGGTCTATATTTAGCTTCTACAGACCACTTGCAGCCGGCGGGGCGCCCGTCCCAACTAGGGTTGCCAGATATCCAAAGTCGAAATACGGGAGATTTTTTCCGCGATCAATGCGCCCACTCCACGGTCCAGTTCATTGTGAATTCTTATAGCTAGAGCTATACTGCACTGCAGTACTATAAAGTATAGGCTAGGAAAAGGCAATAAATAAACAACTGTGTTCAATGCACTGCACTGCATCATCTGCATGTAGTGAATCAATATTACAAACAAGTTATAATAATATTAGTGCATTTAGAGCATAAACAAGCGGAAATACATTTCAAATCCTTCAAAACAGCAAAACCCTTTAAAAATTCGCGAAATTGTGAAGGTTTGAAATTCCCTTCCTTGCGAGCCATAGATATCGACGCTCTTAAACATCTTCCATTCTTCATATTCCTCATTTACAACTTTGGTCCGTACTAGTGTATTGTAATTTTTCGTGAGTTTCTTTAGCGCCTATTGATCTGATTCCTACCAATTACCGGTTGCTTTATATCCAGCGCTATTTATCATTATGAATCCTGTCTGTCTTGTTCTGTGTGCCTGTGACTAATCGCTTGTTAAATACATATTTTGGGTAAAACCGTGGGACGCCACCTGAACCCCTTCCAGACGGTTTATATTAGAAATACGTATACCGTTGGAAAGGTCTCGACGAGTAGTATCCAACGACATAGAAATATATTTAAAAATTTTTATTTTAAAAATTGTATTTAGGCTATAAAAATATCGCTGTTACAACGGCCCGCGTGTATACTTCCCGTAAACCGGCAGAAGGTTTATGAATATTTATGAATCGCGTGACTGCGCCTGTCTTATTGCGCTAAGTTTCGTGCATAAGTCGCATGAATATGAATATTCATTACTGTAGTCAGGTCACGTGTGAGTAGATTAACCCATCGGCCTGATTAACCACAGGCGCAGTCAGAAAAAACCAGGTTCCCAAAAAGGTCGAAAAAGATGATAAAATTCATAACAATTGCGACAAACCTGAAAATTTTTGGGATAATTTTGTAGTACAACATCTCCAGAAAGTCTTGACAAGCAAAAAAGGTCGTCTCGTCGTCTTCAAGCAAGGTAAAAAGGTAAAGAGGTAAACTTTAAACTTGTAAACTTTTTGCAAGCAAAAAAAGAGTTTTTCAACATGCTGAAAACTGAAAACTCCTAATTTTCTCACTTTCACTGCATAAATCATGCATTTTTTTAATTTTCGCAGATTTAAAAAAACAGATTCCGCCAAAAAATACCAAATAACCAGACGAGGCCCAAAAAGACCAGATTGGGTAGGAAAAACCCACACTGGCAACCTTGTTCAAAGGTATCCCCGAGAATTGAGCCTATTGATTGAAAACCTCATTTCTGGAATAAATGGGTTCGTGGTTGGGGCACACTGAGAAAAACTTGAGTTGTAGGCTAAAGATTTCTTCGCAAATTTCGGAAATATCATCAGCTTATTAACGCCTGCGACAAACCTGCTTATCGTGCTATAGCCTATATACAAACGTGTACGATAGGCCACCAGTATTTACGGACTACCAGTGGCGTAGCTAGAGTTACATGAAAGAGAACCTTTGAGAAAGCATTTAAAGTAACGTTTCTGGAAGAATTTTCCTAAGACGGCAAGACCATTAGTTGTAACTGCAGTGGGCCAGAGGCCAAACCGCGATAAAATTTAATCAGTTTTGCTCGATCTCCGACCAGTCTCACGTCCCCCTTCCCCCCAGTAGCTACGCCCAATTTGTCTACTTTGACTTAGATTCGTCCTACATGACCTTGACAATCCTCGATTAAAGTTTCCGACTCTTCGAAAGACGCTAAATGAAATTTAAAGCATTGTGATTGGTTGTTGCCTTCGACCGTTAAATGTACGCGCAAACTGAACCCTTCTTTGAACAAAGCTTTCGTCGCAGGAACTTCGCACTCTTTGTCTAGACGCGTGGCGGAAGAAGTCGATTTCGACGAACGTCTTCGTCTCTTCGAGGTTTGAATAATCTATAATTTGTCGAAAATTCTAGATAATTAAGGTCGTGGCGTTGTAAGTTGGTGTTACATGGGTAGTGTACAGTTAGGGTTTAGGCACTTAATTTGGACTTAGTCATTTACCCTGGTTAGGCAACAATGGTTGTAGGTATTCGGCAATTTTTAAAAGTCTGCATTTTATATAACATAATATTAATATTAGTAATAATATCTAGATTAAGCAGTTAAGGCTTATCGCAGCTAGGTGTGAGCATTGTGGAGATTGCCATATACAGTAATACTAAGTGTCACGGGACTGTCATTTAATATAGGTAGGGCCCCTAGTTCATTTAGTGGTAGGTGGGTAAGATGGGTCCCTATTGTGACATTCAGTGTAATGTTTTTGGGGAAGATTTGGCCCAAGACCAGGGGTGGACTGGAGTGTCCAAAGCGGCCCGGGACAAAAATCAAAAACGGCCCTAGCATTGCCTCTACGATCTTATGCGACTATTCACAAAAAACACAATTATCACAAATATTAGTTTTATTTTCCTTGGGATATTTGTTTACGGCCAATGTCTCAGCCTTGCAGGTCACTCTACAATGACTCAATGAGACAGTCATAAGACTCATAACAGAAACGATTAATTGAAAATATAAGACTTAAAATGTTAAGAAATAAGATTTCGTTAAAGACTAAAAGTTATAAAGTTATCTATTTATCAAATTATCAGGCTTAAAAAAATTATGGTTATTGTCAACTTATTGACTTATTGTGTAAGCAACTTCTTTAGGCTGGGCGACATTTCAGCCAAATGATCTAAGATTGTGTCATTATTTAACTCACTTAAGACATCGGTTTCTGTCGACATAAGCATAAATGCTTCAAGGTGTGTAGATGATAATGAGCTTCAGAGGCGAGATTTAATGTATTTCAGCTTAGAGAAAGATCTTTCACACGCTACTTGGGTAGATGACAGAGTCAATAAGAGTTTATAAGCACAAAATAAGTGCTTGTATGCTTGACCAAAGAAACTATATTTGTGCAATACTGAAAAGCAACAAACAGGACATTTCTTGCAAGATTTGCATTTCATAAGTTCTTCACTCTTATTCCCAACTTGGTCGTCACAGAGTTCATGTGGAAAATCTTCATTGAAGTTGTCCTCTACCGAGTCGTCGAACATTTCGAGTTGGTATTCATCGGGACGGAATTTTTAAACTTGTCCCATTTATGAGCAAAGTCAGTTAGCTCTTCTCTGAGATTAGAGGCCGGGCGGGTTTCATCGAATTTCGTAAGAATACTGCTAAGGCGCTGCATCGCAGTTAACGCTAAACCTTGCTGTTTAATATCCTGAAAGTTCTGTGGATCAAGACATGCAATATCTGCATATAAAGAATCGTGACTTTCAAATCGCTTTTCTATAGTTTTCACAATCTTGTCCATGATGCAATTATGAACTTCAATGCGATATCTATCCATTGCAGTATTTGCTACCGCCTCGTGCGCTTGTCTCTCATCGAACATCACTTTTGGTTTATGATACGTTTCTCTACAAAATTCTCCTCAATTCTAATTTCAAGATTTTCGTTATCCAGCTTGTTATTAGCCCATTCAACAAATTGTTTGGCACTGTCGAGAACACTATCAAATCTCTCAAATATTTTTTTTAACAGCTTAACAGTGCAATCAACGTTACGGTATGCTTGCAGTACGTCCATTCCATTGGTTTGTAAATACTGGGAAAGTGACCCTGTGTACTGGAATATTCTTAAGTATAACTTTGCAGTGACTATTGTTTCAAACTTTAAAACTTATCTAGTAATGTTTGCGCAGTATCCCTGATTTTCGCATTAAATGAACCCGATGATGCTATTTCTTGCAATGCACAAATCATTTTTATGAAAATTGATGAGTTTGGTTCACAAAATTTCCAAATACTTTTTTAATGCGCTTTCTTTGGCCCACCATCGCGTTTCACCAATAACATGTAATCTTTGTTGCTTAGAGTTTTGTTGTTTATCTATCAAAACATCCATTCTTTTATATGATTCTCTGAAGAAGACAGCACAACTATTAAGCAGTTGAAATAGGTTAATTGAAGCAGTTGTAGTTTGAGTGGTATCACTTAGAACAAGATTCAAGACATGTGCGTAGCACCAGACATGAATTTGATGAGGGGCAGCGTCACTCAACCATTTAGTAAAACCATTGTAATGTCCTTGCATATTGGCAGCCCGTCTGTAGCATTACCGACACAATATTCAATGTTAATGTTGCATTCACTGATTTTCTCTTTAAATAATTCAAACATATCTTGTCCAGTAGAAGAAGTAGTATTTTCAACACATATTAGTCGCTCGTGAACTTTATCTGTGACATATCTTATGATTATTGAGCATTGATCCTTCACACTTACATCCTGAGTAGTATCCAATTGCACTGAAAACATACCAGCAGCTTTGATTTCCTCTGAAATGGTTTTCTTTATTATTTTTCGCATCGCATCAATGATACAGTTAAGTGTTGTCTTCGATATGAGGGTAATCAAATTTCTCTCTCCTTATTAGTCAAATTAGACTCATGTCTATTTTTGCTTTTCTCAATAACTGTATCAAGATGCTTTTTTAGTAGTGGGTCAAATTTTGACAACAGTAATAGAATTTCCAAGAAATTACCATGATCGATTGCATCGTCTTTTAAGTTATAAGCAGCTTCATTCCTTGAACGATAACTAAGACCACGTTTTCCAATCACTTTCAAAATCTCTATTACTCTCCAGCACTTGTCTTTTTCTTTAACTTGTTGATCCCTAATTTTTTTCTGCTGAGAGAATAACAAGCTATAAATGTCTCTTTCTTTTACAGACATGATATGAGCTTCTACACACTTCTCGTGAAATTTGCTGTTTTCGTGCTCCTCTATTCTTTGATGCACATGTTTCAAGAATTCATACCTTCTGTGAATGAGTTCACATCGCCAGTCTTGCTATAAGCTAAGCATACTGTGCAAAACAGAGCTTTCGATTCTTCACCATACGATAACCAATTCCTATTGATACCATCGCTTCTGCAAAATACCCGATGAGCATTAGTAAATGGCAGATTAGTTTCACTCGCTTTTGGTTGTATTGGGTGAAAGTTAAAAATGTTTGTAAATTATTCTCTTCAGGACGTTTGAAATAATTGTAACTGGTGTCGTTTTTTTTCGTCGATAACTGAACTGTCATTTTCAGAATTTTTATTTGTCGGCATTTCTTTTCGTCATCGTTGTGTTGTCAGTTTCGAGATGTACGGCGCGTTGATGGGAAAAAAGTTTGACAGCACTACTGAATGGCTGTTGACATCATTACGAGTTTCTTCCGGTTCTGGTTGTGTACTTGTTGAAGCTGCTTGTTTACTGATGGTCTCTTCGCTTGCAGCAGGAGTAACTTTGAATAAATCTACTAGATTTCGGTACTTAGCTCCATCTTCAGCAAAAAGTTTTAGTTTCTTATCTCTTACTTTTTCCGCACCACCTTTACATTTACGTTTACAATTCAAATCACTCATTACCGTATTTTTAATAACTAATAATTATTCATTTATCAATCTTTATAGTTTATTTCACATTTTCAACTTCCGCTAAACTCCCGACCAAAGACTACTAATAGTAGTAGTTTACGCGCGCCACGGGACTACATTAACGTCTTTGTTTTCGTCTAATTTTTATTGCGCGTAACTGATAAGCGATTTTTACCATATTTTTAACATTGTGACTAACTTACTAAGTTCCTCCTCTGGCGGCCCACCGGGATTTTTCCCGGGGTCCCGGCGGCCCAGTCCACCCCTGCCCAAGACATATTCACGGGTGGTGATTGCGAATGTCTATAACATGTCAAGTTAAATAGGCCTACATTGCGTCTGCGGCTCAAGTGCTTCAAAACCTGCAAAATCCTTCGAAGGTCTAAATCATACTTCACAAAGAGAGTTACACAATTTACAAGAAAAATTAAAATGTTCCAGATAGGCCTACAGACCCGCTTAAGTACAGAGTTTCCTGCTTCACAAAGAAAGTTACACAATTTACAAGAAAAATTAAAATGTTCCAGATAGGGACAGGCTTAGGTACAGAGTTTCAAGTACAATTAAAGTATTCAGAAGACATTTGCAAGAACCTCTTTGAATGTGTCCTAAATTTTATCTAGTTTCTGATCATTTCAGGGATATTAAAATGGTTAAACGCTGAATGTCATAATCTTATTTAATTAGGATATTGAAGTACATAGGTATTAATTAATGTAAGTAAGGCAGTCTCTTGGATAGTCTTATAATATTGTATGGTTAATTTAAAGTAATACTTGCATAGCCTATAATACTTGAATATGGCAATCTTTGGAATGCTCATACTAATGCTGCGATAAGTAGCATTAACTAGGTAGTGTAATTAAATATTATATATATATATATATATATATATATATATATATATATATATATATATATATTACTAACTTAATGCAGACTCTTGAATTTTGCTGAATAGCTATAGCTAGTAGATAGATAGATAGATTCATTGATTGTTTCTTTGATTGTTTCATTGATAGATTCGTTGATTGTTTCATTGATTGATTTGTTTTTCATTTCTATATAATATAGTTTTCATTGACATTATGTTAGGGGCCTACGTGATTTTGCTGTTAATAGTAGTCACAGGAACTGTGAAGACCTCAAAGGATGATCATCGGCTCCATTACCAGCCTAAGTTTTTCACCCAATATGTTATTTCATTTGCTTATATATATATTTCATTTGCTTATATATATATATATATATATATACATATATATATATGTATATATATATATGTCTTTTTCTCTCTGCAATACATTAGTAAATAATTCAATGACTTTCAAAGCATTATTATATTTGAATGGTTTTCAGGTTTCTGATTTCAGGTTATACTTTCTGCTTTGCATGGGTAATGAGGTTTGGATAGTGTAGAATAGAATAGGTGCATCAACTTCATGGAATCACAAAGAGTTTCGAGCCAACCTGCCCTCCTTCCCCACCAACCCTACCTGCCCTTCCCTCCTCCCCGACAACCCTAATCTTCCCTCCCCATATTCATTGGATGGCCAGTGATGTATACTGGGGGATTTTGTTGTTGTTGTTTTCATTGTTGTTGTCATTGTATTTGTTCTTTTTGCAGCGTAGATTCGGCCTTTTTTCCAGCTGGCATAGGTTTCAAAAGTGGCGCTAAGTTTTTGTATTTTTTCCGACGGCCGTATTTTTGTTTTGGGTTTATTTGTCTATATTCAATGTACCGAGTTTGTTTCTTGTATTGTTAATTTGTTAATTCTGTACAGTTTTTCAGGGTGCACCCTTTTTGTATTGTAATTAGTGGTATTGTAGGTTACAGGTTCAGGTACTTCATGGAACAAAGGCAGAATCACAAAGAGCTTCGAGTGGACCTGCCTTCCCCTCCCACCAACCCTACCTGCCATTCCACCCTCTAAAAACCCTGGCCTTCCCTCCCCTTCCCCCAACAACCCTGACTGTAGCCCTATACCAGTCTACTGCGGATTTCTTGTGTTTTTTGTTTAGACAGAAGTTGAAGGAGACCATTTTGTTTTGTTCTTGTTCTTGCACCCTTTTTGTATTTTACTTAGTGGTATTGTAGGTTACAGGTACAGGTGCTTCGTCTTCATCGACAAAGACAGAATCACAAAGAGCTTCGAGTGGATCTGCCTTCCCCTCCCCACCAACCCTACCTGCCCTCCCACCCTCTAAAAACCCTGGCCTTCCCTCCTCTTCCCCCAACAACCCTGACTTTTGCCCTATTCCAGAGGCACCTTTGTGCCTCTTTATACCTTGTGTGATTTTGCTTGGTGCTATAGTTTGTATATTGTTTATGTTGTTTTAGGGTAGTTAAGTAGGCCCCTAGTAACACCCACCAAGAGCATCACTGTTGCTATAATAGTTGCTTCTGCTTGTGTTTGAATTATACTAAGATATATTTATATTTATACTATTATATATCTGTATTTATATTGTGCATGCTGATGCTTATGGTGGATATTACAGGAGGACCAGGAAGGGACACTTCTGTATTTTGAGTTAAACTAGGAAACTCCCAGCAAAGTAGTGTATTTTGATTGGGGATGTGGCATTACAATCTTTCTAAAAAAATCAAGTATTTAATGACCAGTGTTCTTCAAGTTAACGATAACGGTAACTGAAAACACCGAATAACTGTTAAAAAATGTCAGTTAACTGTAACTTTAACTGTAACTGAAAAGTGATTAATAACTTATGTTATAACTGTAATAGAATAAAGTTGAAAAGTTAAGTAATAGAAAAGTTATCGAAACTGAATAATAATTTATATGTAAGTATGATTATTAATTAGTAATGCGGTCTCTTTAAGTAGTTCTCTTTTTCTCACACAATGCCAACGTCAACGTTGTCTTCGCGCGGCGGCGGTTTTTGTGTGGGGGATGAAATGTTAATAATAAAATTTATTTTAGTCGTATTACTTTAAGTAGCTCCCTTTTTCTCACACAATGCCAACGTCAACGTTAGCTTCGCGCTGCGGCGGCGGCGGTTTTTGTGTGGGGATGAAATGTTAATAATAAAATTTATTTTAGTCGTATTACTTTAAGTAGCTCCCTTTTTCTCACACAATGCCAACGTCAACGTTAGCTTCGCGCTGCGGCGGCGGCGGTTTTTGTGTGGGGGATGAAATGTTAATAATAAAATTTATTTTAGTCGTATTACTTTAAGTAGCTCCTTTTTTCACACAATGCCAACGTCAACGTTAGCTTCGCGCTGCGGCGGCGGCGGTTTTTTGTGGGGATGAAATGTTAATAATAAAATTTATTTTAGTCGTATTACTTTAAGTAGCTCCTTTTTTTCACACAATGCCAACGTCAACGTTTTCGCGCTGCGGCGGCGGCGGTTTTTGTGTGGGGATGAAATGTTAATAATAAAATTTATTTTAGTCGTATTACTTTAAGTAGCTTCCTTTTCTCACACAATACCAACGTCAACGTTAGCTTCGCGCTGCGGCGGCGGCGGTTTTTGTGTGGGGATGAAATGTTAATAATAAAATTTATTTTAGTCGTATTACTTTAAGTAGCTCCTTTTTCACACAAGGCCAACGTCAACGTTAGCTTCGCGCTGCGCTGCGGCGGCGGCGGTTTTTTGTGGGGATGAAATGTTAATAATAAAATTTATTTTAGTCGTATTACTTTAAGTAGCTCCTTTTCTCACACAATGCCAACGTCAACGTTAGCTTCGCGCTGCGGCGGCGGCGGTTTTTGTGTGGGGGATGAAATGTTAATAATAAAATTTATTTTAGTCGTATTACTTTAAGTAGCTCCCTTTTCTCACACAATGCCAACGTCAACGTTAGCTTCGCGCTGCGGCGGCGGCGGTTTTTGTGTGGGGATGAAATGTTAATAATAAAATTTATTTTAGTCGTATTACTTTAAGTAGCTCCCTTTTCTCACACAATGCCAACGTCAACGTTAGCTTCGCGCTGCGGCGGCGGCGGTTTTTGTGTGGGGATGAAATGTTAATAATAAAATTTATTTTAGTCGTATTACTTTAAGTAGCTCCTTTTCTCACACAATGCCAACGTCAACGTTAGCTTCGCGCTGCGGCGGCGGCGGTTTTTGTGTGGGGATGAAATGTTAATAATAAAATTTATTTTAGTCGTATTACTTTAAGTAGCTCCTTTTCTCACACAATGCCAACGTCAACGTTAGCTTCGCGCTGCGGCGGCGGCGGTTTTTGTGTGGGGATGAAATGTTAATAATAAAATTTATTTTAGTTGTATTACTTTAAGTAGCTCCTTTTCTCACACAATGCCAACGTCAACGTTAGCTTCGCGCTGCGGCGGCGGCGGTTTTTGTGTGGGGATGAAATGTTAATAATAAAATTTATTTTAGTCGTATTACTTTAAGTAGCTCCTTTTTTCACACAATGCCAACGTCAACGTTAGCTTCGCGCTGCGGCGGCGGCGGTTTTTGTGTGGGGATGAAATGTTAATAATAAAATTTATTTTAGTCGTATTACTTTAAGTAGCTCCGGTTTTTTCTCACACAATGCCAACGTCAACGTTAGCTTTTTCACACAATGCCAACGCGGCGGCGGCGGCGGTTTTTGTGTGGGGATGAAATGTTAATAATAAAATTTATTTTAGTCGTATTACTTTAAGTAGCTCCTTTTTTCACACAATGCCAACGTCAACGTTAGCTTCGCGCTGCGGCGGCGGCGGTTTTTGTGTGGGGATGAAATGTTAATAATAAAATTTATTTTAGTCGTATTACTTTAAGTAGCTCCTTTTTCTCACACAATGCCAACGTCAACGTTAGCTTCGCGCTGCGGCGGCGGCGGCGGTTTTTGTGTGGGGATGAAATGTTAATAATAAAATTTATTTTAGTCGTATTACTTTAAGTAGCTCCTTTTTCTCACACAATGCCAACGTCAACGTTAGCTTCGCTGCTGCGGCGGCGGTTTTTGTGTGGGGATGAAATGTTAATAATAAAATTTATTTTAGTCGTATTACTTTAAGTAGCTCCCTTTTTCTCACACAATGCCAACGTCAACGTTAGCTTCGCGCTGCGGCGGCGGCGGTTTTTGTGTGGGGATGAAATGTTAATAATAAAATTTATTTTAGTCGTATTACTTTAAGTAGCTCCTTTTTCTCACACAATGCCAACGTCAACGTTAGCTTCGCGCTGCGGCGGCGGCGGTTTTTGTGTGGGGATGAAATGTTAATAATAAAATTTATTTTAGTCGTATTACTTTAAGTAGCTCCTTTTTCACACAATGCCAACGTCAACGTTAGCTTCGCGCTGCGGCGGCGGCGGTTTTTGTGTGGGGATGAAATGTTAATAAATAAAATTTATTTTAGTCGTATTACTTTAAGTAGCTCCTTTTTCTCACACAATGCCAACGTCAACGTTAGCTTCGCGCTGCGGCGGCGGCGGTTTTTGTGTGGGGATGAAATGTTAATAATAAAATTTATTTTAGTCGTATTACTTTAAGTAGCTCCTTTTTCTCACACAATGCCAACGTCAACGTTAGCTTCGCGCTGCGGCGGCGGCGGTTTTTGTGTGGGGATGAAATGTTAATAATAAAATTTATTTTAGTCGTATTACTTTAAGTAGCTCCTTTTTCTCACACAATGCCAACGTCAACGTTAGCTTCGCGCTGCGGCGGCGGCGGTTTTTGTGTGGGGATGAAATGTTAATAATAAAATTCATTTTAGTCGTATTACTTTAAGTAGCTCCTTTTTCTCACACAATGCCAACGTCAATTTTTCGCTTAAGTAGCTCCGCTGCCAACGTCGGCGGCGGCGGTTTTTGTGTGGGGATGAAATGTTAATAATAAAATTTATTTTAGTCGTATTACTTTAAGTAGCTCCTTTTTTTCACACAATGCCAACGTCAACGTTAGCTTCGCTGCTGCGGCGGCGGCGTTTTTGTGTGGGGATGAAATGTTAATAATAAAATTTATGTTAGTCGTTAGTGTTCTCTCAGTTAACGGTAATTCTAACTAAATACCTAAAATAACTGAATTCATTGGCTGCCTGTCAAAGAAAGGATTGAATTCAAGATAAGTCTCATTTTCATCCCCTACCATATCTTAGGAAGCCGTCTGTATAGCATCACATTAGTTTTAAATTTTACTTGTCAAATTGTCCAGGGGCCCGTCCCTCTCATGCTCACAGCCTCATCGCGAGAGGGTGAACAGCTAATCAGTTCTCTTGAGGCTGTCCTGTATAACTATATATTGACAGTTTCAAAAAACTGATTAGCTGGGGCCAATGTGAGCAAAAATCTTTACTGTTTGACTGCATGTTGCCTTAGTTTTGTCTATTATGTCTTTGTAGTGGTAAGGAAGCAAGGGGGATTGTCTCGAGGTTGTACAAGATATAATTCCAGGAAGAAGACCAATGAAAAGTTTAGCTCCCTTTTTCTCACACAACACGTAAACCGGCGGTGAATCCACGAGAAGACCAATGATAACCTGGCTCAACAGCATCCAAACTTGGACGGGCTTTTAACATACCAAGCCACGAGGGCAACTAACGATAGACAGCAATGGAAAGGATAAGTCCATAGTGTGAACAAACCTTGGGCGAGGAAGATTGAAGATCATCCGCTCATTTTGTGTCTAGTATGCCATCTTGTCAACTCAACTGCCATTTGGTCAGAAGTCATTTATCCAACGCTTCTTGGGAACTCGCCACCACCCAAAAAGCAGAGCGGTTTCTTTGCACTTCCAGAGAGATACAAATTTTATCGTGGAAGACCAATCTCGTGGATTCACTGCGGTTTACGTGTTAGAAACGTTAACGTTTTCATCACACCGAGTCTCTTCGGTCATTATCAACGTTGTCAACAGCACCAGTGAATGGCCTTTGCTATGGTGTGGGGATGAAAGTGCTAAATAATCTGCACTTTTCTATTGATGGAAAATGCTAAACGACTAAAGAAACTGTGAAAAGACTATTGCTATGCTTTAAAGTGCATAACTAAATGTTTACAGTGTAACAGTCTGTTGTTTAAAGTCATCATGGATAGACTGGCCTTGGGTATGAAAAGAATATGGTATGATGATTAACACCAAAAGACGAAAGTGATGGTCATCAGTAAAGAGCAAGGAAAAGAGGCAAACATCACAATCTATGGACAGAAGGTAGAACAAGTGAAACAATTCTGCTACCTTGGCAGCCTTATTACGGAAGATGCCAGATGTCAAAGCGAAATAAGAAGGAGAATTGCAATGGGAAAGGAAGCATTCTACCAAAGGAAGGAAATAATGAGGAGTAATCTCTATAAAGGGCTAAAGAAGAGAATGATTAAAACACTGATATGGAGTGTGGTGTTATAGCTCCTTTTTCTCACAATGCCAACGTCAACGTTAGTCTTTATGGGCGGTCAGAGACATGGACGATGAGAAAAGACGACATCAGAAGACTGGAGGCGTCGAGATGTGGATATGGAGGCGAATGGAAAGAATAAGTTGGACACTGCATATATCCAATAAAGAAGTCCTAGATAACGTGGAAGAGAAAAAGACAATAATACAAACAATAAAACAAAGGCAAAGGAACTGGATGGGCCACATTTTAAGAGGAGAATCGTTGTTCAAAACAATACTGGAAGGGCACATGGGGGGGGGGAATAAACAGAGGAAGACCACGTACATCACTACTGCACTGGATGATGACAAAAGACGGATACAAAGGATTAAAGACCCAAGCTGCTGACAGAGATAGATGGCGCCAATGGGAACCAGGACCTGCTTCCGGGCAGAGAACTTAAAGAAGAAGAAGAAGTTTAAAGTGAACCTTTGAGAAAAGTGTGATAATAAACTTATTTAATGTGACAAACTGTTTTAATCATAAATGTGATTGCAATAATGTTAAGAAATTTGTGCTACCATAGGAGTAGGAGGAATAGTAATGGGTTTATCAAATTTAAAGAGAACCAGCTTAGCTGGTTTCTTGTAGCTGCAATCAACTTTACAAGTTCCAATTAGGCTACTGCTAAGAAAACCAAATGTTAATTAATGGAAACAGAAAACTTCTTGCAAATGGATTCAGTTACCCTGTGTGACTGGCAAAGTAAATCTAGGTCCTATTCGAAATGCCAAGTGGCTCTGAGAGTAAGGTTATCGAAACCTTACAGTGGTGTGAAACAGAGATGTAGCAAGTACACAATGCTTCAAGTACAAGTACAAGTACCTGGCCTCCGAGTACAAGTACAAGTACTTGCATTCCAAAAACTCCGAGTACAAGTACAAGTACCTGGCCTCCGAGTACAAGTACAAGTACCTGGCCTCCGAGTACAAGTACAAGTACAAGTACCTGGCCTCCGAGTACAAGTACAAGTACCTGGCCTCCAAGTACAAGTACAAGTACAAGTACTGAAGATTACTGTGGTAACTAATCCATAAGACTGCGAGTACAAGTATAAGTAGCGAAGCCTCAAGTACAAGTACCGATCCTCATAGCCAAATACAAACAGCAAGTAGTCATTTATCCAACACTTTATTAACGGGTAGCTGTTTGTCACGGTTATTCAATAAAATGGTGCTAGAACAAAATGTCCGAGGACAAATGTCACGAAAAATGTCATGGACAAAATGTCATGGGGACAAAATGTCAGCGGAAAATGTGAAAAGGACAAAATGTCATCCTAACTCTAACACTAACCCTAAACCGTGACATTTTGTCCGCTGACATTTTTTCCGCTGACATTTTGTCTCCATGATAATTTGTACATGACATTTTGTCCGTGACATTTTGTCCTCGGACATTTTGTCCGGCCACGAATAAAATTGACACTATTAGCATCTAAATATCATTACAGTGGCACTTAAAAAATTAGAGATGATAGTCTTGCATCGGTCATCTTAGCCCTATGCGGTCTCGCGATCAAGCCAGCTTGGCTAAATATGTGTTGAATTGGTGCACTAGAAGCAGGCACACTAAGGGCTCTAATGGCTGCATTATACAGCCTGTTGAACTCCTTTCTATTAACTTCACTGTTCCAAAATACAATGGTATCAGTAATTCATCATACATCTATTGTTGAGTTCCAGGTACTTGGCTATCTGTGAGGATGTGCTTGTCATCAAAGGAACATCATTACTGGTATCCTTGAAGTACATGTAACCAGAGATGTAGCAAGTACACAATGCTTCAAGTACAAGTACAAGTACCTAGCCTCCGAGTACAAGTACAAGTACTTGTATTCCAAAAACTCCGAGTACAAGTACAAGTACCTGGCCTCCGAGTACAAGTACAAGTACTAAAAATTTGTACTCGAGTACAACTCGAGTACAAGTACCAAGTACTACATCTCTGGTGTGAAAAAGTCTTGCATCAGCTGGATTATTAAGCAAGTTTCGAAATTTTGAAAATTTTACCTAATTTTTCATATAACTTGACTAAGTGGCGGCTCCACAGGGGGCCCGTGCCCCCTATTGAGTGCCTGGCCCCCAGTGGCCACCCAGTTGGGACCCTATACTTAATGCTACATACATTAAACAACAAATGGTTGTCCCCCATGATTAGAAGTTGCCACTCCAACGCCCCCCACTTGCCAAATCCTAGAGCCGCCACTGACTTGACAGCATGATTTAAAGTAGCTTAGTTCATTGTGAAGACCAAACAGTAGCGGGTCTAGCCGGAAAAAAGGAGTGGGGGTGTTGGCGCTATGTCCTAGTGGGCTGTCCATTAATTATGTCAATTTATGGGCAATTTTTGACCCCTTCCCCTTGTCAACTGTAAACTTCCAGTTACCCCCTCCAATAATTACGTCAAATTTCACAAGAGAATTGCAGTGGATCTTGCAATGATGCCTTTGCGCTAGACATTTTGGCCCAGTTCCCCTCGAATTTGTCGCTTTTTTCTACTAAAATATTTCTTACACTCTTGACAAAGGGTTAAGTCTATGCGTAAAGCATCGAAGTGCATAGCAGTGCATCACTAACCTCCACTAAACTTTGAAAGACAGTGTGACGAGCAAAATGGTCATAACTGGCACTTTGGCGCTTCTCAGCCTCGGCGCCCGGGGGCATTTGCCCCCTCCCCCGCCGTCGTTACGCCACTGCGCCAAAGGTGACTTTTAATAAGCGTAATAGGGCGGGGAAATAGAGTGTTAATAAAATACCGATTCTCTTAGCTACGCCACTTTAAAAGGTATTCAGCTTTCAATTAGTAATTGGCGTAGCCAGGCAGTGGCGGTTCCAGGACTTGGCAAGTGGGGGGGCTGTTGGGGTGGCAACTTCTAATCATTGTGGGGGCAACCATTTGTTGTTAGGTATGTAGTTTTAAGTATAGGTCCCAACAGGGGGCCAGACACTCAATAGGGGGCACGGGACCCCCGGGCAACCCCTGTGCATCCGCCACTGTAGCCACGGGTCCCCCCACCCCAATATCCCGTAATCCTGGCTACGCCATTGCAATTAGTGATATTAAAAGGTAATAATTAAAAGGTAATAATTTTTAGGCGTCACCTTAAAACTTATTTATTTCCTCCTTAAGTCTTGGTATAGTCCTGACTGATTTTTGGTTTTTGACCTGGACTGAACCGACCCTCCTCAGCTACAGTCTGCTCTGCCGATCAGCACTGCGGTTTGTGGTCTGAGGCGTCCCCGATGAACACCTATGTGTTTGAAACGGACGATAAAATTAAATTAATAATAATAATAATTAATAATAAAACCGTGGAACGCCACCTGAACCCCTTCCAGGCGGTTTATATTAAAATTACTTATACCGTTGGAAAGGCCTCGAAGAGTAGTATCTAATGGTATAAATATAAAGTTATTTCGTCCTGTTATAGATCGAATTCAAACACCATATTCAGCCACTATCTTTAGCAGCCATTGCTACAATGATATCAATCGCTATTGCAAACAAAGGCCTTCACCTCCTGCATTTAAAACGCCTCATCCATGAGAACCTCGGTATTACATAATGCTAACAGTGGCGTATTTACCATTAGGCCATTTGGGCCATGCCCCCATTTGGTCTTGGCCTAGCCTGTCCCCAGACCCCCCTTTATAGGCTCGCACTTCGCGCGCGCCATGGGCTGCCCCCATACCAAAATTCTAAATACGCCACTGCCAGTCGGTGCCTACAAGGAATCGACCCGCATTTTGGATATCTATCAGGTGTCTGATTGCTTTAAAGGTTTTAAAATCTATACAATGTATAGCCACCATTATTATATTGCCAACATAGACACATTAATAAGGTAGAAAGTGACGGATTTTTCTAGTCCACTGACATCACTGCAAAGCGTTTGAGGGTTCTAAAGAGAAATTTGGGTGAAAAGTCGACATGAATTTTTGGGTCGCCTGAAAATTTTTCATGAAAATACCCTGGACTATAGTCCAGGGTATTTTTTCGAAATTTGAGCGAAATTTGTGGTGTTGTAGGGCTTTCATATTTGCACCGATTGAAGCCCAGTCGGCAGTGGCGTATTTACCATTGGGCCATTTGGGCCATGCCCCCTTACCAAAATTCTAAATACGCCACTGAATGCTAATAATGCACAGGATTTGTGCAGATTCAACCCTTTTATTCTGCACAGTGGCCCGGAATTTCTCTCGGCAGGCCTGTCGACGAGTAGTATCCTAGGACATAAAAACGTATTTAGGGGTGGGGTACCCCTAACCCTACGGGTAGGGGTACCCCTCACCCCTAGAGGTACCCCCTAGCCCTAGGGGTAGGGGTACCCCTAGGGGTATGGGTACCTCTAGGTTTAAATAATTTTAATATAAACCGTCTGGAAGGGGTTCAGGTGGCGTCCCACGGTTTTACCCATATTTTGATAGTTTTATATGCGGCTGCCTTTTTATCAGGTAAATTTTATTTTATCTTGAATGGTTTTGATTGGGGGTCGTCCATAAATGTTGTAACGCGATTTTTGCACTTTTTGACTGGTCGTGAAGTTCCTGAAAAACCGATGAAAATTTTCTTATCAATTGGGGAGAGGCCATTTGCCCAGTCTGAAACTATGCTGAATATATCAAGTTTTGCGTCTAATATATTACCATAAATATGTCGGGTACAGAATTTTTTCCAGGAGGGACAAAGCACATTTTAACACAATGGTCACGGTTAATAATTTAGCAAGGTTTTCAAATTTCAATGTGAAATTGGTATTTGCATTTTCCAGGGATGGGCAAGTACCCCCTTTGCCCTAATGTGCAGGGCGCCCATGCATTCTTTAAATTGTCCATAATTGCTATTAATGCTTTTTCGAATCACAGCATGTGCTATCCAAAAGCAATGAAATTAGGCCATATGCCGAATACTGTTAGGGTTGTCCATAAGCAGTTTATTTTAGGCCTTCTCTGGGGGAATCCCCCCGTTTTAAAACCCCCCACATTTTTATATGTTGGCTGGGGGATGGAAGTTCCCCCCCCCCAAGTGTGGAGACTCAGACCTTGTCTCCCCAAACATTTCAAAATCCCCCAATGTCAAGGTGGCTAGAATAAACACTGGTCCATAAGCTAAGCCATGCTTGATGGGGAACCTCAGGGGAGGGTCTAAGAAAGCGAGTTTGTGAAGGAGGAGGGGAATAGACAAGAGTGACGTCACACTGACTTTCAGTATAAATGAAACCTTTAATATACCTGATAGGAAGTATAAAGATGTTTTGTGTTCACTATATTGCTTTTTTAAAACCCGATATAGGCCTAGGCCTATATACAATTTTAGGGTTCAAATAGACCCAGATTAGTAATCATCAACGGAAGTTGAATGTCTGTGTCCCTGTTGAAAATTGAACGAGAACTTTGAATACATCAAATTAAAACCTGTGTAATGTAATTTATGGATGACGCTTCAAAGGGGTTTCAAGATTCGGGATGTTTGACATTTGGCAAGTTTAGAGCAATGCAGTCTTCTGCTGAAAGTCATAACAAAAAATAAATAAATCCCTAAATATCATTCTCTCTCTCTCTCTCTCTCTCTCTCTCTCTCTCTCTCTCTCTCTCTCTCCCTCCTCTCTCTCTCTCTCTGCCTTATTTTAACTAGTGAAAATGGTTAAACAAAGATCATAGAACCACAAAATTTCATTTAAAAAACTCCCCTTGTCTTTCAAAGTCCCCAGGTCTTTACTGAGCCTAGCAATTAAAGTCCTCCTCAGTCGTCCTTTCCATGATTTGCTCCGTCCTTTCGTTTCTTCCTGAAAAATCGCTCATCCTTTGGGTCGAAGCCCTGCTCCTGAGCACCGTACACGGCCCAATCGGGAGTAATGGCCATGTAGTCGAGGGCCGTAAATGCTCGAACTCCGCCGCTCGCCTCGTAATTTGCTACGAGTTGGTGAAACTTCTCGTAGTCAATCCAAGTCATCCACGCTCCATTTATTTTGAACTAAAACACAAGAATTCGCTTAAAATACATTATAAAATAAGTAAGCAAAAACTAATTAGGAACAAGGTAAAATATACATACATACATACAAATATATTAATATATACATACACACATTAATACATAAATCTGTGTGTGTGCGTGTGTGTGTGTATGAATCATATTCCTACGGTTAAAATACATTTTAAAAAAGTAAGTTAAATTTAATTTTGGAACAAGGTAAAATGTGTACACACATACACATACATTACATACATACATACATACATACATACATACATACATACATACATACATACATACATACATGTGTGTATATGAATCATATTCCTATGCTTAAAATACATTTTTTAAAAAGTAAGATAAATTTAATTAGGAACAAGGTCAAAATATGTACACACATATACATACATTCATACATACATACACACACATACATAATCATACATACATACATACATGTGTGTGTGTGTAAATCACATTGCTACATCAGTTGTCAATTCACAGATTAGATTATCCGAAATATACGCATTTTCACCTTCTTGTGCGCAACGAGCACGCAGTTCGAGTGAGCGTGCTCGGAGGCGATCTCGTAATCGGGCAGAAGGTCGGTCAGCTGCTCGACAAACTCGACCACTTCCCTGTGCCATGGAACATTCTCCATTGTCAGGTCGCTTGCCTTCGAATCGCCACAGTACGTCACGCCCTGACAAACAGCTATGTATTCCACTGTTAACCCCTTAACTGGGGATCCCCGGATATATCCATCCATTTTACATTGAGTTACAGTTAAATACACGGTTAAGGGGTTAAGATAAACAACTGATCTATCAACCAATCAATAAATCCAGTGGCGGTTCCAGGATTTTTGGTAGGGGGGAATGAATGAATTCATAGAAAGTTGGTGGGGGGTGAAAATAGAAGAAAAAAATTAATAAACTTTGCTGAAAAAGAGAATTTTTATCCCTAATTTTACTTTTACTACGCTTTTACTGATAAAATAGGTTCACAAGCAAAGAAAAGGTCATCCCAGTTTTCACACAGACTTACTTAGCCTCCTAAACCACTTTAAATCGCATTATTACTACTATTATTATTATTACTATTATTATTATTATTATTATTATTATTGTTATTATTATTATTAAGTCACTATGCACTGATAGGGTCAGATTCGAACCTACTACCATGGCCCCTACTCCACTGCAACCCTAAAATACAACCACCCAGAATCACAAAAGATCTTCACGTAAACACCTTCAAATTGTCCACACAAGAGGGCGAATGTACCTTAACTTCGATGAAATCCGGATTCCCGAGTGCAACAAGATCCGCGTAATTCCGCAGATCCGAGGTGTTGAATCCCTTGACCAAAGTCAGTCGGTAGACTGTTCTCTGGCCCTGGAACAAAACATCAAACAATGGACGCCGGAAACAGACTACATGGCAAGAGATCGAACAATACGGTTCTGCCATAATAAAACATGAATGGCATTCAGTCCAGGTCATTTAGGCATTTTTTTTGGGGTTGGGTGGGGGGATGCATTATTACTTCTAGATTTCAAAATACAATCAGATTTTGTGATCAAATTACAATGAAATTTGCAGTTTTCCACCAGCCTCCTCCTGTTGGCTCAGCAGAATTCAAGGGTGGCAAGAAAAAAGTTGTGAATTTCATGCACAAACACAATAGGCAAAAAAGTTCATTGGTACAGGGTGGGAAAAAAAACCGGACTAGTCATATTTAGGCTTGCATTTAATATAGTCTGGATTTTTTGCACCACCCTGTAGAGTTTTAGTGCATCTAGGGCCCCAGAGTAGATTTGGCAAGGGATGGTCACCATTGCTAATCCAAATTTCATATTAAAATAGGAATAAGCAGGTTAGAAAGTTCTGTTGGTAAGTCTCAAGATGAAGCAACAATTTAAGCAAAGGTTTCAAGTTCAATTCAAATGCAAAATTCCATAAAAAAAAAAATTGCAGAATTTTCGCACACCTTCTCTCCGAGAGCCTTGAGACTGCCAAGAAACCGATCCCAGAAATCTCGGAACAACGGGCGGTCGATCTTCTTCAGACTTTCCTTCGTGCTGGCGTCAACACTCACATACAACTGAGTAACGGGGATGAGATTCCTAGGTTCAAAGGTCAACCACAATACGACGCAACACAATTACACCACAGCTGTGAAGGTAAAAAGCGGGTCTAGAGAAATCAACGATAAGCTACTCTAGAACTATGGCTTGATCCACTTGACTAATAAAACCTTTATTATAAGATTATTACATTCACTGCTCCAGGTCAAAAATTAATTTTTTTGATTCGTAAGGTGTGGGCAGTCAACAAATAGAAAACATCCATTTAAAGTTTCAGTCTTGTAAAAAAGTTGACTGCTTTTGAATTTGTCCTTCCAATGCTTCATGCCTATTACACGGAGATCAGCACCAGACCCTACGCTCACCTGAGTACAGGACAACTTTTACCTTTTCAATTCGTGAGAAGATACATTACAGGTCAGGTCAGGTCTTCATCCTCCATTTATCTCCAGGACATCTCTCGGATCTGTCCTTGATACTTCTTCCGCTGTCATTCAGAAAGTCGGTTTTTTCCATTGAGATCCAGGCCATGTTCAATACCTTCCTCCGTCCACCTATCATCTTTTTGGTCTTCCTTTAGATATCACCTCTGGTTTTGGCATTTGTAGGGGAAAAGCAACCAAACATCCCCGACTGACAAAATGGTTAGAGGTTAACATTTTAAAATAATTAATCATGATGCAGAAGTCCCCACTGCTCCAGGTCACAATGGAGGCATCCTGTGTTTGGAAAGCCAACAAAAGAAAATATCCAATAAAAGTTTCAAAGATCAAAAATAACGTTTATTCTATGTTCTGCAATGACATACAGTTTCCGAAAGTTTATTAATACCAGAAAGGTCGAGATGTAAAGTACTGTCCATAAATTTACTGCAATTGATTGTTACGTTTAATCGCAGTGACGGGTTCTAACAGTCTTAAGTGCAACCGAAGGGAAGGACCAGAGACCAAAGGGTTATCCTCAGATGGAAAATGGAGACATTAAAAAAGTTAAATAACACCACTGAATGGAGCAAAAGCTAGAGAGAAAAAGATATCTGTGTACTGATTTGAAAGTATTCAGTTCTCTGGAAAGGTTACTATCAGATTGTCACCATCTCCATCATCACCCTGACACCCTTTCCCAAGGCCGCTCAAGATCTCTATCCTAGGAGATCACGCCTTCTCACGAGGCGGACCACTTCTATGGAATACCAATCTGCCAGAAATCAGAAGGATCAAAGACCAACCCATTTTTAAAAACAGACTGAAAAACCACCTATTTCGAGTCATACCCTTGCAAAGCGCCTTTGTCTTTCACCCCGCTATGCTTAAGGCGCTATATAAATAGTCCAGTATACATACATACATACATACATACATACATACACATACATACATACATACACATACATATACATACATACATACATACATACATACAAACATACATATACATACATACATACATACATACATATATACATACATATACATACATATACATACATAGTATTACATACATAGTATTACATACATAGTATTACATACATAGTATTACATACATAGTATTACATACATACATACATACATACATCATTACCATCATCACTTTCACACTTATAATTTAACATGAGCACTAAATACCTCTTGAATGTCCCTAATAAGTCCATTAAGTGCATCTTACCAGCAAGCACATCACCATGGAAACCCTTTACAGGTTTGAGGTTAATAGCAACTAAATCTACCTGGCAAAATCACATCAAACATTTGCACGGGGACCAAAAATTTGATCAGAAAGCAAAACAAAAAACACGCATCTTACGGCGTAAACATAAACCCATTACACTTTACGCTCATTGGTAAATATTATGCAGCCATCATCTTCCGATCAGAAGTTACCTCTGAACTGCCTTATCATGTTGGTATGGTTGGCCAGAGCGCCTTCCAAGATGGTCTCCGGACTGTCCATTTTCCACTTCCACTCGGTCCCAACTGGATTTGTGTGGTGCCTGGAAAAGTAAGGCAAATTTCTTCACAAAACGGATCATCAAACAAGGAGAATACAGACTGTCTAAATGGCCATCACGCAACATTCAAAATATAATACAAAAAAACAATATAGTAAATAATAATATTAAGACTTTATGCTAAAATAAGAAGAGGTTTTCATTTTGCAAAGGATTTCAAACCTATAGTCCTCTGCATAAACTGTCATCATAATATAAACACAAAAATCTAATTTTAGCATAAGGTTTCAAGCCCCCCCACCCCAATGAAAAGCAATATTGTGCCATACATCTTTCTTCTTCATTTCCCATTCTTTCCCCCATCATTTCCCCTTTATCTTTCCCATCATTTTCCATATGTCTAAGACTAGAGTTTCTCAGCTATAATTTCTGTAACACAATGAAAAATCTGTCATTGAGTCAAATAATTAAACAATTCTCCAAGACAATTCTTCCTTCCTTTCCCCTTCATTTCCACTTTCTCTTCCTCTTCTTCTTCCATATGTCTAAGACTAGGGTTTATCAGCTAATTTCTGTAACACACAATGAAATCTCTCCACGACTGAATCAGATAATTCAATAATTCAAATAATTTAACAATTCTCCAAGACAATTATCCATTCTTTTCCCTTCTTTTCCCTTCATTTCCTCTTTATCTTTCCCTTCATCTTCCATATGTCTAAGACTAGGATTTCTCAACTATGGGGCTGTCCATTAATCATGTCAACAAAGCAAATTTTTGTCAACAACTGTAAAATTTTTCAAACCCCCTCCCCATAACCTCCAGCAACACACAACAGAATCTCTCCATCACTGAGTCAAATAATACAACAATTCTTCAAGATTTTGAAGGAAAAAAAACTCAAACCTCCAGCAAAAGACACATTTGTTGGCACAGGCAAGACTTGGTGTCGTCTCCATACACCTGTGGCTGTCAATCCCGTAGAAGGAGTGCTTGTAACAACCCCCGCGACCTCTCAGCATAGACTAAACCAATTCAAACAACACAATAATTACAAACAGAGAGGCAGAGAAAAGGGCACACAGTTGGAGCACCCCAGAACTTTCAACTATGCACTCCAAATGCATTAAAAACCCAAAGAAAAATACCCTAGAATGTGCATGCTAGACAACCACATCTTTGGACAGAGACAAGGAAAATAGAAAGTATCAGCTACAATTTATCTTAGATATTGTAATTTTTAGAATGACACGTTGCAAAATCACGCAAAGAGAAAATTTATGATGAAATTCTGCAAAAATCAAAAGATTTCCATAAACAACATTAACAAATTTTCTTTAAAATCCTGGTGATATCCATTATCCAAAGCATAAACCAATTCAGGATCTGCTCTCTTTCCTTTAAATCAAAGAATTTTTCAAATGGGATAATTAAACATGGTCGTCACAGAATGTTGCTAAAAAGCTAACAGCAAAACATGAAGACAACGAAATGAACAACAGCAACGAAGTCCAGAGGCAACAGCAAGACAATGGTGCAACGTACCTTAGTCCATCGGCAGAGTTTCACCCCGAGTGCGACCCAATCAATTTGTAGCCTTGCTTTTCCAGGGACTGACGGATAAGTGGAGTGATCATTTCACGCCTCTCGCCATCCTTTGGGACATCCTGCTCTGGCTGTGGAGAGAAAATATAATGGAGAGATAGAAACAATACACCGGGAACTGAACTCACTTTTATTGTTGTCAATCCTATTGACATCGCGTGAAAGAGCAATTTACAAGAGCCAAACACAATTGTCAGACATGACAAAAGAAAGTAATGCATTGATGTCTCTTGTGTACAGATGTTCCTTGTGTAAACTAAAGACGTATTTATTCAACATCTCGTTTCCATGTTCCTTGTAAAGCACCCTTGACTTTGGCCCTTGCCATGTTACGGCGCTATATAAATTGTCATGAACAATAACAATACAGCAGGGAGTCAGATAACAATTTTTACCATAAAATCACAAGTCACATATCCTCATTTTATGGCTAAAAGTCATAAGTCAAGAAATCTTCAAATTATTGGTTATTATGACATGCTAAAAATGGACAACAATAAAATAAAATATGTATAATATGCATTTGGATATTTAAAGAATGGACAACAATATATGTTCATACAAAGTACTACATATACACAAAGTAGAAGGAAACTGAGGGCGAGGAAGACAAAGAAAAAGATGGACGGATAACATAAAAGAGGATCTGGAAACAAAGAACAAGACAATTGTAGAAGAATGCAAATTGACACAAGATCAAGCAAAGTGGAAATGTTTTGTATCTAACTATAGCCCCTATACAGGCAGAAAGTGAAGATGATGATGATGATGATGATGATGATGATGATGATGATGAATTGGTTATTATTAGAAAAAGGAGAAATGAAATGTCAATATTATACAGGGTGGTGCAAAAAAAACCGGACAATATTAAATGCAAACCTAAAGGTGACTAGTCCAGTTTTTTTGCACCACCCTGTACATGCGAACACAACACAAAACATGAATAGACATCAATCCACACAAGTGTTGACGGCTGTTTGACAGTTGCATGCCCCTTGCCCAAGTTTTATTTCAGAGCTGTGGTGATTTTCCTCTGCACAGAAAGACTGCTAGACTGCAAAGACTTTACAAGAAAATGCCTCAAATTTTTCCAAATTTTGCTTCTTGCCATGCCACCAAAAATCTGCCACTGCCTAAAAAGAGACCAAATTCCCCACAATCACATAAATATCACAATACTTTTATTTATCTATTTATTTATTTATTTATTTATTTAGCAGGGAGAATTAGAGTCCAATGATGTGACCTGATTGTGTACATTATTTCAAAAATCAAAAAACTGTGAATACAAACCAAATCAGAGGGTCACAAAATAGAAGAGCCGAGTGAAATTTTATCCCTCACCCCAGCGACCCCAGTCACCCCACCCCTTCTTACCTTTCTCATCGAACTCATCATCTTTCCGAGATCTTCAACATCGACCAAAGGTTCCCCGTCGCCGGCGTCAACGTCGGAGTCACACGACAACTCGTTCTCGTCGACACCCTCCTTTCAAAAATGAAACGATTACAAAAGCTTAAGCGGCAACAACTCACAAGAGCAAATATCTGCAAGAAAATTATCAAAAGCATTACGTTGATACTTAGTCAGTTTTCCTCTTTCTCTGGTGACAGCCATGTGCAGAGATGTTACTCAATTTCTCCAACTTTTTATAGCAATATTATCTTAAGCTTACACAAATAACTCTCCTTATCTTGGAAAATCTGTCAAAAAAAACTGAGATGAAAACATGCCTCAAATCAGGGACGTCATTTGGGATTTGGGGGGGCAGGGGGCCGTTGACCCCTGATTTTTAGGGAAAAATTTTTTCGCCAATGTTTGTGTTATTTAGTTTTTACATGTAAATTGGCTGGCTAAATAGGTAAAAATACACTGAAAAGCAAAAAAAGGTCATCAGCCCCTAAAGGAGGGTTTGATGACGTCCTAAAAAATTTCCGAGAAGCAAAAAAAAAGTTGCCAACTTGTCAGGTCAAAAAAGTGTCTTGCCCCCCCTGAAAAACACTGAAATTATGTCTCTGCCTCAAATCAAGCTATTTTGTCCATTTATTTCCGGTCAAAATGTATGCAGTATGGTCAAAATACAAAACTAATTGCCTTTGCTGCATTCTTGTCGTTTTTGCACTGACATGATCCACCCGCAGAATTCTTGCAAGCCTTGTCTTTGCTGGCGCCATCTGGCGCCGACGCAGCCACACCACTTTCACAGGAGCGCCAAAACTGACGCTGCCAAAAGGCGAAATCTTCTTCCAGACCTGTCACAAGACAGAAGAAATTAGCACTCGATTCAAATTTTTTATTAACTTCAGGACATTTCATTAAATCAAAATATCATTATCATCATCATCATCATCATCATCATCATCATCATCATCATCATCATCATCATCATCATCATCATCATCATCATCACCATCATCATCATCACCACCACCATCATCATCACAACCAAGTTCCATCATCAGACACCACCACCATCATCACCACCAAAAGAACAAGATTCGCTTAACCATCAGGTCAGCAAATGTCCACTTCAAATCACTCGCCAGGGGGAGGCAAAATGCTGTGCAGATACTCCATAAAAAGAACAAGATTCGCTTAACCATCAGGTCAGCAAATGTCCACTTCAAATCAGTAGTAGTGGCCAGTAGGAGTAGCAAAATAGTAGTAGCAGTAGTAGTAGTAGTAGTAGTAGTAGTAGTAGTAGTAGTAGTAGTAGTAGTAGTAGTAGTAGTAGTAGTAGTAGTAGTAGTAGTAGTAGTAGTAGCATTTATTAAACAAAATGAAAAGTAAATCTGAACATAATTTGAGTAAAATAGGACAGTCACGGATCTTAATTCTGTGCAATAATAATAATTATCATCACCACTACCACCCAACCACCATCATCACACTTCATGCAAAAAATGACAAATTCTTAGTCTATTTACTGCCGTGCTTGCTCGTGGTGACATTTTCATCGACAATACCAACCGACATCACTCGACTTGCCCCAAGATCATTCAACCAACCATCGAGATTCTTTCCTGTCTGCAAACACAAGAAATGCCAACAAAAGATAGAGCATTATAGTAAAATCTTATAGTTCAAGCATGGCTGGAAGTGAATGTACAATTGTACATGTATGTATGTACATGTTATTTTGTTCATATTTTATGTAAGTTGTGAAGAAATTATGGAGAAAGAAATAAAGATGTCAAGTCATGTCATGAATTGCAACTTGCAAAAGATTCAATTTCTATATTCCCAAATCTCGTCAAATCCATACAATTGGCGAATAAAAATAAATAATTAAAAAAATAAATAGCTCAAAATAAAACATTTTATTTGATTTTCTTTTGACTTGAATTTCTTGTTTAACTTTTAAAACTAAATTTTGTTCGTTTTGGCTCCAGCTCGAATTCATTGTTGTCATTTGGCAGTCAGTTAAGAGAGTTACAAGCAAAATCCTGACTCCCAAATAAGAACACTGAATTTGGGTTATAGTCAAAAAGCATTCCTACAGAATTTAGCTTTATAAACAAGAAAATTAAATTACAATCTAATCAAAACTGAAACTTACTTCCAAAAATCAACTTCAATTCAAAACCTAAATGAAAAATAATGAGCTTCCATAATAATCGTTTTAGTTTCAGCATTTCTTACCAAACCAAATGAATCTTTGTAAAGTGAGTTGCCGAGGGCAACCACGCAGAAGTTCATCTTCCCTAGGTGGCGCTTTGACACTCGAAAGTCCGAAGCCGCCTCTTCCACCCAAGTGAAAAACCACGAACAACCATCCGGAGGTTTTCCAGCGGTATATGTGGAGATGATGAAGACAAAGACATCACCGTTATCAATCTAAAACAGACATCACAATAACATATTCAAGTATAATGACAAGACTAGAGAAGCAGCACAGATGGTGATGGTGATGATGATGATGATGACAATTAAGCATTTCATATTGCCTAAGGGTCCACTAATCTGAAAAAGCAAACATCTCAGTATATTTCAGGCTATATAGAAGCTAAAAGATGAGGTTTGCACTGTTGTTTAGCATTCTTATTGTTCTTTCTAATCATCCGTGCCCCAAAAAATTTTGGGGGTAGGGTCCACTCTACAGCCTAAAATCGGACCACCCTCCAACATTTTTTTTCAAAGCTCAATAGCAAAACATTTTCAGCGGTGACCCCCCTAAGGGTCATCTAAGGGTCCACCCATACAGTATGTACACACTGATGGGGTTGGATTTAGGAGATTTTGCTTATGTACGGTGTGCAAACAGAGGAAAGGGGTGTTAAAGATGCCTGTTTTTGCATATGTACTATATGGATGAGCCCTAGCTGGTATTTAATGTTTCAGTGCAGTATAGGTAACATATATCCAGAATTTTGCTCAGTCTATGAGGTCCTCTTGGTTCATGCACAACAATTTGCTAAAATCTGCATTACATCAACCACAAAAAGTAACTTTTAAAAGATAAAAGCTTTATTATAAGATTATTATTATTTTATTCAGAACGTAAATGTAAAAATAATTTTCATTTCCAATAACTTTTGATTTGTATTTGATATGTATGGTATGTATAATGTATTATTATGTATTATTATGAATTATGTTTTTACCTTGCGTTTTGTCAAGGTGGATTTAATAAAGCGATCACATATTGTATTTTATTGTGACTATTAATATCGAGTCTCTTTGTCGCAAATATTATAATGTTGCACAAGAATTCTTAGTAACAAGACAAATAAAACAGTCTCACAGCTTACTTACTTACTTAAATGCTGATAAGTATTCAACTAATTGAATTATCAATATTCCTGGAATATTTGTCGTTATCGTTCTTGAAAACTGGGAATGCAGTGAGTGAAGTGCATGTATAAACTTTAGAGACAGTTACCTCCGTCGCAAATCTATCCTCAGGATCAAAATCTTTCAGGTCAGTCAACTCAGTCGAAATGCCTTTTTCTTCAGCATCTTTCAAAAAGTTTCAGCCAAAATCTAGACGCATAAAATAAGAAATGCAGCACTTGTAAGCTGTAACATAGGCTCTAAATCTTTTAATGACACAATAAACTCAAATTGGGACAGAAAAAGTACCTTTAGATAAATAATTAATAGATGATAAAAAAATAACAAAATGAAACTTAACATCTGTGCTAGCAGGCTAGGACAGCATGAGCCACAAGCTAAAACAGGCCATTTTATTAGGACTGACCAAGAGCAAATGTCTCTTTGGACCTTAGTAGTGTAACATGGGCTTTTAGTTAACATCAAGATACTGCACTCAACTACAGGGTGGCACAAAAAAACCGGACTAGTCACATTTAGGTTGACATTTAATATAGTCCGGTTTTTTGCGCCACCCCTGCATAGTATACACGCACACACACACACACATTAATAATTCTTCAGCTCTGAACTGTTCAAGTAATGTTCAAAACATCACTATTTGATTGCTTTTTCATTCTTGGTTGACTAAAAACATCCATAAAAGAATAGTTTCTCTTCAGATGAAGAGCTGCATTAGATCACCAAAGTCTTTCATTGCAAATGACAAGTTTCAATCAGTAATTTTAAAATTAACTAATAATTAACAAATAATCAACATTCAACAATTAATAATTAACAAATAATTTTAAAAAATAATAAGTTAACGAAACATAATCATGATCATCATCATAATCATAATAACCATTACTACCACCGCCACCAACACCATCATTAACATCATCAATATTTTTCATCAGTTGCTATTGATACCATGACTACATGATTCATGATTAGAAGATCAACTGTGAATGAGAGGAGATCGGTTCTCAGGTCCAGTCGGAGAGTGCAGTTGTTGGTCGCTCCCCCATCCAAGACCCCTAAGTTTGGGGAAAGAAGATCATTCGCGCGAAGGAATCCCGCCCTGTGGAACTCTCTTCCAGACAATGTGACTGGAGCAGTCTCAGCTGGACTTTTCATTAGAAATTTGAAGACACATTTATTTAATATTGGATATGAACTGTGTTAAGCGCTCTTTTTGTAGGTCTTAGCCTTGTCTACTGCGCTATATAAATTGTCAATAAATAATAATAATAATAATAATAATAAATAATAATAATAATATTGTTCCCACCTTGGCTGTTCCTGTCTGAGTAGCATAGAATATTTTTAGACGATTGAATTTCAAGTTGACCTTCGTCTTTGTTTTCCTTTCGACGATATGATTTTTTTCGATGACTTATCAACAGCAGGCACTTCTTCATCATCAATATCTTCCTGTCCCTTTCTCTTGCGCCTTGAATGAAGAAAGAGCCACGCCGCTGTCAGCGCAACTGCGGCCAACGTCAAGCCAGACAGCCGCACATTCTGGGTCACTACTTCAAACATTCTAATCGGTGTTCCTTTTCATTATTAGAAAAATCTGCGATAAATTCGAGCAAAACAAAGTCAAAAATCTAAAAGCAGAGTTGGCAAAAGTTAGTCTCTTAAAGTTGGACGATTGCATTGTGTAGACTGGAATTTCAACAACCTCAATTATTGATTAAAATATCTAAATTTTCAGAAAAAAAGATAAAAAATCTCCACGAGTTACACAGGATGTCAACATCGCTACTGTTTCCGCTGTAGCTTTGCAAATGACAAGGGTTGAGTTGCAGCTTGGCAGTCAACCTCCCTCCTTTAACTAAAACAGTCCTAGTAAGAGATAGAGAGACTACTTTGAAATAAGGGAGGCTGATGGTGTACGTGCATTGCCAAAACTGTGCTAATAAGAGATAGAGAGAATAACTTTAACTTGGGAGGTTGATGCTACACTTGCATTGAACCAAAGCTGGGAAGATGGACAGAGAGAGCTCACCCCTGCTCATTGCCCCATGGTAATCCATTCTTAAAGATTGCCCTGTGAAACTTGTCGAGAATTTTACTTCAAAAATACGGTACAAAAACATATCCAATATAGTGTTAGGTGAGATTAAATACAACTGATCCACAACGATTAAACATATTTTAACAGGGTAGTCGTGGCATATATTGAGGGTTTGTAAATAAACTACTGCAAGATTACAATTGGCGCTATAGAAATTCTGGCACTTGTTTAACAATACACACGCAAATTATATTAAGCTATATGATACTACACACTACCACTAAAAATATGTAATTTGCGTGTGTATTGTAAACAAGTGAGTTCCTCCACGTGTCCAAAATAATTCACTCACCACTAAAAATAAAACTGCCTAGAAAAACAAAAGCTTTAAAATAAAATTAAAATATATTTGCGCGCAATTACATTGCAAAATTGCTTAAAATTTAGATATTTATTACATAAATTATAATTAAATCACAAAAGTTGACTCTACCATAGATTGACACACATAACATGGATATATGTTCCGATGTTCGTCTTTTCTAGCGCTATTATTTTATTCTTTTAAATTCATGTTCTCATTAACCTAATTTAAAACCCATTTGATTTTAGTGGATTGCAATGTTTTCGTTCTTTTCTTTTTATGCAAAAACAACAGGGCAACAACTGAATTTTTTCACCAAATTTCTATATTAGTTTCAATTGATGCTGATTTTGCGCCTTGGAAAGCAGCACAAACAGTAGCTGCTTATTCTTAGGCGCTCAGCCTCTCTTAAAATAGCCATAGGAAAGGTGTGGGATCAGCCAGGCAATGGCAATAATAATAATGATTTTAAGTGGTTTAGGAGGCTAAGTAAGCCTGTGAAAAAACCAGTGTTGTAATTCTCCATATTCAATATTATCTAGTTTTCATCAATAGTAATAAATGTGGTATTTGCAGAGAGAAATTGATAGCCCTGGTCTCTTCTAACTGACTACTCTGTCCCACTGGTCCACTCTATAAAGTACTCATGCCTGTTAGTTGAAGATTCCTCCCCAAAAATAAAACCCCACAAAACTCCCCTTCCCCAAAAATCCCAGCACTTACACAAATGTTTGCATTGAACTGTGTCTCTTCACCTCCAGTCAAGTCAATTCCCCTCTCCCCAAAGCCTGGAGTCTAGATAAAACACTGTGTGACTCTATACATAGCAAGGGCCAGTTTCATGCCGTCTCCAACTTATTTAGCACAATTAAAAAATTCCCCCTAGCTGATTCTTTCCCTCTTTGTCAGATTTCCACCATTTCCCAGACTCTCAAACTCCATCCTGTCAACAATTAATGGTCAGAATAAAAAAAACATATGACAAACAATGACCACATTATTATTTTCAAGGAACAATTTACTTGCAATGTCAAACAATATTTATAAAAATCATTACAATAATTTACTTAAATGTTTTCATCAGCATCTCAAGGAATCATCAAGGAATTTTAAGTTTAAACAAGAGAAAATAAAAGGCGTAAGGCAAAGCAGTACGTCACATTGAGTAAAAACCAAAAACATGGGACAATGCGGCACTCAAAATTAACACACAAAAAGTGTAAGGCTTTTTAATTTCAGCAACTATATTTAGAACCTGAAAAATCCGAAAATGACAGGGAAATACGTTCATAATGTTCAATAAAAGCTGGAAAATTTTCTGGAGAATTTGTCAGTACTTAAAACTGGGACGATGCTAAATCAAATCAAGCAAACAATGAATAAAACATACAAAGGCTTGCCTAATTCCAACCCTGCCTGGTTGTCTTTCAATACAGCAAAGTACTTCTATGCTACTAAAGTATATCAACGCAAATGCAAATTTAAATTAAATAAGAGTCCAACATTTTCCACAAGAGCTTAAATTCCCTTAAAACAGCCTTAGACTGATTATTGGGTGAATAGGGCATTAAACCAATTAGTTAGCAAAAAATCAAACAGTACAACTATAAAGTACCTGGTATTCTAAGTGAATTGTGCACATCTGTACTATGGACACTTGAAAAAATCTTGGTATAACACGCCCGTACAAAACATATTCAAAACAAGCTGTCTTCAGCGCCTTTCAAAATTCAGATTCAAAAGTACTAAAAAATCTGAACTAGTATGAATAGACAGGTGGGTGAGATGGAGGGTAGCATCGCAGGTGTGTAACCAGGGTGAGGGCAAAATGGAACGGAATCATAATAATTCACAATATATGGTAAAGACAACCAATACTAATAGTATCCATGCAGATAATAGGTACTTGAAGAGCATAACAACTGCACAAGAAGATTGTTGTTTTAATAGGCTTTTTTTATGGGGTAAAGACAACTTTTTTTCCCAGATTGCATATATAATTATGGATATGTTATAATGCATTTGGATATAATAGCGAACCTGTTTTGTTGATGAGCAAAAAAGGATGAGTTCCCAAACGTTTTTTCCTAGAAAAAAAGCCCTGGTTTTAAGCAATTGATATAAACACTATAGTCAAATAACTTCTTTGTTTCAACACCAACATTCCATAATTTGTGGGTGTTTAGTACACAATGTGTCCAAAATTCAAATATCCAAAAGCAAGTTCCAGGAAAATATACACTACATAAAAGTCAGGTTTTAACAGCTGCCTTTGACACTCCAAACAAACACAGCACTGTCTACAATTCAGTTTTCCTGGTCGCACTAAATCTGATAAAAGTGCAAAACTAGTCGCGAAAGAAGATCGATCAAAAGTGTCATGCACACAAATAAGGCCAAATCCTGAGGTGCGACCGCGGTGCAAACTACGACAAACAACACGAAATCAATGCTACGATAATTGAAACTAAGCTTTCACTCAAAACAATGTACATATGCATGTATGTATATTGGCCAATTTATACAGTGCCGCAAGCAGAGAATAGGGTGCAGTGAACAGAAGAATAAAAACCACAAATAAACTCAGATCAGAGTGAATGCTTCTGACTTTATTTCTTAGATGTGCTGTCAAGTGTGACTGATGAACGAAAGCTACTTGCAGCTACCTGGAATCTTCGAGATATGAACAATAAAACCTGCTTTTAAATACTAATTTGTTTGATATTTTGCACAAAAAAATCATCCTAAATCAGTGTCTTATCCAGACTCCAGGCCTTGGGGGGATGGGGGGAGTGGAATAGAGGCTTTCGGAGAGAAACTCGACTTGGTTGGAGGGGAAAAGACACAGTTCAATGCAAAATTTGTGTAAGTGCTGGATTTTTTTGGGAGAGAATTTTGAGGTTGGGGAATCTCCCTTCCTAACAGGCCTGTATAAAACACTGTCATAAATGTTTGCCAAAATATCACAACCAGACTACTCTACATAAAATATTAAAACAGATTAAGCAAATTATACGAATAACAAAAGAAATACAAACAAGAAAACTGCTCAGTGCCAAATTGACCACCTACCTATGAAATGTTCAGCAACTTTTCAGTCAATGTAACGATTAAACTTATACTGTGAATAAGACCAAAGACATACAATTGATACAGTACGAGAGAGGATTGTTGGTACACTTCAATTTGGCATAACCTATTGATTGAAATTAACCCCTTAACTGGGGATCTCGGATATATCTGTCCATTTTATTGGTACAAAAATGTTATAAAGTAATTGTGGCAAAAATGTTATAAAGAATTGTATTAAACATTGCACAAGAGCAAAAACAAACATTGAAACTGAAATTGCAAAGGTTTCTACAAATACACAAATTTCTTAATATTGGGGGTTTACAGGTTTACATTTCTTTAGTTCGAAAAGAAAAGGTTCTTTAGCTCTAGAAATTAATTATTAACTTATTTTTAAAAATGCCCTAGCACTTTGTTCAACTGACCATTTGCAAACAATAACAATATGGGTTCAACATTGCGGTAAAAAAATTGACGATAGCCACAAAAAAGCTATCTGTACGGATATTTTTGCTGTCAGTAAAATGCTATTAAAATAATTCCTTAACAAACGTTCGCGAAGATCAGAATCTGTCTTCGTACAAGAAAACAACGGCAAACGCACAACGCTAAAAACTACGCAAATGTCTGCGTCGTACATAGTTCTTCCGCGTTCTCGCCGCGCAGGGACCTCATGGCGGACATCAGATCTTTAACCGGACACGATTCACGCCTCCTTTTCCGGTTCCTTTACCGCCGTATCCTTGGATTCCGCGTCTGCGCCGCGGGTCCAGTTGTGGCCGCGCCGGTTTCTCTTGCTCGGCTTCTGCGGCTCGTTCTGCGGGCGCTGCTGGTGGCAGGTGTCGCCGAGCGACGCCGCCGCGCTGCCGCCGTCGCCGCCATCTTTTTCGACGCACGCGGCTGGCGGACGTTCTGCGCGGCCGCGGACGTGTACGGAAAGAGTTTCGTCACCGTACCGACGGCCTTCGTACGTCCCTCGCGGAAAACCATCCGCATATCCTCGCGTAGGTATTCGGGGTTCTTGATGAAACGAAATCGTACGATCGCCTTGTCTCCGGTGCGAAGGTGCTCCTTCGACATCGAGATGATCGTCGCCGTCTGCCGTACGCTCCCACGTGAACTGCACAACAAAAACATGGCGCATAAAGAGAAATCTTCTAAAGGTTTCGAAAAAGATTCCCTGTAAACGATGTTGATGATGGTCGTTGTTGCTAAAAACATTGCAAATGATTTTTCTCTTGAAAATTAGGGTTTAGTTAATGTTACATGTTTACGAGAAATGTAAAACCCCAATATTAAGAAATTCGCGTGTTTGTAGTGATCGTACTGTGCTAGAAACCTTTGCAATTTCAGTTCTAATTTTTAATTTTTTTCAATCAGTTTCCTGCCTTAATATCCTTTGACCCCCTATTGAATGGCGTGCCTCCATTATTGACACATTCAGGCGTCCAATGTTTGCCCAGTATTGGAGTTGCCGGGGTTGAGGTTGGGGTGGTTGAACCCCAGCTAACTTTGCAACCCTCCCAAAAATCGCATATCGGGTGCATGCAGTTTCTGTCATCTATTGAATTTTGACCACTATTGGTCAAGGGTGAAAGTTTCTTGAATACAATGCTCACTACCCAGCTTGCCCCCCCCACGGGGCGGGGATGAGAATTTTCGGATACCAGTAGGGACGGGTCAGCTCAGGAACAAATGACAGGTTGCTATATATTCACGTATATAGACAGCAGGTCGGCTACGAGAAACTGTCAACTTGTAAAGGAAAAGGCTCTAAGCTAGTAGGCTGCGTCGGTGTTTAGATTGTTGATAATGCAGACCAGAGTACCTGCTGCTGATGTAATACAGCAGCATACAGGCCTACGCCCTACAGGTGAAAAGTTTTGTAAATCCGATCCATTGTCTGCTGCCACGGGGACTGCTGGGTTGGAGACAAAAGCCACGGGGAGCGGGATTGGCCATCGCAGTTCAGAGTGGCGGGAGGGAGGTCAACTGTCGGGGTCAGATTCTTGCCCCCTCCCCGTGCAGACCTCTACCACAATCCCTTCACCAGACATTAGCTGACAGGTTAATAGCTGATTATCAACCGATGTACATTGTGTAAACAGTCGGTCGGGAGTTTGGCTATAAACGGTCAAACCGATAAGTAAAGTTGCTATGGCGAGCAAAATAGGTCATAATACACAGGCATGGAATTTTGAAAGTTGTGGCAACATGAGAAGTTGGCGACTAAATGAGTTATTTTACATGGTGGAAATCCGTTCTTGACCCATCAGTGGCGAGAGGGGAGTTTGGCGACCCTAAAGAGGGGCGAGCTAAAGAGGTTTTACTGTATATGCATCTTGCCCTGAGGCAAAACCAGGCAAACAATGAGCGGGTATGTGCTTCAGAAACAATGTAATGCTTTTAGAACGGAAATCCGCCCAAAGAACCTAACGTCAAGGAGGTTAATATATCACATTCGGGAAAATTATTTTTTCTCACCCATAGCCTGGTACTTGATGCAGATTGTTGTCGGGTGGTGCAGCACCAGGATTTCTCCCTCGAATTCCCAGCATGCCTTCGGGTCGACGGTGGGCGACACCATTACCATTCCTTTCCAAATCTGAGATCGCTTCAGCTGAAAAGAGCAACATTGGACGGAAAAGAAAAGTTAGATGCCAAAAATAGAATCAATGCATAAAGAAGCATGCTATCCAAGGGTACATCTGGTGCTAGGACAAAATGTCACGGACAAATTGTCACGGACAAAATGTCATGGGGACAAAATGTCAGCAGACAAAATGTCGCAGACAAAATGTAACCCTAACTCTAACCCTAACCCGTGACATTTTGTCTGTGACATTTTGTCAGAGGTCATTTTGTTCGGCCACGGTCCATCCATATAGTACGTACGCACTGAGGGATAGGATTGATTAGGTTTTGCGCATGTACGGTGTGCAAACGGGGGCAGAGGTTGAAAAGATGCCTTTTTCTGCATATGTACTATATGGATGAGCCCCAATGTCAATTTCCATCGCTTATTTGGCATCATTATAGAATTTTTTATCATTCTCAGGCAATTAATTCCATAGAATTGGATTGCAGCATGAAGCCAATGTGTCATAGAACTTTGCAGTTTTGGCTGAAGCAGGGACAAGTAGTCTAATAATAACAACAACAACAACAACAATAATAATAACAACAACAACAATAATAATAATAATAATAATAATAATAATAATAATAATAATAATAATAATAATAATAACAATACAGAAATGGAAGTAGAAAGACTGGAAGTTTTCTATGATGTCAAATTATCAATTACTTCACATCAGATGGATTAAAATTTCCAAACCACAAAAGGAACATTCTGCAGAAAAGCAACCACAAGCAGAAGTTGCTGCCCAAAATGCTGTCATTTGAACAAGTTAAGGCCACGTTCACAACATGCAACAGGACAGACGCTTTAAAGCCGCGTTCTAACCGACCTTCTTAAGGGAGAATGACGCCGTCTGCCCGCCCCGCACCTCCTTCACCGGCATCCGCTTCCTGTGGATGCTCTTGATGAGGATCGGCATGAACTGGCCGGAGAGGTCGGGCCCCAGGAGGAGCGTGTCGCCGAGCTTTATGTGACCCTTTAGGGTCGTTCCCGAAACGACGGTACCTACGCCCTAACAGAAAACAACGAACGTCACGCTCAGTCTGAGAAATATTTGATCATACGTGAACAGCAGGGCCATATTAAGGCTGGGGCTGAGGGGGCTGTGGCCCCGGCCCATCATGAAAATAGGCCCACGGATTTTCAAGATAACCTTTTCGGGCACGATTTGGAAGGGAGATAACCTTTTTTTGCTTGTCAGAGATTTTCAGTATAGGCGACGGCCTTTTTTTCTCAGTCCCCCCCCCCCGGGCCACTCGGACCTTAATCCCGGCCCTGATGAACAGACAGAACAGAACAAAACAGAGAGAAGAGAAGAATACTCACATTCAAACAGTGATGCCGAAGGAAAATGTTAAAAATACCATGGACATGGGGGTGAGAAGATGGCATAAGTGGTTGCACCCTGGGCAGTAACGGGTTCAACTCCCATGGGAGCCCCTAACGTCGACTCAGCCTTACTCTCTAAAGGGCAGTTATAACATCAAATTGAGGAACAGCCCCTAACGGTCTGGATGTCTGACTGGCGAGTAACTCAGTAATAGTGCATGCCATAATGCCATTTAAGGTCCCATTAGAGACCAGAGATCAGCACCGCCCCAACGCTCGAATCCGGGCATGGAAAGACTATACTTTTACCATGGATAGCTAAATGAACAAATAAATCAGTAATGCAGCGGTTCTCAACTCAGGGTCGCGACCCCAGGGGTCGAATGACGATTTGCCAGGGTCGCCTGAGACCATCAGAAATGAGTTGTCTCTTTTCTTGTTATTGTACAAAAGACGTACTAGTTGTTTCACCATAATTGTCATTAGAGGATAGACATGGAGACAATTCATTTTGGGAAAATTTTGATTGTGCATTATTATTTTTGAGATTACATTGTGGAAAATAATTTTTCTCGCCACATAAGGGAATTGAATTAAAAGAACAGGCACTATAAAGGTTGAAAATGAAGATATCAAATCAGAGATCCCATTATAGCCAAATTAAATTCTGAAGAACAGACAGAAAAAGCAATCATTTTGGGAAAATTGGATCATATCCCATGAAAATGAATGAGCTATAAATTAAATTCTGAAGAACAGAGAAATCTGGAAAAAATCATATCCCTTGCATCACCAGGAGTCAATGCCAACTTGATACAACAAGATGATGATGATGACAGAGAGAGAAACAGAGATAAGAAAACCAAAATAAACATAAATATACCTGCTTTCATAGAAATTCACGAGATTTTACTTACTTACTAAATACCATAACACATTGACTGGTATGCATATATCAAACCTAGCAGCTAATTAGCACAGGTTGTCAGTAAGTAAAATCTTGTAAATTTATATAGCGCCTTGGAAAGTAGTACATCAGTAGCTGCTTATAACCTTTCTCGAAACTGCCATAGACAAGGTGGATTGTCGGTTGGGCAAAGGTCAGCATATCCACGAGGTGACAGGGGAAGTTGTAACAGCCAAAGGCCATAGTAATCAGAGGGAGTGTAACTGCTTACAGGAACGGCAAAGGTTTCGTCGATTTGAAACTCGGCCGGCGCTGTGTAATTGCACGGCATTCGCGTCGACAGCAAATTCAGGAACATTTTTAGCAGATGAAGATTTTCGCCAGTGACGTTTGAAACCTGAAACATCGGACACATCTGAAAAACAAAAAAAGTCCAGAGTAAAAACTCTTTCGAAAGGAGAAAATCTGTCTAAAACACTACTGTACAGATCCAAAATGACAAAATAAAAACAAAAAATAAATCTTAAAAGAAATAAAATTCATCTGTACACAAATCCTGCCACTGATTTTATATCCTTTGCTTTCTAACTGACTGAATATGTTGAATGTTTCACGATGTCAAAACAAATACTTCCAAGTGCATTATTATTATTATTATTATTATTATTATTATTATTATTATTATTATTATTATTAATTATTCAAAGTATCTGTTTGCCCAATAAGCTCCACCCATTATTAGAATGCTGCCTGGCCAAGATTTGAAAATTGTACCAGCATCTTGCCAATCAGTGCATCATCATCATCATCATCATCATCATCATCATCATCATCATCACCACCACCACCACCACCATCATCATCATCATCATCATCATCACCACCACCACCATCATCATCATCACCATCATCATCACCATTTCTGCCTCCTCCTTCACCTCCTTCTCCACCTCCTTATTATCCTAGGGGAGGACAGACGAGAGAGAAGAGGAGGAAAGGAGAAGAAGAGGAGAAAAGGAGAAGAAGAGGAGGAAAGGCATATTGACAGAGAGATAAGTTTTAAGTTGTTTTAAAAAATGGTCATAGAATGCCAAGCTATGCATACTGGTGTCAAGAGCATTCCGGAGGATAGGGCCAGCTGATTCAAAACCTAAATTCCCCGAAATTCTCCAACCTCTCCGACGTAAAGTTGGTCGCCGAGACGACGACGTCGTCGACATTCTGGACGAGGACCGGAATCTTGCGGCACCCGGCGACTTCAGGATCTTGTGGAGCATCTGGAGCGTCTCCTGGAGGATGTTCGGGGGACACATGTCGATCTTCGTTACGACCACAAACACAGGAACGCCAAGCGCCAGCGCCAGGCCAAGGTGCTCTTTCGTCATTCCAACGACACCTGCGTTAGCGCCAACCTAGAACAACACAGAAAACACTGAAGAACAATTTCCTCCATAGCTTTAACATCCCAAACTATGATGACCCTTTGAGAAAATGACCCTTTAGAAAATGACCCTTTAGACAAAATGACCCGTTTGGATAAAATGACCCTTTGGACAAAATGACAATTTGGATAAAATGACCCTTTAGATAAAATGGCCCTTTCGATAAAATGACCCTTTGGATAAAATTACCCTTTGGATAAAATTACCTTTTAGATAAACTGATTCTTGGATAAAATGACCCTTCTCCTGGACCCAGGGAGAATTTGAAATTTCTGGGAGGGGGGGAAGTCAGCTAGGTAGTCTGGGGGAGCGCTGTAAGTATGCCAAAATTTCCAGGGGAAATTTGAAATTTCAGGAGAGGAAAGGGCAATTTTCCCCCGGAAACGGCCTAGATTAAACCCTGCCTTAGGGGCTCCTATGAGGATTTGAACCCATTCCATCAGCATGCTTGCCGGGCATGTAACTACTTTTGTGTGATCAAAGCATCAAGAGAAACAAACATTCAAAGGAAACACAACAAAACCAAGACATCAACAATAGGCTCATGATGGCATGAACGTACCATGAGCATACTGAAATCAGGAGCATGACCAGTCATGCCGAACACGGTCGTCTTCAGGTACTTCTCATGACCCGCCAGATCGATAAACGTAATAACCTATACCAAATAAATTATAATAATAATAATAATAATAATAATAATAATAATAATAATAATAATAATAATACAGAACAGTCTGTACCATAATAATAATAATAATAATAATAATAATAATAATAATAATAATAATACAGAACAGTCTGTACCATAATAATAATAATAATAATAATAATAATAATAATATCCATAATAATAATATGATAATAACTGCTTTATCATAAGAAGTCATTGCAAGAGTTCACTTGCAAATTATCTGCTTATCGGTAATTTCTATGTGTATTACAATATTATCACAAAGGATAAATTATTATAGTAATAATAATAATAATAATAATAATAATAATAATAATAAACCATCTGTGCCATAACAATAATAATAATAATACAGAACAGTCTGTACCATAATAATAATAATAATAATAATAATAATAATAATAATAATAATAACAATAATAATATGATAATAACTGCTTTATCGTAAGAGTTCACTTGCACATTATCTGCTTATCAGTAATTTCCATGTCTATTCCAATATTATCACAAAGGATAAATTATTATAGTTCCTCTATAATAATAATAATAATAATAATAATAATAATAATAATAATAATAATAATAATAATAATAATAATAATAATAATAATAATAATACCGTATATTCATGCATATAACATGCGTGTTATAAAGGTTTTTACCTATGCGGTCAACAGTGGAGGGAAACTTTTTAGGCCTATATACTTCAATTTCCAATCAGAATTTGAAAGAAAATTGTGACTGTCTAGGTAATACAATAGAGATTTTGACAAAGATAGCTAAACAATTGATGTAGGACAACTGCCCGTGGTGGAAACTTTGTCTGCACTTCCAATTCTATGCAGGTTACTGAATAGAGATTGCCAGATGAAATTTTGGGTGCGTATTATAACAGTTTTACATTATGATAACTCTAGAAACTAAGGGTGCGTATTATACCAGGGCTGAGATTTTGGGAGGATTTTCGTGGTTTTGGGGATCTCCCCCTAACAGGCCTGGATAAAACACTGGTTGCAAGAATCGACGAAGAAAGTAGATGTTGGTTAAAAATGACCAAATGATTGAGACAGGGAGACAGTATATCATCTACAACCTTGCCCTAAGAGAATAAAGGTATTAAGATTACAAAGGTATAATGGTATAATATCACCTACAACCTTGCCCTAAGAGAATAAAGGTACTAAGATTACAAAGGTATAATGGTATAATATCACCTACAACCTTGCCCTAAGAGAATAAAGGTACTAAGATTACAAAGGTATAATGGTATAATATCACCTACAACCTTGCCCTAAGAGAATAAAGGTATTAAGATTACAAAGGTATAATGGTATAATATCGCCTACAACCTTGCCCTAAGAGAATAAAGGTACTAAGATTACAAAGGTATAATGGACACGATCGAAGAACATATGCGAGGATCTAATACCTTCGAAGACTTCTCGCAGATTTTGACCCAGTCAAGATTCCCGTGTTCCGGTTTGTTGACGATGTTCCCCTGGCTGTCGAAGCCGAGAATGTCGTTCCCGACGCTGCTCGTCCTGCCCGACTCCATCTCGTGCTTGTGGCGGAAGAGCTTCTGCCGAGCGTACCCGCGGCCGTTGTCGAGCTCGGCGTGGGTGAGCACCCCGAGCAGCGTGCTCTTACCGGCATCAACGTTGCCCACAACTGCCACTCTGAAAACATCGGGTTTAAACAGAAGACGTTTCAATCAACCAACCAATCAATTATACAATCAATTAACTTCCAAGACACCACTATCATAACGCCTAGGACATGCAGACGTAGGGTGGAAGCGACATCATAAAATCGGCATTTCAATCAAATAATCAATTATGCAATCAATTAACTTCCACGGCACCACTATCATAACACCTAGGACATGCAGACATAGATGTTTTTTTTTTCAGAATGGAACCATTTTCAAAGGTCAGACCTGCTTTTTTGAATGTTGGTTTTTAACCCCTTAACTGGGAATCCCAGATATATCCGTCCATTTTACATCGAGTTACAGTTAAATACACGGTTAAGGGGTTAAGGGACACAAATGCACTCTGCGTCTAGTAATCAACCCACCTCACTTCCGTGAAGTCCTTCTCCTCCGCCCGTACCCGAACTAGAAATTCCGCCACCGTTCCGCCTTCCTCGTGGTGCCGCCGCAGTTCGATGCACTCCGCGTTGAGACTCTCGGCCATGCTCTGAAGGGTCGCTATGGAGGCCTGAAGGTCATCGGCGCTTAAACCAGGCGCGTCACTCTCTGTGCGGGCAACAAAGTTGCAGCCAAATTAAATACGCATCAGCCCATATACATGCATACAGCACACACACACACACATAGGTACATACCTACCTACATACACAGATACATACATACCTACTTACCAACCTACCTACATTACTGTCATTTTTTATAGCTGGAATCAGTAATGTGCCCTTGCTCCTGACATTCTGTAAAAGACATTGTTTCTTGTCAGTTTAATAATAATAATAATAACAATAATAATAATAATAATAATACATACATACATACATACATACATGCATGCAAAGTGCCCCAAAACACATACATACAGACCTACCTATCTGCATACGTACCTCCTACCTACATATCCAGAATGAATACAACATGAAACACTTATTGGTGCCTATGTTAACATATGTTCTGTGACTTCTATTCACTAGTTAAAATAATATACAAATGAATTTTATTAATGTCGATTTCATGCAACTATTTGTCAACTATACGTCATGCACGATTTACCGTACCTCCGCAGCCTATCGTGTAAATTGTTTCCGCCTGATTTTCAGTCAATCTTTCACGAAGTCTGCTGAGCAGGGTTTCATATTCTTCGTCAGACGGACTGACCAAAGCATTCTACAGTTAAAAATATTTCCCTTTATAACTATGCACTTCTATAGCACCAGTTCTAATAGTTCCACCTTGGGTATCAATCGATGGTTCTTCAGATCCATCCACAAAAGATCCAGGTCATTCCAGAGTCATTCAGAGATCAGAGAGAGAGAGAAGAGAGAGAGAGAGAGACCAGAGAGAGAGAAAGGCTAATTGAAAGAGATGTTTCTAGTTTGGATCTGAAAATACTCATTGAATTGGAAGATCTGACAGCCGGAGGGACAGTTCCAGATTTTTGGTCCATGCATAAAAAAGGCTCTCTTACCAACCTTAAAAACTGTGGACTACAGAGCCATGTCATGTTGGTTGTCTGACCCAACAATTTTTTTTGTGTATTATTGTATTATTCTGATACATAAATAATTCACTTAAGCACAAAATAATAGTTGATGGCCTATTTTTATGCTTGTCAGAATTTTTTGAAGTTGGAAATCATGGGAACCATAAACCCCCACCCCACCCCCCATGCCACTGTCCTTGACCTTCTATTCTGATTGCATCGGGGCATGTTCACTGCCATAGAGGGATCATTACCTTTGAGATTTATGTCTTTTGAAGTAAGCAAAGTTAGAAATTGTATTTGTTTTAGTTGAAGAAGTCTTCTGCTATGCATAGTAACTCTATATAATTATTATAATCGTTACCATTTATCAATCATATCAATCAATTACAAAGTCCTCTTAAACTAGCGTAATGTCCAAAATCCGTAATTGCTATTTTAAAGTAAATCTGAGGACATTTTGTGTCCCTATTAAGCACAAATGCCACAGAATTTAAGTAATGCCTTTATCATTTTAGGGCATCTAGTAACCCTATGCTATAGCTATTTTTCACATTTAGGGGGCATTTTCCAATCATGCATGTTTCTCAAAAATATTTTAAGTATGTGTTCATTTATTTTTCTGTCTTTTGGCAGCGTTTCTGCTGTGGAAACTACGGTAATCTGGTTTACCCATTCCTGAACCATGCAGCTTGGATTTGTTGCACCATCAGACGATGCCCTAGGGCCTAGGCACTACGACTGGGGAGCCATAGCAGTTTATTAATTGATAACGAGAATTCCAAAATGTACACAATTATTATTATTATTATTATTATTATAAATGATGATTTCTATAGCGCTATATGCGTAGCGAAGGCCATAGTCAAGAGCACCTTACAATAGTCTTTAGTAGGAAATGTTGTAAAGATGCGTCTTAAGTTTCGCTAAGAATCGGTCGGGGGTGGTCCCCCTCGTGACGTCCTCAGGGAGGGAGTTCCATAATATTGGGTTCCCCCTCGAAACTGATCGGTCCCCAAATTTAGCAGTCTTAGATGGGTCTTAGTCTTAGTCTTACAATTGTACCTTGTGATTGATATGTACTAATTCCATGTCTTCACTCTCCACGTCATCGTCCTCCTCATCCTCGAAATGGTCATTCGGACCAAAGAGGCTGTTGATTCCATTCCTATGCTCGTCAATATCCATCCCGCCGGTTGCCATCGCAGAAAAAATATTCTAAACACACTAAATCGATCGCCCTAACGATTTTTTTCACAGGTTTTCGCTTATTTTTAAAAGAGATATTTTCATTTAATAGCATCAGTGTTCTACATTGTAGTTAGTAGCTAAGCGCAAGTCTAAGCTAAAACATCGTTTTCTGACTTTACTATTTTTTAATCACAGTTTCAGATAATCTTAGTGCCTTTTAAAAATCGGGCACTTATTGTCATTTAAGATTGAAATATCACAGCACAACACATGTCCTCGCAGGTTATAAATGTAAATTTTTACGCAGAATTTCTTATAAAACTTTTCGACTGATGCAATAAATAATAAATCTTTGAAATTGTTTATGTGATTTTACTGTTTTCCGGATTTATTTATAAATAATCGTGAAATATTTTAAGTTGTTGTGAAATTTACGACGGCCATCTTGTTTCGTGAGAGGAGGCAGTCATTTTCTAGCGCTATATTATGCCTGAAATTGTGCCTGAAAATTTCGCAGATAATGACCAGGGCTGGAAAAATCCTAGGTTTTTAAGAAATAAAGTGTAGGCTTCTAAAAGATTTGTAGTTTTTTAGATTTTTTGGGTTTGATATTTGGCATGTCAGCATCGATAGACCATCTGTATATTATTATTAGGTTGTAGAACATAATCCTCCTCGTGCAATTTCCCGAATGTAATCTCCACGGACGTAAATCCAGGGCATTCACCCCTCCCTCGTCAGGACACCTGACACAGTATGTTACAAAAACAAAAACATAGACTCTTCTCTGTGATTTTTATTGTTGTCACATAATTATTATGTGTTCTGCTGCTTTCTGCAGTATCAAACTTGAGAGCATTAAAGATGGGAGTTTTTATTTCTCAACTTGAAAAAGACCTTTAAAAACTTAAAATTGTACTTATCTGTAGGGCTGTGCCGAGTAACTCGAGTAACGCGAGTACTCGACTCCAAATTGGAGTCGAGTAATTTTTTGGGAGTCGAGTACTCGCATAGAATAACTAAATAAGGAATAGAATAGATAAATAAGGAATAACCAAAGAATTTCATTAAAATTTGGCCTACCATTATTACCGGCAAAATAGTTTCTGTTCTGTAACTTCTGTTATACTACACTTGAATACGCTTGAATATCCGAAAAATTGATATGTAACTGTATCTAGCGTTCTGCTTTGGTTAAATGAGGGCCATGACGCAAAAATCATGTATTTCCGGTTTTACGCGAGTACTCGAGTACTCGCTAAGCTACTCGACTCCTACTCGACTCCTAAACTACTCGGTTAGCGCAGCCCTACTTATCTGAAAGATCTAGGGTTTGATCTAGGTTTTTGTAAAACCTATAAACTTAGATGATTAACACTTTTGCTTCGGTTTTACTGCGGGTTTACCATGGAGGTGTTTACTTGGAGCAAAATGTTTACGTATACGTTGAAATGAGACGATGAAGCGAGATCGATTGGTGCCCTTTTGGCGTTATGTTTCGCTTTTATGCAGCACAGGTCAGAACCGCTTTTAATGTGCTCTTTTAGTCTTTGTGGGGCGTGCACTATGATCAATTTGTATAGCGCCAGATTTGAATGTTTATTTACCTCTCGGTAAATGGACAGATCCAACCAATGCAGTTTCACGGACCAACGATAACTAAAGAACAACATAAGTAGCAACTTCGAAAATGGGTAAAGTAAAGTGAATAAAGTAAAATCTCGTGGATTTATGTAGCGCCTTGGAGAGCAGCACACCAGTAGCTGCTTATTCTTATGCGCTCAGCCTTTCTTAAATTAGCTATGGGAAAGATATAAGATCAACCAGGCAATACTCTACATCTGTTAGGTTTAAGTTTAAGGTTTAAGTTATGGCTAGGGTTAGGCTAAACCTAACTTTGAAGCCTTGCTCGTACGAGTGGTATTTTACTTACTGGAGCATATGAATTAACAAAATGGTGCCATTGCTCGTTTTAACTGTTCCAAAATAAGCAGTGGACATTATATTTATGCCATAGGTTAGCGACTAGTTTGGAAATGTATGTGGTATTGTTTGCCTGTTTCAAAAATTGATTAATTATATCAGTGTTATGTTTTCACTTGTTTCTCGCAGTGTTTTAAAGCATGTCCATAAGGTTAAATGCCTCCAGAGGATCATATAATGTCCAGGCAACTGAGATGCTCCAGGGCTACAAGCCTTCCTCAAAATTGTCAAGGTGTCGAGTCCGTTTTCTCGACGATTCTGAGGGTAACTTTGAAATCGATGTGAGTCATGTATTTTGTGTGATTCAGACTCTAGCTTTATTCAACCACTGCCACTTTGTATAACTAACAATTTATCATCTTTCAGATCTGGTCTTAAAACACATCTGTTTGACCTGGCTTATCCCCCTTAGGTTGCTCTCCGTCGTTTCGGACTGATCTTTCCAGGTTGGCCTGGCTCTAATTCAAGCTGGATTTGGTGCACCATCGGGTGATGCTCTGGGCATGAAGAAGTGGTGCCATATAATTTTATTGATTGATTGATTGATTGATTGACTACTACTGCTACTAGTGCTGCTGCTGCTGCTGCTGCTGCTGCTACTACTACTACTACTACTACTACTACTACTACTGCCACTAGTTTTATATTTGTATTTAAACCTACTACTAGTTCTACTTTTAATTAAACTTAATAATACATTTAAAGTGGTTCATTAGGGATGATGTGAGAACCATTTACTGGAACTACTACTTCTACTACTAACTACTACTCTATCTATCTATCTATCTATCTATCTATCTATCTATCTAGTTTTATATTTGTATTTAAATAGTTCCTTTTAATTAAGCTTCATACATGTATGTGGCATTACTGTGGTATCTGTGAATCTGCCCTATAGTGACTGTATGTTGCCAGTGACAGAAATGTTGTCGTTTTGCTTTTATAGCGAAATGCAAAGGGTCACGTTCTGTTGCATCTGGTCTTCGACCATCTGGAACTTATAGAGAAGGATTATTTTGGACTGCAGTTTCAGGATGCTAGCTCCAAAAGCAGGGACATGGTAGGCTGTACCATCCATTTTACCCATTTTTTTGCTGCCGACGAATGTATGGTGTCAATGGTATATATGACAAGTGGTTTATTTTGGTAAAGGTCTTCCTATCTGCCTTTGACTTATCATGTCTCAGATGTGTTTTCTGCTTTTTCATTTCCCATTGAAGTGTAACAGCAGGCCCGTGGGAAGTAGGGGTGCAGAGGGGGTTGTATGTGCACCCCTGGGTAAAATATTTTTGCTTGTCAGGTTTTTTCATGATAAATGATGATTTTTTAGCTACGCCCCTGAAAAAATGCACCCCCTGTTAAACATTCGTTCTGACCGGATATTTTACACCCCTAGCAGACAATTTAGGTGTAACTCCAAAATTTGGTTGTGACAATGGTATGTATACAAAATCACTACTTAGTTAACCCCAATATGAACACCCCCAAATTTAACTAGAAATATCCCTGGTTCTGTAAAATGGAGCAGACATTTAAAACTCATGGTTGTGAACCAGCATTCAGGGGTTAATGCCGGATTTATTTGTGTGGTCATCAGGCTGTTGGAGGTCACTAAACCAAGGACACTTAATGACACTCAATGTGTCTTGTGTTGCTCTGCATGATAAATTAATTATCAGTGCTTATTTGGCACTCATTCATGAGCATGTTATTGAGGAGTTGTAAATAACATAAAACCATTAACCCCTTAACCGTGTATTTAACTGTAACTCAATGTAAAATGGACAGATATATCCGGGATCCCCAGTTAAGGGGTTAAGCACCTTTTAATTGAGTGATTATTTTTATAGATATGGCTGGATGCCCTGAAGCCAGTCAAAAAGCAAATCAAAGGTGTGAAATGAAACTTATTTGTTATGTATTTGATTTTCTTTAAATTTTTTACTCTAATATACAGGGTGGCGCAGAAAAACCGGACTATATTAAATGCAAACCTACGGTAAATGTGACTAGTCCGTTTTTTTGTGGCACCCTGTAAGAATAGCATGACGATTTTGCAAATTTTACAGAATTTCTGATATTTTGCTTTGTCTAGATTTTTTAAACATTTATTTATTCATAGTCTTTCAGGCCATTCATCATCATCATCATCATCGTCATCATCATCATCATCATCATCATCATCATCATCATCAGTATTGGCATGCCCATTGACTGAGTGTAGCCTTTTCCATGGTACATTCCAGGTTTCTCTGTCTTGGGCTGCTTTCCAGGCGAAACACACACACACACACACACACACACACACACACACACAAAACTTAAAAAGTCAAATTTTGGTCTGTTTCGATGGCTGACTTTTATGTGGTTGACTGCTTTGAACTTGTTTTTGGTTGCATTTCTGTGTTAACCCTATGGACCCGTATAACCGGTATTCCGTTTCAATGGCCTATTGGTTGTACAAGTAACTGTTGCCAAAGGGTTATGGCAGTTTAATGGGTTTTTTAATCATTGATTGTTTTTATTTAGGCAGTCCTCCGTACATCCTTTTCTTAAAAGTAAAATTCTATGTTTCCGACCCAAGCAAACTCAAAGAGGAATACACAAGGCTAGTTATTTCAAGAATAAATGAATTTCTATCTATACCATAGTCATAAATATACTTTATATTTACATTATAGGCTTCTATGTATTTTGTGGATAATAATGGGTGTGATCCTGATATTTATCATTTATTTATCATTTATTTATCATTTTATTTATCATTTATATTATCATGACATTTGTCAGTTATTATTCACTTTAACCACTTTACTGCCAGTGTTGGTAGTGATCATTATGCTGCAATGAGGTACGCTGTGAGGCATATGTCAGTGAAGGGGTTAATTTAGAACAAATTATTTGTGAAATCTAAGTTCTTTGCTTTAGCAGACACCGAGAACAACTGATGTCTACACTTGCTATGATTTTACCTGTATCCAGTGTTTCCTGGCCTTGGGGGGGATTGACTTGGCTGGAGGGGAAGAAACACAGTTCAATACAAAAATGTGTGTCTGGCCTGTAATTCCTTCACTATCTCCTCAAGCCTTTAGGTCAAAACTCAAAACCTTCCTATTCCAAAAGTCATTTCCTCCATAGCTACAACAGCCCAACCAACCACCTCATGGATACACTGACCTTTTCCCGGCCGACAACCCACCTTGCCTATAGCTATTTCAAGAAAGATTAAGCACATAAGAATAAGCAGCTACTAGTGTACAACTTTTCCAAAGTGCTATATAAATTTACAAGATTTTACTTACTTGCTTAAGCCTGCTGTTGTTTTTTTTAGATATCACTTTTTCCTAGAGATAAGAAAAAACATTGCAGAGGGACGGTTTGTTGTTCCTCGTTCGGACGCTGTCGTTCTTGCAAGCTACGTCGTTCAGTGTAAGTGCAAAATATTTCTGATTTATTGAACTGCGTTCATCTTGTTCGCCTTCATGTTCGTTCGAGAAGTTGGTTCAGAAATTCTGCTTCCAATCATTTTTTGGCCTACAGACCTGCTTACTTACTACTGTCAGTCCAAATGTTTGTAATGCTAATAAACCACTTGATTGATTGATTGATTGAAAATCTTAGGATTTTAACTTCTCTGTTTTTGACTTCCAGTTTAGACACTCAGCCTTAAATGTATTATTTTTATAATTCCAGCTCCATTTGACCCATAGCTTTATTATTATTATTATTATTATTATTATTATTATTATTATTATTATTATTATTATTATTATTATTATTATTATTATTCATCATCATTATTATTATCATCATTATTATCATCATTATTATTATCATCATTATTATTATTATTATTATTATTATTATTATTATTATTATTATTATTATTATTATTATTATTATTATTATTATGTGTTATTATTATGTGTTATTATTATGTGTTATTATTATGTGTTATTATTATGTGTTATTATTATGTGTTATTATTATGTGTTATTATTATGTGTTATTATTATGTGTTATTATTATGTGTTATTATTATGTGTTATTATTATGTGTTATTATTATTATTATTATTATTATTATTATTATTATTATTATTATTATTATTATTATTATTATTATTAACATACTGATTAATGTGGTAACTTGTTCAAACGAATTGTGTGAGCACATTACAAAGTTACAAATAACTCGTGCGAAATAACCATGTTTTAAGTCTCTCCTTAAAGGTATCCAAAGCTTTGGTCTTACCATGCCATCCAAAATATTTAAGAAAGTTGAATGGTCAACTTCTAATTGTCTTGGTTTTTGGCTTCGTTTGCACGTGAAAAATTCCGCTGAGGGGGCGAACTGTTTTTTGTCTTTTACAGCGGAACTGGGAGATTTCAACCCTGAAGAACATGGAGGCGGATACCTTTCCGTATTTCATTTTGTTCCTGGTCAGACACATGATTTCGAAAATGAGGTCAGCGAAATGCATCAGCAACACAGGTGAGTGTAAGAAAATGAGGGATTAGCATGCACACACACACATGCACGCATACACGCGCACACAGACTTCTAGAGTAAATCGTGTTGATCATAAAAGGTTTAATGTAATATAACATTACATTTACATAGAGCCTCTTTCTTCATTAACTTTTAACCCCTTTACCATGCATTTAACTGTAACTCAAGTGTAAAATGGACGGATATATGGTATTTGGGGTCCCCGGTAAAGGGGCTAATGTAGTATAACATGGTATTTACTTGGAGCCACTTTATCAACATTTGGTGTAATATAACATGGCATTTACAAAGAGCCTCTTCATCAACTTTTGCTGTAATTAAGTGGCATATCTTCATCACTTTTGCTGTAATATTTGGCATTTACATAGAGCCTCTTCATCAGCTTTTAGTGTAATATAACATGGCATTTATATAGAGCCTCTTCATCAGCTTTTAGTGTAATATAACATGGCATTTATATAGAGCCTCTTCATCAACTTTTAATGTGCATGTAATATAACATGGCATTTATATAGAGCCTCTTCATCAACTATTACATTTATAAGACCTCTTCATCAACTTTTAATGTGCATGTAATATAACATGGAATTTACATGAGCATATTCATCATCTTTTTAGTGTAATATAAATTTTGATGAGCCTCTTCATCAACTTTTTTATAACATGGCATTTACATAAGAGCCTCTTCATCAGCTTTTCTGTAATATAACATGGCATTTATATAGAGCCTCTTCATCAACTTTTACTGTAATATAACATGGAATTTATATAGAGTGTCTTCATTACTTGAGACTAGTTTAGTGATAGCTGCTGGCATTTGCTAATATTCTGTTTGTTGGTTCAAGAATTTCTGTAGTTTATTTCTTTTGCAGAATGCAAACTCCAGCTGATGCAGAATATAATTTTCTTGCGCACGCAAAGAAACAAGAAATGTATGGAGTTGAGTTGCATTCGGCACGTTTCAAGGTTAGACGAGTATATTTTTGCAATTAATTTGCAGGTTATGATTAACTAGGCTGGCTGGGAATGTGCAATTTAGGAATCATATTTTAGTCTATTGTTATGTTACCTGAATTAATTGTCTTGTTTGTTTTTTTATCGTTTGCTTTGAAGAGGAAATTACTAAAACTTGATGTTTGCCAAAACAGTTTTTAAAATTTGATAGTTAATCAGAATACTGTTATTATTATTATTATTATTATTATTATTATTATTATTATTATTATTTTATTATTATTATTATTATTATTTAGTTTATTATTAGTTTGATTTTATTTGGTTTCTGTTCAGTTGATTTGTGTTATTCCTTGTTTGTGTATTTTTTTTGATGCATGCTTATCACAAATAAAGATTATTATTATTATTATTATTATTATTATTATTATTAACTAGACAATTTATATAGCACAATATTAAGCATGGCAAAAATGGTCAAAAGTCAAGAGCGCTTTACAATACTACATATACGGTACCCAAATTCCCAATGGTGAATAGGTTAGATACCAACCAACCAAGGGTATTGCATTTGTTTTCTTGTCTGTCCACTTGATGTTTTCCATTCTCCTCCATAATTTTATCCACATTTCGAATGCTTCCAGCTTTTGTACGTCCTTTTTCTGGTTTCTGTTGCATCAAATGTTGTATTTATGGGCGTGTTGCAGCAGCGGTAGGACTCTTGCCACGTAAGCTGGAGGGTAGCTGGTTCGAATCTAACTCTAGCCACCAGTAGTGACTCCAGGATTTGGCAAGTGGGGGGGGGCCGTTGGGTGGCAGCTTCTAATCATTGGGGGCCAACCATTTGCTGATCGGTATGTGGTAGTAAGAATAGGTCCCAACAGGGGGGAAAACCACTGGGGCAGGTATTTAATAGTTAGGCATGGGCCCCCCTGGACCTCCCATCTGGAGCCGCCACTGTGTAGTGACCTTCGGCAAGTTGTTCACCCTACTTACCTTTGTGAATGACCTAATTTGTGTTGACAACCATGTAATGTAATACATAATGTAATAATATATCGCAAAAATTTGTTTCAAATTTAGGACAAAAGTGCCAGAGAGGTTCAACTTGGCGTCACATATGCAGGACTTGCCCTATTTCAGAATTCAGCCCGGACTAACATTTACAATTGGTAGGCAGTGGGCTATTAATACAAGAAAAATGTCTTCAATGCAGTTGAATATAAACAGTAAATGGTATAAGTATAATGGTATAATGGTAATGGTATAAGGTATATATGATGAACTATTATTTAACCCCTTAACTGGGGATCCGGATATATCCGTCCATTTTATAATGAGTTCCAGTTAAATACACGGTTAAGGGGTTAACTTTGACATATGCTGGACTTAAATAAACTCAGTTTTGCCCAGAGGAACAGGTGTACAGTTTGCATTTGAATTGATCTGTAAATTGTGATTTTGGATTATATTTTCATTTACAGTAGAACCTCGTTATATCGAAGTTCAAGGGACCGTGATAAATACTTCGATATATCCGAGGTTCGATATATCCGATTCCTGTATCATTAACACTGTTTTGGCGGGACCGGCGCTCAAACTTTGATATAAATGTGATTTCGATATAAGCGAGTTTGATATAACAAGGTTCTACTGTATGATCTCCTGGGACAATGTTTGCAATGATTATTTGTTTTCTAGGACTCAGGTGATTAGAGTTACTTTCAAGAGAAAGCTTTTCACCATTAAGCTTAGAAAAGAGCAGGTAAAAACAATTTTTACCTTGATAAGTTTTATAATTAGAAGCTTTAAAGGGTTATGCTGTAACTTTTAAACATTTTCAATGCTATTGAATTGGAAATCCATGTAAGAATGATAGGCTCATGTTTAAACATTATTATTATTATTATTATTATTATTATTATTATTATTATTATTATTATTATTATTATTATTATTATTATTATTATTGTTATTATTATTATTATTATTGTTATTATTATTATTATTATTACTTATTATATTATTATTACTACTATTATTATTATTACTATTATTATTATTATTACTATTATTATTATTATTGTTGTTGTTGTTTTTATTATTATTATTATTATTGTTATTATTATTATTACTATTACTATTATTATTACTATTATTATTATTATTATTGTTGTTGTTGTTGTTATTATTATTATAACATATTTATTTAAGATAGGTTTTGACTCCACTAGTTAGCGCTCTTGTCTTTGGACCTTAGTCTTGTTTATTGCTCTGAAGAAATTGTCTGGTACTTGTGAAATCTTTGCCACAAGGTACGATATAAGTAATGTAATTTTATGTAATGTAACAAAATATTTGTATAGCACCTCCTCTTCTGAAGAATCACTCAGAAGCACTCCCCCACTGCAGTTACCAGGGCCGCCGAGAGAATTTCCGGGCCCCGGTACAAAAAAATAGTCACGGGCCCCCTGACCTGCCAGATGTGTGAAAAAGTTGATGACCTTTTTTGCTTGTCAATCTTCTTATGATTTATGGCTTCACACTATTGTTAATACATCATCATCATCACCGGACCCGGGCCCCTTTGAGCTCCATGGGCCCCGGAACAATATGCCGGCTGCACCCCCCCCTCTCCTCAGGCCTGGCAATTACTGCATACTGACAAAGAAGTGAGTTTTGATTCGCTGTTTTGTTTGTCATTCCATTGCAGTCGTTGGAAACGGGAGATGATTCCGTCGTTTTCAAAATGGAGACTAGTAGAGCTTGTAAGAGTCTTTGGAAGTCCTGCGTCGAGCATCACACGTTTTTCCACTTGTATTCACCACCTCAACCACGCAACAACCTCTTCTCTTTGCAGTCAAAGTTCCGATACAGGTTTGAAATGTATTGTATTGTATTGTATACTGGACTATTTATATAGCGCCGTAAACATAGCATAACCAAAAACAAGGGCGCTTTACAGGGGGGGTATGACTCCATAAACAGATGGCTTTTCGGTCTGTTTTTGAAGATGGGCCGAGCTTTGATCTTCCTAATTTCAGGTGGGATGGTGTTCCACTGGAGTGGTCCACCTCGGGAGAAATGTGTCAGTTTTACGAATTTTGACACAACTTTTATCGATATTTCTGTCGATCGGCAGTCATAGTTTACGCAAAAATAATTTTAATCTGTGTTCAGATAGGAAATAATAGAACAGTACTGTCAAATCCAGTTAATATCATGGGGTGGCATGGGCATGTAGTTGATCAGAAATGATGTAGGGAGTGACTTTATCAGGGGTTTGATTGTCGTAGGAAGAGGTGAAGCTTTGGCGTAAGTCTTGAGGTGTGTTTTTGAATGTTTTTTTAAATTCTTTTAGTGGCCGGACAGAGTACGAGACCATAGAGGAAATTGGCAAACGAGCAAGAATAGCTCGAACTTTCACGAGGTAGGCAGTGTTGTTATCAGAGACAGAAGTTTACAAGTTATTGAGAGAAAGTGTTTGGTTGTCATCAGTGTTGGAGTTGTGAAATTTGAGCTGGGGGGGAGGTTGAGGACTGAAATTCAATGAATGACAGAAACTGCAAGTACCCGATATGCGATTTTTGGGAGGGTTGCAAAGTTAGCTGGGGGGGTTCAACCCCCCCCCCCCAGCAACTCTAACCCTGGTTGTCATCACTCCGTAGCATTCCTTTGTAGCAATGACTTTGCATGTTGGATTCTAAGGCAAATTTGGTGGTCGCCAGCAGGGCGTAGCCAGGAATTTGATTTGGGGGGGGGGGTATAATGTGATTTGGTGGAGGGAGGTATAAATCTTAAAAACTTTGAAAATCATAAAAAACATTAAAAATTTTAAGGTAGTCTGATTTTGGGGGATACATATACCAATATATAGCCCAGTTGCTAGCCCCTGGTCGTCAGATTAATTGAGGACAATCAGAAGCATAGAAATGGTTACCCAGCTTCATTCATTCATCCATCCATTCATTCATTCATTCATTCATCGTGAATGAAGGAAGTAGCGAATAAATGAAATTGCATACGGATAAAACTTACCGTAATTGCATTCAAAGTAAAGACGAGACGCGATGTTATGAATTTTCACGAATCTGTAAAAATTTCCAAATGATCCTTACTACTACTGCTACTACTACTACTACTACTACTACTACTACTACTACTACTACTACTGCTACTACTACTATTATTATTATTATTATTATTATTACTACTACTACTACCAGTACTACTACTACTACTACTACTACTATTATTATTATTATTATTATTACTACTACTACTACTACTACTAATGATGCTGATTCTCATGTTTTTTTCAGGTCTGCCAGCGAACGTTACGCCCGAAGAACTGTCGGTCCAGTTTTCCACTCGGCACATACAGACAACCGTCGTCAGTTGGTTGAATATCATGGTGCCCGGACAACGGTTGGCCGCGGTGTCGCTGTTGACAGACTGAACGTAGTTTCGTCGCGTTCTTCCACCAGTCGTCTGCCGTTTGTTTCGAACAGTCATCCAAGCATGCCGAACTCCGCGACCTTCCGCGGATCTCTGTCACCGTCGGTCGATTCTGTCGTTCGTCGTAATCATGTCGGGACAACTTTGGCGGTGCACAGGACCGGCAGTTATGGTTCGCTATACCGTCGCGGTTTGACGAGAACCATCGTACCTACCTCGCAGATTTCGAGAACTGATTACCGACTGTCGACAGTGGAACCAAGACTTGTGCGGAATTTTGGGAGCGGGAGCAACAACTGGGGGTCGAGGCCAAAGGTCAACGGGGCAGCGGATCGATTACAAGAAAGGTTTATATTAATAGAGTTCTACTTTATGATTCATGTCTAAGTCCTTGGCAGTTTATGGCTTATCCACCATAGACTGTCACCCGTTTGTTCGGCCGGATACCCTGGATTTGACCTGAATCTTTAGTGATTTGGATTTGGTGTGCCATCGGTTGATGCTCCTGTGCATTATGAAAGTGGCGCTATAGAAGTTTAAGATTAGATTAGATTAGATTAGTTTATACATCATTTTCAGTTCGATGAATTTTTGCTTTATAACGATGTAATTATGCATTTTATTTTGAAAGAGTTTTTCAGTTGAGTTGGTGCTTATTTGTTGTCATTTTAAGAAATGACGTCGGGCTTAGTAACGGGTTTCCTTCACAAGATTCAAAAGAACATTTCCTCTTTCCGGTTGTCGCAAGAACAAGAGCGTACCGGAGCGACGATTCCATTCCGGTCGACCTGCATTCTCCGGATCTTTCTCCAGTTAGTGAGCACTTTCAATCAATCAATTTCAATCAATCAATCAATCAATCAATTTATTTCTCACATTACAACAATGACAGATTACATTGAGCAGTGACATAGGCAAAGAAAATCACCAAGTGTTTGCATACAAATAATTGCTGATAAGTTCACAGCTAGTAAGATGTATTTAGAGAAATGGGTCAACCTAAGGATTATAAACCCATCGGGTGGTCGACCCTGAGTTGTTGATGAGTTACTATTAAAGATAGCTAGTCATTTATTGCAAAAATTGTTAGTTGATTTCGAGTTTTTTGGCCTATTCCTGATTATGCTGCGGTATTTCTTTGAGTTTTGTAAGTTTAGTCCTGCGGTGCACAAACTCCGGCCAGCGGGCCAAATTCGGCCCGCAAAGAGTAGCCATGTGGCCCGCTGAGTCCAATAGGAAAGTAGCTTGAAATCATGTAACTGACGTTCATCTCAGGGCCGTTGGAAAATTGGAAGAGACATTTTAGACTTGAAAGTAGACATTGAGTAGAGAGCGATGCTGGAATTACAACGGAGAATAATCGCTTAAACTGCATAACAAGGATTTTGTCAAATTCTGTAGGTAAGTGGAGGAGTAGGAAATGTGGTGGTCATTCGAATGAAGCCCGATGCTCAAGGTCATTTTGGCTTCAACGTGAAGGTCAGATAGTACGTTCTCAATGTGAAGGTCAGATAATACGTTCTATTTATAGCCTGTAATGAATTATTATTATTATTATTATTATTATTATTATTATTATTTAGGGAGGGGCTGACAAGAATCTGCCTGTCATCATATCTCGCGTTGTTCCAAACACCCCAGCTGACTTATGCATTCCACGTCTCAATGAAGGCGACCAAGTACTTCTGATCAATGGAAGAGATGTCTCCAGTTATTCACATGATCAGGTAAATCTCATTATTATGTAATGTAATGTAATGTGACATTTGTATAGCGCCTCTTCTGTTTCTACTCAGAGGCGCTCCTAGCATTGGAGTCGCAGGGTAAAGTAACGAGACTTTAGCTTTAGACTTTTGTATCCTCAAAATCTTAAGATGTGTTCCCAAATATTTATGTAGAATTATTTAATCTATTTTACGACATTTCGGGTAAATTTTGCAAAACAGAAGTTTAAAATTTGTGCAAGTTTGCAAAATGCTGATGCAATTTGACAATTTTTCAAGATTGTGCACAGATATATGTAAACAACCACTTATTCTGTTTACTGCTACATATGTCTCGAAGCAAATGGTGAGGTTGGTTTTGTTGAACGGTTGAAATAGATTGTACTGTAAATAGCTTGTTGCTTCAGTATTTCCATTCTTTGTTCCCACTGACATTTTTTGTGTTATAATAATAATAATAATAATAATAATAATAATAATAATAATAACAACAACAACCATAACACATAATAATAACAACACATATTAATAATAGTAATAATAATTGAAGATTTTTGACTTGAATTTATTATTATTATTAATAATCAATAATAATAATAATAATAATAATAAGAATAATAATAACACATAATAATAACAACACATAATAATAATAATAATAAAAATAATAATAATAATAGAAGATTTTTGACTTGAATTTATTATTATTAATCTATAATAATAATAACAACACATAATAATAATAATAATAAAAATAATAATAATAATAGAAGATTTTTGACTTGAATTTATTATTATTAATCTATAATAATAATAATAATAATAATAATAATAATAATAATAATAATAATAATAATAATGTGATTTTAATTGGTTTAGGAGGCTAAGTGGAAAACAGGAGGCTGTGTCAAAACCACTGTTAAAGCTCTCCACATTCAATAACCTAGTTTTCCGAGATAACTGTTTGCTGTTTCCACTGTCACTCCCACCTCATCCAAACTGTTCCATTTGTCCACAACCCTTGCACTAACAAAAATTGTTCTTTCTTGGACCCACCAGCTACCTAAGAACAATGTTAGCTAAGAACAGTTTCGTGGCATTGGTGCCGATAAATTAACCCCTTTACAGTGTATTTAACTGTAACTCCGTGTAAAATGGACAGATATATTTGGATTCCTGGTAAAGAGGTTAATGCATGGTTTGTCGTATGCTAGGTTATTCAGTGTATTCTTTCCTCTCGTGAGGCGTTTGACTTGGTTCTTGTGGTCCGTCCAAATGGTTAGTATTTATACGTTTGCTTGCATGCTTTACTTACTTATCTTTCTACTTTGAAGACTAGTGATTAGAAGCTTTCATTTTTCTTCAGGTTAGATCATGATCAGGAACGCCAGTGTGGGTTTATGTAGCTCCTTTTTACATTCTTTCTCGATGCAATCCGAGTTTGAGGTGTCCTTTGGCCAAAGAGTATAATAATAATAATAATAATAATAATAATAATAATAATAATAATAATAATTATGCACTTCTATAGCACCAGTTCTAATACCCAAGGATATCAATCGATGGTACTTCAAATCCATCCGCAAAAAGACCATGTCATTCCAGAGATCAGTCAGAGAGTATGACTTTAACCTTTAATTTTCACGCCATTCTTCTAATGATGGACTGTAGGGATGTGATTGATTGATTGGTTAATTGATTGATTGATTGATTGATTTGTGGAAAGCAGAGGCTTTGTATGCTAAGATCTATTAACCATATCCTGAAGGCTTTCAGCTCTCAATAGTCTTCAGCAATTCTTCAGTTTTTGATTCAAGTGACCCCCACTTAACACTTTCATCCGTAAGACCAATATTTACCGGGTAAGTTTTTGTAATATATTGGTTATATGGGTCAGGGGGGTTAATATTTTAATAGTCGGATTTGATTTTGGCTTAGCAGTGACTGACTGTTTTAAGTCGGTTTTGTTGTTGTAGTTTATGAAACCTTAGTAAAATTTGCAATTTATATTCTGTACTATGTTTTAATAATTAAGTGTTATCTTTCTATTGTACTGTATTATTAATTATGTAGCCTTTCTGAAATTACTATTGTGATGTATTACTATGCACTGATTTGGGAATAATAAACTGTTAATGGATTGGATTGGATATGGCTTGAGAGGGTTAATATTCTAATGGTTGGATTTGATTTTAGCTTACCTCTGGATGTCAGATCTTCCAATTCATTGAGTATTTTCAGACCCAGTCTTAAAACACATCTCTTTCAAGTAGCTTTTCCTCCATACTCGGTCTTACTCTCTCCCTCTGACAGATCTCTGGAATGACCTGGTCTTTGTGAGGATGAATTTTGAAGTACCATTGATTGATACCCAAGGGCATCATTCATTCACCATCATTAGAACTGGTGCTATAGAAGTCCATAATTATTATTATTATTATTACCAGTGTCTGACTGTATCGAGTGTATCGGGTCAGTTGTGCTGTTGTAGTTTATATCCCCGATGACGTTTTTGACGAACCGGGCTTTCAGGACGTCCCCGAAAATCACCTGTCCACCCTTGCTCCCCCTTGCCGAGAAGGCGAAGCCCTGCTTCGCTCCTTGGCCCTACTTCAGGAAGAACTCAACAGTGGAAGTGCGCTCGTTAGGTTTGAGGTCGGTTCGTGGTTATTTCATTAATTGATTGCTGGCGTGGGCACCCCCAGAAATTTTTCCAGGAGGAGCAAAACACAATGATCACAGTTACGGTTATGCCACAGAAATTTCTCCAGGAGGGGGCAAAACACATTTTAACACGATGGCCACGGTTAATATTTTAGCAAGGTTTTCAAGGGTCAATGTGAAATATTGGTATTTGCATTTTCCAGGGGGCAAGTGCCCCTCTTGCCCAAATGTGTGGGCGCCCATGATTGCTGGTGCCATGTTTCGGATTTTGCATTTTAATTGTATGTATGATTATGATTTTTTCTAATCTTCTGTCATTTGAAATATCCTTGAGCTTTTTTGTCTTGTACTTTCTTAAGCCTGTATTTACCATTCCTACGGTTAGCAGTTGGCTGGTTTTTGTCGTGTTTTGATTTTCCTTCCGCTCTTGACAGAAACTTTATCAACGGAAACCGGGCACAACCACAAATGCCGCCATGCTTACGGACAATCTAGCAAAGAACAGATACCGAGATATATCGCCATGTAAGATACATCAAGGAAGCGCTTTACATAACATATATTCTGTTTTACCTTTATTTATTTGTTTATTTATTTACTTATTTATTAGTTTGCATATATGAGTGTTTGAATACCTTATGCACAGTACATATATAGGCAGTAGTGCCATTTCACACTTTTATTGGGGGCTAGATAATTTTTTGGCAAAATTTTTGCAAATTTTGGGCAATTTTGGGGGCAATTTTGGCAAATTTACAATATTTTTCTATTTTTTGGCAAATTTTGGGCAATTTTTTTGCACATTTCACATTTATTTATTTATTTAATGCATAATACATTATTTGTTCTTTTTCTTGGGGCCACGGGCCCCCTTCCCCCAAATGATGCCCTTATATATAGACACTGTTTGAATGTTGAATTTCAATTGCTTTTTTCAGATGATCAAACACGGGTAAAAGTTAAGGAGGGAACAACAAATGACTATATCAACGCAAACTTTGTCAACGTAAGTTTCGTTTTGTTTTTCATCATGATTTGATGGGAAAACATTGGCGAGGGCACGGGGGCTCAAACCCCCCCTCCCCCATCTGAGCTGGGATTTATCATGGGGTTTGTGCAAAACCATCAAGAAATTTTTATTTTAGGGGAAGGGTAGGCAGTGTTGGAGTTGCCGGGGAGGGTTGGAGGGGGGTTGAAACCCCCCGCTAACTTTGCAACCCTCACAAAAATTGCATATCGGGTACATGCTGTTCCTGTCATTCATTGAATTTCAGTCCTCAGCTTCCCCAGCTCAAATTTCACAACTCCAACACTGAGGGTAGTTTCGGTTGTATGAATGAAGAGAGTTCATCAAAGTTCATAGTGCATAACGGTTACATAACAACCCTTTTTTTGCTCGTGGAGACTTTTACACCCAAAAATGTTGGTGTGCCCTCTATTTTTGAATCCTGGCTGCACCACTTCTGGAAAAGCTATTTACAGTATATTTTAAAAAGCAAAACAAATTGTCAGTGTATTTTAATGCATCTTTTGTATGAAGGTATTTTGACAGAGATGATATGCCTCGAGATTTATTTGGTATTTATAAATATTTGCTTCGAGTAATCTTTATTCGATTTCAGATCAAGGTTTAGCTTTCATTCTTTGCAGATTCATTCGTTTGTTCCATTTTCCATAGGCTCACCATTTTGTGGCATTTCAAACGCTCTAGAATAAAATTGAGATGGAATATATTGACAATCCTGGAATTATTTGACTCATTAAAGAAGGGGACACAAGAACATGTGGTTTTAATTCGTTTCAAACTCCTCTGAATTTTTGCATATCTACTGTATAGTCTACTGTAGCAATAGTCCTTCCATAGACTAATGTCAAACAGGGAATCGATTTCATATTTTTGTTGTCTATGCAACTGTAGTAATCTCCCGTTGTTGATGTAGCACGTCGATATTATGGTTCAGTCAACATCACCAACAAAACTCAAAGCCAAAAAAAGATTTACGCTCTTCCATTTATTTGTCACGCCTGAAAAACACAGGCTGTACGATTCTACGTCAAAGCAATTTTTAAAATCCAAAAATATTCTGCACGAAACCAATTTCTCAAGCTAAACAAGATTTTACATCAAGCCAATTTCACACATAAACTTCTAATAACAATTTTTAGACGTTTATATTTTCGCTGGCCAAATAAAATCAGCCCTGATCTAGTGGCTATTCTAGACTTGGAGGGAGTTTACAATTTTGGGGAGGAACAGACATTGAGGATGCCCTACTGCTTGCCAAAATATCAAAACAATTTGGGGTATTCAAACTTTGGGGGGGTGAAATTTCCCTCAGAGAAGGCCTAGAATAAACACTGGTTCCATCCATGGCTGCCGGACAATGTGACTAATGCATGGGCTGCTTTGAGAAACTCCTAAAAACAGACTTATTTAACATATCTTATAAATGACTCCTATGTAAAGTCCTCTTGACTTTAGCCCCAGCTATGATACTGCGCTATATAAATTGTAATAATACTACTACTACTACTACTACTACTACTACTACTACTACTACTACTAATAATAATAATAATAATAATAATAATAGTAGTAGTAGTAGTAGTAGTAGTAGTAGTAGTAGTAGTAGTAGTAATTATGATACTGCGCTATATAAATGATCATAATAATAATAATAGTAATAATAATAATAATAATAATAATTGCTATTTGGTTGTCTTTTTTTATTCTAGATGGAAATCCCCGTATCGGGAATCGTCAACCGCTACATTGCTGCTCAGGGCCCTCTGCCGAGCACTGTCGTCGATTTCTGGATGATGGTTTGGGAGCAGAGGTCGTCGCTCATCGTCATGCTGACGGCCCAGACTGAAAGAGGCCGCGCGAAATGTCATCCGTACTGGCCGGATCAGTACGATGCGGTCAAGCACGGGAGGCTCATAGTGACCGGTCATAGAGAGACGCTGACGAATTCGATCGCTTACAGAGAGCTTACTCTTCGTCGCGCCGACGTAGGTTTTTGTTTTTTGCACATCTCTCCGCACAAGGCAGTTAACCCTTTTACGGGGCCTTGACTCATATGTTCATTCATTTTACATTACGTTACGCTAAAAATAAATGGTTGGTAAAGTATTAACTCCGTCGACCCGTAAAGCCTCAAAAGAGGCTTTTGCTAGCGATACCTGTCCCCGTAAAGCCTGGTTTGAGTCTTCATTGTTTCTGCAGGACATAGCCACCTGTCAAACCACCCATTGTTCGTCAACAATAGGTATGCCATCACCTTGCATACCTTGCGCGCCCGCCCACCTGTCAGACCATTGTTCACGGAAGTGCCAGAAGCATTCAGTGGCAACTTCTAAGCATGGGGGCCAACCATTTGTTGATAGGTATGTAGTAGTAAGTATAGGGTACCAACAGGGGGTGCCACTGGGGGACAGGCATTCAATAGGGGAGGCACGGTCCCCCCCCCCCCATGTGGAGCTGCTATTGATGCCATCTCCATAGTTTGTTGCTATTCTTTTCAGTTCATTGCCTTTTGACTCAGGCCGCTGTAAGCTGCTTCCACGCCATTGTCACCATCACACCATTCCTTGTGTGGTCTTCCTTTCTTATTTACTTTCTTATTCACACCTCCATTGTTCCAAACAGTAGGGTCCTCTTTCATTGATGCTGACTCTGTCTGGACTTTTATGAGGAATCTAAAAACACACTTGTTTAACATCGGATATAAGTGACATGTGCTAAAGCGCTCTTATCTTTACCCTTAGCTGTGTTTACTGCACTATAGAAATTGTCTAATTAATAATAATAATAATAATAATAATAATAATAATAATAATAATAATAATAATAATAATAATAGATATAAAGTGATTATCATCGGATATAAGTGACACGTGTTAAAGCATGTTTTTTTAACATCGTCGCCTTCTGACCTTCATTGACATGTCAGCATTGTTAAAGCGCTTTCGATTTTGGTATTTAACTATGTTACAGCGCTATATAAATTGTCCTGGACATAAACATAAAGCACTCTTGTCTTTAGCCTTAGCTATGTTTACTGTGCTATAGAAATTGTTTAATTAATAATAATAATAATAATAATAATAATAATAATAATAATAATAATAATAATAGTTATAGAGTGATTGATTTTTGAAATGCTAAATTATCACAGAAGTCTGGTGAGGAGAGGACCATCTATCAGATGCAGTACATGGCTTGGCCAGACCAGAGCGTTCCGGGCGACTGTTCCAACTTTCTTGATTTCGTTCTTCGCGTTCACCAGAGCAGAACTGGGATGGTTGAACCAACCCTTGTCCATTGCAGGTAATAAGCAGCAACAATTTGAATGCAGACAATACAGATGCACTCTGAATCTTAAAAACTATGTAGAAAGTTGGATTAAATTGAGATTGCCAAGCGTATTTGGAGCGTAATAATCATTACGACTGTAGGTGCGTAACTTGCAATTGGCATCTCTTGGAATTTTCTGACTTAACCTGTTTGTGGAATGTTAATTACCATGCTTTGATTGATTGATTGGTGATTGATTGGAGTTTGATTGGTGATTGATTGGTGATTGATTGGTGATTGATTGATAAGTGCTGTTGTTAGTTATAAAATAATAGATTCATTTAAATGAGCTTAATCATTCTGATTAAAAATTCGAGTTGACGCTGATAATCAAAATAAGGGTAGACTCTTATTAGCTTACAAAAATACCATAGATAAATTAGTTTTGAAAATCTATGCTGCTATTTTTGTTTGCTTTAAAAGCCTTAAGGAAACTTAATACTATAGCAAGTGCAGTATGCTAGGTAGGCTGCTATGCTATTAATGCTGGATTTGAGTGAATTACTACTACTACTACTACTACTACTACTACTACTACTACTACTACTACTACTACTACTACTACTACTACTACTACTACTAATAATAATAATAATAATAATAATAATAATAATAATAATAATAATGTGCTTTTAAGTGGTTTAGGGGCTAAGTAAGCCTGTGTGGAAACCACTGTAAAGAAGTTTCTGCCATTGTTGGGACTTGAACCACGGACCTCGAGATCAGAAGGCCAGTGCGCTAACCACTGCTCCACAGCGCCCCTTGAATCACCAGTGGCTTTGTGGATAGGTCCCAATTAAATTTTTAAACAAATTTCTTGTTTCAAAGACAAACATTTGTTGTTCTATTGGATTTATTTTCGCGCAGCGCGGGCATCGGTCGTACGGGCGCTCTGATCGCGTTGGAGACCGCAATATGTCTGATCGAGGCCAATCAACCGGTCTATCCTTTGGATATCGTTCGACAGATGAGGGATCAACGCCCGATGCTCATCCAGAACTCTGTTGGTTGAACTTTTCTTATACTATCCTATCTTTAGGAATGCTCTTGACGCCAGTATGCGTGGCTTAGCAACTCCTAATTCTATGGCCGTCTTTTTGAAACGACGTAAAACTTATCTCTTTGTCAATATATAGTAATTTGCTGTGGGAGCGCTTCTGAGTGATTCTTCAGAAGAGGCGCTATACAAATATTTTGTTATGTTACATTACATTACACTTCAGTTCTTTTTGTGTTTATTGCTATTCTTGGTGGATTCAGTCTTGTATAAATTTGACTTTTTTCATGTTTGATTTGCTGGTGAATGTGCCTCTGTTCTAGCGAGTTTTGTGCTCTGTTTTCAGGGGCAATACAGATTTGTCTGTGAGGCAATACTTAGAATTTACAAAGGTTAGACTTTGATAACAGTACAGACATTTGCTTTTTGTTATTTTACAATAATTTTCTATTTTGAGCTTAAAATCTGTATAATTAGATGGAATCCATTGTGAAAAACTGCATGTGCTACTGTATTTTTGCAGCAGAGTACCATCACAGATTATAGCATTGAATGTGCTCTATTTAGTGACACTTTTAATTTAGATTATAAACATAGACGTGGATGAAAAATTGAGGGTGACCCCTATAACTTTTTCCTTCCGTTATCTAGCCTCTCAAAAAAATAATTATGCACTTCTATAGCACCAGTCCTTAAATCTAAGGGTATCAATCAATGATACTGCAAATCCATCTGAAAAAGACCATGTCATTCCAGAGATCAGTCAGAGGGAAAGAGCAAGACCGACTGGGGGGGGGGGAGAATCAAGAGTGGCCCATGCAAAGTTTTCAACTATGGCTTAGATTATAATGACAACTTTAACGCTTTGAACCCATACACCGCTATAGTGTGATGGCCATTATAGTCATAATCCCCAGTTTCCCACAATAGCACGATGAGTGAACGTCAAGTCTCTGGGACCCAGGGTTATGGGTTTTACATAAAACTTTACAGGGCTCAAGAGGTTCAGAAAAACTGTGATTTCTTGATACACAGATTCAGAAACTTACTGGTGCTTGATTACGGTATGCTCGTGTTGCTGTAATATTCGGTAAATGTTACTTTTTACAGACAAAATCGTTTGTCCATCGGATGATTACGACTGAATTTCAATCGTCAACAGGATCCAGTTTACCAGTTGAAAGTAGAAGACTAGTGGTGATTTACAATTGGCTTGGATTTTCAGCCGCAAAATTATCGATTACCCGGAGCAGGTGTGCCGTTGTTAATGATTATCTGTGATATGCAAAATTACTTGATTCCACTGGTGAGCTGTGCTTGTTATTGTCAACCAGGGTTATTTTCTAGGATTATCAATGGGGGGTGTCAGTATATTTTGGGGGTCCTTGCTGAAAAAGTCTGACAAGCAAAAAAAGGTCATCTCATGTTCAGATTGGGGGGGGGGGGGGGGTAAAAATATCTGTTGTGAACATAGTTGCATTTCAAAGTCTGTGCTCTTAGTGTCTTAGTGGAAGTGGTAGAATATGAACTGCCATCTCTGGCATTTCTACCTGTGAAATTTGGACTTTATGGAAAAGTTCTTTTTGACAAAAGGCATTATTTTAATTTTTTAACTTCATGTCTGCTCACGGCACTACTGTGATAGTATTAACGACATAGTTTGTGACGATGAATATTGCCGTGAATTGGTGCTTTTGATTGAAAATATCGATGTGGTAAATAACTTTCCAGCAGAATTCATAAACAAGACTTATTTATTTTTGTTGGGTTAGGGGTCGTCCATAAATGACGTAACGCGATTTTTGGGCACTTTTTTGACCCCCTTCCCTCTACGTAATGCAACACAACAAAAAGTCAGACCCCCCTAAAATATGACATAACAATGGGCCCTTACGTCACATTTATGGAATCCCCCTCCCCCTCGTCACACTTCGTAACAAATGTCTGGACCCCCTCCCCTCGGTGCGTTACGTCATTGTGGACAAGCCCTTAACTGCTAGTTATACAGTTAGCTGCTAGTTATGTTATAATTTTGAGAATTCGGTCTGGGTGTCTCAGGGTTGGTTGTCACAGTATTTCTATGCATTCCTGTGTAATTCCATTGCTTAATTTGTTGAAAGTTTCACTAAACCTGCTGTTGTTATGGAAGCTTCTATATTTGCACTGAATATATTTATTTTTTTGATGTTTTATATAGAATTTGAATAGTTTCTTAGATATTTATTTGTGTAATCAATTTTGCTGACTACTTAGTATTATGAATTATATATCAATGTATATTAATTTGTTTATATTAATTAATTCTGGCATAAACATTTGTATTTAATTTTTCTGATTTAAATACCGTCTTTTTAAATGAAATTTTGTGAACGTTTTCTGTTCAACTATGGATGCAATGTGACACATCTAAAGTTTTTAATTTGTGTAAAGTAAAGTTACATTACTAAATGTCTTGTTTATTGATAAAGTTATGTACAGGGTGGCACAAAAAAACCGGACTATATTAAATGCAAACCTAAACCTTTGACTGTGGACTAACCATTGACCATATAGTACGTACTCAAAAAAGTCATATTTCCCCCCCCTTTGCCCCGTTGCACATAGCGTACATAGGAAAAATCTAAAAAATCCGACGACCTCCTTCCCCCTCAGTGTGTACGTACTATATGGATGGACCCTTGTGAGAGTGCTATCTTTCATTCTGCATACAATGTATGACATGACTCACAGTGTTTATTCTAGCCACCTTGACATGGGGGATTTTGAAATGTTTGGGGGGGGGCAAGGTCTGAGTCTCCACACTTTTGGGGGAAATTTCCATCCCCCAGACAACATATAAAAAATTTGGGGGGTGGGAATTTTAAAACTTGGGGGGAATTCTCCCAGAGAAGGCCTAGAATAAACACTGCATGACTCATAGGTTGTTGCTAACCAGAGCTGTCATAGTGATTGTTTCCATGGCAGCAAAAGAATCATGGCTGACTTTTGTGGCGTTATTAGTTATCAGTTATTGTGACCTAAATTGCAATTACTTTGATTATATGTAACTACCCGACTATCTCGATACTTGAAGCTACTACTGAATTATATGCTAAAACATGTACGATATAACTTACTAACAGCTTTACTTTAATGGCTTATTAACAGCCAGTGGTGTATTTAGGGGGTGTGCTCCTGATCCATAGCATACCCCTTTGGTCTTTGGCCCTTCCCTTCGGTTGCACTTAAAAACTGTTAGACCGACGATTAAACGTAACTCAGTTGCAGTAAATTTACGGTCAGTACTTTACAGGCGGTATTATTAATAAACTTAAACTGTATGTTATTGCAGAACATAGAATAAGTTATTTTTCGAACTTCTTAAATTTCAGCACACCCCTTTAAGCCTTTCTAAATACGTCCATGTTAACAGCTTATTATTTATTACTTGGTTGCATAGTTTGGATGTTGTTATGTGTTTAAGGAATTTATGTCAAACATGCTTTTGATTATCAAGGCCTTAGTTAAATCTTTAGTTGTATCTTGTTTTAAGTAAATATTAAGTTAAGCAATTTACCTGGCAGCTAAGTGACTTGCTTCAGTTTGAAAGACCTCAGAATGTTTATGAAGTTATAAGGTGCTGATTTCAGAAGATTTTTCTTGTACTTGATGTATTAATTAATTAATTATTATTTATTAATTGATTTTGTGTCGTCTTATTTTGGTTGATTAGTTAAAGCAGTGTTTCCCAAACTAGCTGTGGGTCGCGACCCAAAAGTGGGTCGCAGGGCTCAATCCAGTGGATCGTGGGGTAGCGACCGTAGCGCAAAATTAGATTTATAAGTGTAATTTTCTAACCAATACCACAATGTCACAAGCCTTGAAAGTTGCAAGTAGACTTAAAGTTTTAAGAAATTTATATGCCCGCAATCCTCCATACACAGCTTATATTACAATGATTAGTGTTTTGTGAAACTTTTATCCAATTTTAGTCGACAATAAGTTTCAATCAATCAATCAACTTCTATAGCGCCACTATCATAATGCCCAGGGCATCAGCCGATGGCGCACCAAATCCAAATAGCATTAGAGCCAGGTCAAGCCAGGGTCTCGGTGAGTCGCACAGTTCCGAAAAGTTTGGGAAACCCTGGCCTATAGTAGGGGCCTACTTTCAGAAATTAATCTTATTTGTCAATAACGCAAGGAAGCGCATTCCGACCATTTTGCTCTGAAACTCCACTAACAATAGAGTATCTCAAGAAGAGAGACAGTGAAACCTTACGGTTAAGCGATTTTGCCATACTCATAGGATTTTTAAGGCGCGTAACAAAGGTATGTTTCTGGCAAAATTTTAAAACATAATTTTCAAGAAATGTCAATATTTATTTCTCTCCTTTCGTTTTATCTGACAAAAATATGAATAATTCTGCATAATATATATGCCACATTTTCTTTCGAATGTTCGCCAGATGGTCCAAATGCATTTTAAAATATTACATGCTATTATTAGGGTCGCGGCACGTTACAAAACCGCTGCTGATCCGCCTGTCAACAAACTTATACGGCGCCACTGCACTAACAGGGCATCAACTGATAGAGCACCAATGTGCTGCCTCAGATTATTATTATTATTATTATTATTATTATTATTAATTCTGACAATTTCATATAGCGCAATACGCATAGCGAAGGCTAAAGTCAAGAGCACTTTATTATTATTATTATTATTATTATTATTATTATTATCAATGCCACTGCTATTACTACTACTGCAGCAACAACAACAACAACTATTATTATTATTATTATTATTATTATTATTATTATTATTAATTATTATTATTATTATTATTATTATTATTATTATTAATGCATGGGCAAAAAGTAGTGCTACAAAATGGCACCAGATTTAGCAGATCGCGCACATCCGGTCAAGATGTTTTGACGGATTTGTGATGAAATTCAACCAAAATATCGTTTAGGAAAAATATTTTCGTGATGTCGATCGTGGAAAATAAAGAGGTGGTTCGTATTGTTGTCAAGGTAAGTTTATTGAAAATTCGGTGTACTGGAACTGTGTATGTCGTCAGGCACCTGGTTATAGATAACCGCTAATAGAAATGTTTATGGCAAACTCAATAACATAAGGTAAACATCATTTTTAACTAACAATTTCACATTCTGTTATTATCTTCTTCTTCTTCCTTTCGTTCAGTCGTTCTCTATTGGATTAGACGATGGATGTGAATGAGTATATAAACCAAGTATAATTAAGAATATACTATTCCTATTTACTCAATCAATCAATCAATAGACTTCTATTTATTTCATTCATTCTGAGTAATTTTGATGGCGGAGAGATGGGTAACGACTGTTTTGAAGTGATTGCAATAAATTTGAGCAGCTTCCCTGCAATATTGAGTGTTAATGAAGTGATATCTGGGACACTAAATATGATTATTGCCTATCACTTTATTGAAATGTTAAAATATAAACCTGCTTGGGTACTTGTCAGTTAATTCACCGCCAATAAGGGGTAAATGTAAGGGCTTGTCGGTAGACTCACTGCCAACTTAACCCAAACCCTAAACCTAACCCTATTGTCGGTGAATAAACTATTGACGGTGAATTAACCGACAAGAACCCCTGCTTGATATATTCAAGTTGTTTTACTTTATTGGGCACAGCATTGGAATGATTCTGAGCTTTGTTTGGCTAAGCTATATTTGATGTTTAGCATACTTCTAAGGAGAATAGTTAACCAATTGGTTTTACTTATTGCCTAATTTTCATTTAGTCTGTTACCCATTTTGCCTGATGCAATAGGTGGTTTCCTCTTGGCCCAATAAGTTTTTGCAATATTTGCTGTTTTCCAAAAGCAGGTGAAGTTTTAGTTTAATTTTGTGTGCAACTTAACCCTTTGGATGCCATTGGCCCATAGCAATTTGGCCCTTTCCTTGGCTTCCCCAGAACCTTTTGTGTTTTTTGGTGTTCTTCACTATAAAAGAGGATTTAGCAATCGTTCAAACATTTAGAACAGACATTTATACTAAATTAACTATACTTTATTTCTCCACTAATATCGAAGTTGTACTATCACAACTCTATGTTTCTATAAATAGACTGTGTAAACCGTATTTAGGGGCTTTGAAGATCAGGCCACCATTCATTAAACCGCAGTGGCTTGCAGAGAGTGGTGGGCACCCCGGGCCAAGTCGATAAAAAAGGTCAACGAGTCCATTTTAATTTTGACGCCCTTATCAAACGGTTGACGAGGGAAAAAAAGATCACCAAGTCAATCTTGGTGCCCCATCTGGTCGGCACCCGGTCCAGCGCGCCCCCTCCCCCACCTCTGCACGCTACTGTTAGACCAGTATCCAGTTTCTCAAGTCCAAATGGTTAATCACAGAGTGATTTGTCAGTTGCAGGAGGTAACATTGTATTCATATTTATTGATGGTGTGGAAACTCTAGTAACTGTGCTGAGCTGACATGAGTCAGTATGTTACCGTATAGAAGTTTAATGGGAAGATGCAGCCAGAATGCAAGAAGCTGTGCGTCGACCCACAGCTCACTTCATTTGACGTTCTACAACATCTTCTGGTGAAAGCATTCGACATAAAAACGTATGTTATGAGAATCTAATAAAATATTTTGATAATAATAATAATAATAATAATTGATGTAGTAGTAGTGGTGGTAGTAGTAGTAGTAGTAGTAGTAGTAGTAATAGTAGTAGTAGTAGTAGGGTCATTCCATGTCAACTCAACCAAAACGGGAATTCGTCCCCACCTTACCATCTCAGAATTGCATGAAATTTTCACCAAATGTTTATATATCTATTTGATGGGAAAATACCAATTTTTACTGAAATATTCACTGTAGTTTGAAAGTTATGTGCCCTTTTGTAATAGGCCCGCAGAACGTCATATCGCGAATCTGACTGAAACGTGATGTTTACATGCTAATAATATTTGAACTATGAGGGCTAGGAGGCTGAATTTTGTTGTGTATGTACAGTTTTTCATGCTGATTCTCAGCATATAATAATGTCACACATAGTGCATCAAATTTTTTGGTTAGAAAGTGTCAAAGATGGCTTTTCAGATCAAAATTTAGAAAAATCTGCCATTTTGAAGCTTTATAACTCCAAAAGTATTTTGTATTTTGTTTTGATATAAACAATGTTTATTCTACATATTACAGTTATTTCACATACAAATTTGTAACTGTCTATTCCTTTAAATGCATTGTATACTGACTTCCAAAGATGGTGCAGTTCGACAACGGTCTCCACTTCGGGACCACAGTGTGCAAAAAGTGTTAAATATTTTTCTAATTTTTTTGTGACTTTGCATAGATCACATATCAAATAATAACTGATAAAAAAATTGTGATGGCCTTTTTGGTTTTAAGAACTTTATTAAGTGTCGAAAATAGTCGTTTTTCCTACTCGCCGTGCACTGATACGAGATATAGGCCTAATATTTTTGCGGTCTATAGAACTTGTCATACAAGAAACCAGCTCTCTTAAACCCCTTCTTATCTCTCGTTCGATTTTTTAGACATTTAACAAAGAACAGATTGCTGAAAGACTTTGTAGGCCTATAGTGTCGTTTCAAATGGATCACCATTTTTCGGGGCATTTCGAATGCTCTAGAATAAAATTGAGGCAGAATATATTGACAATTCTAGTACGGTTTGACTCAGCTAAGCTGGGGATACACGAAAATGTGGTTTTAATTTGTTTCATCACTCTTCTGACTTTTGGATATCAGCCTACTGTAGCACTAATATATGCATTGTCCAATGACAAACAGGTTATCAATTATATAATATTTTTGTGGTCTATAGAACTTGTCATACAAGAAACCAGCTCTCTTAAAGCCCTTCTTATCTCTCATTCGATTTTTTAGACATTTGACAGAGAACAGATTTCTGAAAGACTTTGTATAGTGTTGTTTCATTTTTCTTTGCATTTCAAAGCTCTAGAAAAAAATTGAGACAGAATATATTGACAATTCTAGTATGGTTTGACTCAGCTAAGCTGGGGATACACGAAAATGTGGTTTTAATTTGTTTCATCACTCTTCTGACTTTTGCATAGCAGCCCACTGTAGCACTAATATATGCATTGTCCGATGTCAAAGAGGACATTAATTATATAATATTTTTGTGGTCTATAGAACTTTTCATACAAGAAACCAGCTCTCTTAAACCCCTTCTTATCTCTCGTTCGATTTTTTAGACATTTAACAAAGAACAGATTGCTGAAAGACTTTGTAGGCCTATAGTGTCGTTTCAAATGGATCACCATTTTTCGGGGCATTTCGAATGCTCTAGAATAAAATTGAGGCAGAATATATTGACAATTCTAGTACGGTTTGACTCAGCTAATCTGGGGATACACGAAAATGTGGTTTTAATTTGTTTCATCACTCTTCTGACTTTTGCATATCAGCCTACTGTAGCACTAATATATGCATTGTCCAATGACAAACAGGTTATCAATTATATAATATTTTTGTGGTCTATAGAACTTGTCATACAAGAAACCAGCTCTCTTAAAGCCCTTCTTATCTCTCATTCGATTTTTTAGACATTTGACAGAGAACAGATTTCTGAAAGACTTTGTATAGTGTTGTTTCATTTTTCTTTGCATTTGAAAGCTCTAGAAAAAAATTGAGACAGAATATATTGACAATTCTAGTACGGTTTGACTCAGCTAAGCTGGGGATACACGAAAATGTGGTTTTAATTTGTTTCATCACTCTTCTGACTTTTGCATAGCAGCCCACTGTAGCACTAATATATGCATTGTCCGATGTCAAAGAGGACATTAATTATATAATATTTTTGTGGTCTATAGAACTTGTCATACAAGAAACCAGCTCTCTTACACCGTTCTTATCTCTCGTTCGATTTTTTAGACATTAACAAAGAACAGATTGCTGAAAGACTTTGTAGGCCTATAGTGTCGTTTCAAATGGATCACCACTTTTTGGGGCATTTTGAATGCTCTAGAATAAAATTGAGGCAGAATATATTGACAATTCTAGTACGGTTTGACTCAGCTAAGCTGGGGATACACGAAAATGTGGTTTTAATTTGTTTCATCACTCTTCTGACTTTTGCATAGCAGCCCACTGTAGCACTAATATATGCATTGTCCGATGTCAAAGAGGACATTAATTATATAATATTTTTGTGGTCTATAGAACTTTTCATACAAGAAACCAGCTCTCTTAAACCCCTTCTTATCTCTCGTTCGATTTTTTTAGACATTTAACAAAGAACAGATTGCTGAAAGACTTTGTAGGCCTATAGTGTCGTTTCAAATGGATCACCATTTTTCGGGGCATTTCGAATGCTCTAGAATAAAATTGAGGCAGAATATATTGACAATTCTAGTACGGTTTGACTCAGCTAATCTGGGGATACACGAAAATGTGGTTTTAATTTGTTTCATCACTCTTCTGACTTTTGCATATCAGCCTACTGTAGCACTAATATATGCATTGTCCAATGACAAACAGGTTATCAATTATATAATATTTTTGTGGTCTATAGAACTTGTCATACAAGAAACCAGCTCTCTTAAAGCCCTTCTTATCTCTCATTCGATTTTTTAGACATTTGACAGAGAACAGATTTCTGAAAGACTTTGTATAGTGTTGTTTCATTTTCTTTGCATTTCGAAAGCTCTAGAAAAAAATTGAGACAGAATATATTGACAATTCTAGTACGGTTTGACTCAGCTAAGCTGGGGATACACGAAAATGTGGTTTTAATTTGTTTCATCACTCTTCTGACTTTTTGCATAGCAGCCCACTGTAGCACTAATATATGCATTGTCCGATGTCAAAGAGGACATTAATTATATAATATTTTTGTGGTCTATAGAACTTTTCATACAAGAAACCAGCTCTCTTAAACCCCTTCTTATCTCTCGTTCGATTTTTTAGACATTTAACAAAGAACAGATTGCTGAAAGACTTTGTAGGCCTATAGTGTCGTTTCAAATGGATCACCATTTTTCGGGGCATTTCGAATGCTCTAGAATAAAATTGAGGCAGAATATATTGACAATTCTAGTACGGTTTGACTCAGCTAAGCTGGGGATACACGAAAATGTGGTTTTAATTTGTTTCATCACTCTTCTGACTTTGTATATCAGCCTACTGTAGCACTAATATATGCATTGTCCAATGACAAACAGGTTATCAATTATATAATATTTTTGTGGTCTATAGAACTTGTCATACAAGAAACCAGCTCTCTTAAAGCCCTTCTTATCTCTCATTCGAATTCTTAGACATTTGACACAGAACAGATTTCTGAAAGACTTTGTATAGTGTTGTTTCATTTTTTTTTGCATTTCAAAGCTCTAGAAAAAAATTGAGACAGAATATATTGACAATTCTAGTACGGTTTGACTCAGCTAAGCTGGGGATACACGAAAATGTGGTTTTAATTTGTTTCATCACTCTTCTGACTTTTGCATAGCAGCCCACTGTAGCACTAATATATGCATTGTCCAATGTCAAAGAGGACATTAATTATATAATATTTTTGTGGTCTATAGAACTTTTCATACAAGAAACCAGCTCTCTTAAACCCCTTCTTATCTCTCGTTCGATTTTTTAGACATTTAACAAAGAACAGATTGCTGAAAGACTTTGTAGGCCTATAGTGTCGTTTCAAATGGATCACCATTTTTGGGGCATTTGAATGCTCTAGAATAAAATTGAGGCAGAATATATTGACAATTCTAGTACGGTTTGACTCAGCTAATCTGGGGATACACGAAAATGTGGTTTTAATTTGTTTCATCACTCTTCTGACTTTTGCATATCAGCCTACTGTAGCACTAATATATGCATTGTCCAATGACAAACAGGTTATCAATTATATAATATTTTTGTGGTCTATAGAACTTGTCATACAAGAAACCAGCTCTCTTAAAGCCCTTCTTATCTCTCATTCGATTTTTTAGACATTTTACAGAGAACAGATTTCTGAAAGACTTTGTATAGTGTTGTTTCATTTTCTTTGCATTTCGAAAGCTCTAGAAAAAAATTGAGACAGAATATATTGACAATTCTAGTACGGTTTGACTCAGCTAAGCTGGGGATACACGAAAATGTGGTTTTAATTTGTTTCATCACTCTTCTGACTTTTGCATAGCAGCCCACTGTAGCACTAATATATGCATTGTCCGATGTCAAAGAGGACATTAATTATATAATATTTTTGTGGTCTATAGAACTTTTCATACAAGAAACCAGCTCTCTTAAACCCCTTCTTATCTCTCGTTCGATTTTTTAGACATTTAACAAAGAACAGATTGCTGAAAGACTTTGTAGGCCTATAGTGTCGTTTCAAATGGATCACCATTTTTCGGGGCATTTCGAATGCTCTAGAATAAAATTGAGGCAGAATATATTGACAATTCTAGTACGGTTTGACTCAGCTAAGCTGGGGATACACGAAAATGTGGTTTTAATTTGTTTCATCACTCTTCTGACTTTTGCATTGCAGCCCACTGTAGCACTAATATATGCATTGTCTGATGTCAAAGAGGACATTAATTATATAATATTTTTGTGGTCTATAGAACTTTTCATACAAGAAACCAGCTCTCTTAAAGCCCTTCTTATCTCTCGTTCGATTTTTTAGACATTTAACAAAGAACAGATTGCTGAAAGACTTTGTAGGCCTATAGTGTCGTTTCAAATGGATCACCATTTCTCGGGGCATTTCGAATGCTCTAGAATAAAATTGAGGAAGAATATATTGACAATTCTAGTACGGTTTGACTCAGCTAGGCTGGGGATACACGAAAATGTGGTTTTGATTTGTTTCGTCACTCTTCTGAGTTTTGCATATCAGCCTACTGTAGCACTAATAGTCTACCGGTAATATATGCATTGTCCAATGTAAAAAAACAGGTTATCAATTATATAATATTTTTGTGGTCTATAGAACTTGTCATACAAGAAACCAGCTCTCTTAAAGCCCTTCTTATCTCTCGTTCGATTTTTTAGACATTTAACAAAGAACAGATTGCTGAAAGACTTTGTAGGCCTATAGTGTCTTTTTCAAATGGATCACCATTTTTCGGGGCATTTTGAATGCTCTAGAATAAAATTGAGGCAGAATATATTGACAATTCTAGTACGGTTTGACTCAGCTAAGCTGGGGATACACGAAAATGTGGTTTTAATTTGTTTCATCACTCTTCTGACTTTTGCATAGCAGCCCACTGTAGCACTAATATATGCATTGTCCAATGTCAAAGAGGACATTAATTATATAATATTTTTGTGGTCTATAGAACTTGTCATACAAGAAACCAGCTCTCTTAAAGCCCTTCTTATCTCTCGTTCGATTTTTTTAGACATTTAACAAAGAACAGATTGCTGAAAGACTTTGTAGGCCTATAGTGTCGTTTCAAATGGATCACCATTTTTCGGGGCATTTCAAATGCTCTAGAATAAAATTGAGGCAGAATATATTGACAATTCTAGTACGGTTTGACTCAGCTAAGCTGGGGATACACGAAAATGTGGTTTTAATTTGTTTCATCACTCTTCTGACTTTTGCATATCAGCCTACTGTAGCACTAATATATGCATTGTCCTATGTCAAAGAGGACATTAATTATATAATATTTTTGTGGTCTATAGAACTTGTCATACAAGAAACCAGCTCTCTTAAACCCCTTCTTATCTCTCGTTCGATTTTTTAGACATTTAACAAAGAACAGATTGCTGAAAGACTTTGTAGGCCTATAGTGTCGTTTCAAATGGATCACCATTTTTCGGGGCATTTCAAATGCTCTAGAATAAAATTGAGGAAGAATATATTGACAATTCTAGTACGGTTTGACTCAGCTAGGCTGGGGATACACGAAAATGTGGTTTTGATTTGTTTCGTCACTCTTCTGACTTTTGCATATCAGCCTACTGTAGCACTAATAGTCTAATATATGCATTGTCCAATGTAAAAAAACAGGTTATCAATTATATAATATTTTTGTGGTCTATAGAACTTGTCATACAAGAAACCAGCTCTCTTAAAGCCCTTCTTATCTCTAGTTCGATTTTTTAGACATTTAACAAAGAACAGATTGCTGAAAGACTTTGTAGGCCTATAGTGTCGTTTCAGATGGATCACCATTTCTCGGGGCATTTCGAATGCTCTAGAATAAAATTGAGGCAGAATATATTGACAATTCTAGTACGGTTTGACTCAGCTAAGCTGGGGATACACGAAAATGTGGTTTTAATTTGTTTCATCACTCTTCTGACTTTTGCATATCAGCCTACTGTAGCACTAATATATGCATTGTCCAATGACAAACAGGTTATCAATTATATAATATTTTTGTGGTCTATAGAACTTGTCCTACAAGAAACTAGCTCTTTTAAACCCTTCTTATCTCTCGTTCGATTTTTAGACATTTGACAGAGAACAGATTTCTGAAAGACTTTGTATAGTGTTGTTTCATTTCAAATGGCATTTTTCGGGGCATTCGAATGCTCTAGAAAAATTGAGACAGAATATATTGACAATTCTAGTACGGTTTGACTCAGCTAAGCTGGGGATACACGAAAATGTGGTTTTAATTTGTTTCATCACTCTTCTGACTTTTGCATAGCAGCCCACTGTAGCACTAATATATGCATTGTCCAATGTCAAAGAGGACATTAATTATATAATATTTTTGTGGTCTATAGAACTTGTCATACAAGAAACCAGCTCTCTTAAACCCCTTCTTATCTCTCGTTCGATTTTTTAGACATTTAACAAAGAACAGATTGCTGAAAGACTTTGTAGGCCTATAGTGTTGTTTCAAATGGATCACCATTTTTCGGGGCATTTCAAATGCTCTAGAATAAAATTGAGGCAGAATATATTGACAATTCTAGTACGGTTTGACTCAGCTAAGCTGGGGATACACGAAAATGTGGTTTTAATTTGTTTCATCACTCTTCTGACTTTTGCATAGCAGCCCACTGTAGCACTAATATATGCATTGTCTGATGTCAAAGAGGACATTAATTATATAATATTTTTGTGGTCTATAGAACTTTTCATACAAGAAACCAGCTCTCTTAAACCCCTTCTTATCTCTCGTTTGATTTTTTAGACATTTAACAAAGAACAGATTGCTGAAAGACTTTGTAGGCCTATAGTGTCGTTTCAAATGGATCACCATTTCTCGGGGCATTTCGAATGCTCTAGAATAAAATTGAGGAAGAATATATTGACAATTCTAGTATCGTTTGACTCAGCTAGGCTGGGGATACACGAAAATGTGGTTTTGATTTGTTTCGTCACTCTTCTGACTTTTGCATATCAGCCTACTGTAGCACTAATAGTCTAATATATGCATTGTCCAATGTAAAAAAACAGGTTATCAATTATATAATATTTTTGTGGTCTATAGAACTTGTCATACAAGAAAACAGCTCTCTTAAAGCCCTTCTTATCTCTCATTCGATTTTTTAGACATTTGACAGAGAACAGATTTCTGAAAGACTTTGTATAGTGTTGTTTCATTTTCGTGGCATTTCGAAAGTTCTAGAAAAAAATTGAGACAGAATATATTGACAATTCTAGTACGGTTTGACTCAGCTAAGCTGGGGATACACGAAAATGTGGTTTTAATTTGTTTCATCACTCTTCTGACTTTTGCATAGCAGCCCACTGTAGCACTAATATATGCATTGTCCAATGTCAAAGAGGACATTAATTATATAATATTTTTGTGGTCTATAGAACTTTTCATACAAGAAACCAGCTCTCTTAAACCCCTTCTTATCTCTCGTTCGATTTTTTTAGACATTTAACAAAGAACAGATTGCTGAAAGACTTTGTAGGCCTATAGTGTCGTTTCAAATGGATCACCATTTTTCGGGGCATTTCGAATGCTCTAGAATAAAATTGAGGCAGAATATATTGACAATTCTAGTTCGGTTTGACTCAGCTAAGCTGGGGATACACGAAAATGTGGTTTTAATTTGTTTCATCACTCTTCTGACTTTTGCATATCAGCCTACTGTAGCACTAATATATGCATTGTCCAATGACAAACAGGTTATCAATTATATAATATTTTTGTGGTCTATAGAACTTGTCATACAAGAAGCCAGCTCTCTTAAAACCCTTCTTATCTCTCATTCGATTTTTTAGACATTTGACACAGAACAGATTTCTGAAAGACTTTGTATAGTGCTGTTTCATTTTCGTGGCATTTCGAAAGTTCTAGAAAAAAATTGAGACAGAATATATTGACAATTCTAGTACGGTTTGACTCAGCTAAGCTGGGGATACACGAAAATGTGGTTTTAATTTGTTTCATCACTCTTCTTACTTTTGCATAGCAGCCCACTGTAGCACTAATATATGCATTGTCTGATGTCAAAGAGGACATTAATTATATAATATTTTTGTGGTCTATAGAACTTTTCATACAAGAAACCAGCTCTCTTAAACCCTTCTTATCTCGTTCGATTTTTTAGACATTTAACAAAGAACAGATTGCTGAAAGACTTTGTAGGCCTATAGTGTCGTTTCAAATGGATCACCATTTCTCGGGGCATTTCGAATGCTCTAGAATAAAATTGAGGAAGAATATATTGACAATTCTAGTATCGTTTGACTCAGCTAGGCTGGGGATACACGAAAATGTGGTTTTGATTTGTTTCGTCACTCTTCTGACTTTTGCATATCAGCCTACTGTAGCACTAATAGTCTAATATATGCATTGTCCAATGTAAAAAAACAGGTTATCAATTATATAATATTTTTGTGGTCTATAGAACTTGTCATACAAGAAACCAGCTCTCTTAAAACCCTTCTTATCTCTCGTTCGATTTTTTAGACATTTGACAGAGAACAGATTTCTGAAAGACTTTGTATAGTGTTGTTTCATTTTCGTGGCATTTCGAAAGCTCTAGAAAAAAATTGAGACAGACTATATTGACAATTCTAGTACGGTTTGACTCAGCTAAGCTGGGGATACACGAAAATGTGGTTTTAATTTGTTTCATCACTCTTCTGACTTTTGCATAGCAGCCCACTGTAGCACTAATATATGCATTGTCCAATGTCAAAGAGGACATTAATTATATAATATTTTTGTGGTCTATAGAACTTTTCATACAAGAAACCAGCTCTCTTAAACCCCTTCTTATCTCTCGTTTGATTTTTTAGACATTTAACAAAGAACAGATTGCTGAAAGACTTTGTAGGCCTATAGTGTCGTTTCAAATGGATCACCATTTCTCGGGGCATTTCGAATGCTCTAGAATAAAATTGAGGAAGAATATATTGACAATTCTAGTATCGTTTGACTCAGCTAGGCTGGGGATACACGAAAATGTGGTTTTGATTTGTTTCGTCACTCTTCTGACTTTTGCATATCAGCCTACTGTAGCACTAATAGTCTAATATATGCATTGTCCAATGTAAAAAAACAGGTTATCAATTATATAATATTTTTGTGGTCTATAGAACTTGTCATACAAGAAACCAGCTCTCTTAAACCCCTTCTTATCTCTCGTTTGATTTTTTAGACATTTAACAAAGAACAGATTGCTGAAAGACTTTGTAGGCCTATAGTGTCGTTTCAAATGGATCACCATTTCTCGGGGCATTTCGAATGCTCTAGAATAAAATTGAGGAAGAATATATTGACAATTCTAGTATCGTTTGACTCAGCTAGGCTGGGGATACACGAAAATGTGGTTTTGATTTGTTTCGTCACTCTTCTGACTTTTGCATAGCAGCCCACTGTAGCACTAATATATGCATTGTCCGATGTCAAAGAGGACATTAATTATATAATATTTTTGTGGTCTATAGAACTTTTCATACAAGAAACCAGCTCTCTTAAACCCCTTCTTATCTCTCGTTCGATTTTTTTAGACATTTAACAAAGAACAGATTGCTGAAAGACTTTGTAGGCCTATAGTGTCGTTTCAAATGGATCACCATTTTTCGGGGCATTTCGAATGCTCTAGAATAAAATTGAGGCAGAATATATTGACAATTCTAGTTCGGTTTGACTCAGCTAAGCTGGGGATACACGAAAATGTGGTTTTAATTTGTTTCATCACTCTTCTGACTTTTGCATATCAGCCTACTGTAGCACTAATATATGCATTGTCCAATGACAAACAGGTTATCAATTATATAATATTTTTGTGGTCTATAGAACTTGTCATACAAGAAGCCAGCTCTCTTAAAACCCTTCTTATCTCTCATTCGATTTTTTAGACATTTGACACAGAACAGATTTCTGAAAGACTTTGTATAGTGTTGTTTCATTTTCGTGGCATTTGAAAGTTCTAGAAAAAATTGAGACAGAATATATTGACAATTCTAGTACGGTTTGACTCAGCTAAGCTGGGGATACACGAAAATGTGGTTTTAATTTGTTTCATCACTCTTCTTACTTTTGCATAGCAGCCCACTGTAGCACTAATATATGCATTATCTGATGTCAAAGAGGACATTAATTATATAATATTTTTGTGGTCTATAGAACTTTTCATACAAGAAACCAGCTCTCTTAAACCCCTTCTTATCTCTCGTTCGATTTTTTAGACATTTAACAAAGAACAGATTGCTGAAAGACTTTGTAGGCCTATAGTGTCGTTTCAAATGGATCACCATTTCTCGGGGCATTTCGAATGCTCTAGAATAAAATTGAGGAAGAATATATTGACAATTCTAGTATCGTTTGACTCAGCTAGGCTGGGGATACACGAAAATGTGGTTTTGATTTGTTTCGTCACTCTTCTGACTTTTGCATATCAGCCTACTGTAGCACTAATAGTCTAATATATGCATTGTCCAATGTAAAAAAACAGGTTATCAATTATATAATATTTTTGTGGTCTATAGAACTTGTCATACAAGAAAACAGCTCTCTTAAAGCCCTTCTTATCTCTCATTCGATTTTTTAGACATTTGACAGAGAACAGATTTCTGAAAGACTTTGTATAGTGTTGTTTCATTTTCGTGGAATTTCGAAAGTTCTAGAAAAAAATTGAGACAGAATATATTGACAATTCTAGTACGGTTTGACTCAGCTAAGCTGGGGATACACGAAAATGTGGTTTTAATTTGTTTCATCACTCTTCTGACTTTTGCATAGCAGCCCACTGTAGCACTAATATATGCATTGTCCGATGTCAAAGAGGACATTAATTATATAATATTTTTGTGGTCTATAGAACTTTTCATACAAGAAACCAGCTCTCTTAAACCCCTTCTTATCTCTCGTTCGATTTTTTTAGACATTTAACAAAGAACAGATTGCTGAAAGACTTTGTAGGCCTATAGTGTCGTTTCAAATGGATCACCATTTTTCGGGGCATTTCGAATGCTCTAGAATAAAATTGAGGCAGAATATATTGACAATTCTAGTTCGGTTTGACTCAGCTAAGCTGGGGATACACGAAAATGTGGTTTTAATTTGTTTCATCACTCTTCTGACTTTTGCACATCAGCCTACTGTAGCACTAATATATGCATTGTCCAATGACAAACAGGTTATCAATTATATAATATTTTTGTGGTCTATAGAACTTGTCATACAAGAAACCAGCTCTCTTAAAACCCTTCTTATCTCTCATTCGATTTTTTAGACATTTGACACAGAACAGATTTCTGAAAGACTTTGTATAGTGCTGTTTCATTTTCGTGGCATTTCGAAAGTTCTAGAAAAAAATTGAGACAGAATATATTGACAATTCTAGTACGGTTTGACTCAGCTAAGCTGGGGATACACGAAAATGTGGTTTTAATTTGTTTCATCACTCTTCTTACTTTTGCATAGCAGCCCACTGTAGCACTAATATATGCATTGTCTGATGTCAAAGAGGACATTAATTATATAATATTTTTGTGGTCTATAGAACTTTTCATACAAGAAACCAGCTCTCTTAAACCCCTTCTTATCTCTCGTTCGATTTTTTAGACATTTAACAAAGAACAGATTGCTGAAAGACTTTGTAGGCCTATAGTGTCGTTTCAAATGGATCACCATTTCTCGGGGCATTTCGAATGCTCTAGAATAAAATTGAGGAAGAATATATTGACAATTCTAGTATCGTTTGACTCAGCTAGGCTGGGGATACACGGAAATGTGGTTTTGATTTGTTTCGTCACTCTTCTGACTTTTGCATATCAGCCTACTGTAGCACTAATAGTCTAATATATGCATTGTCCAATGTAAAAAAACAGGTTATCAATTATATAATATTTTTGTGGTCTATAGAACTTGTCATACAAGAAACCAGCTCTCTTAAACCCTTCTTATCTCTCGTTCGATTTTTTTAGACATTTGACAGAGAACAGATTTCTGAAAGACTTTGTATAGTGTTGTTTCATTTTCGTGGCATTTTTGAAAGCTCTAGAAAAAAATTGAGACAGACTATATTGACAATTCTAGTATGGTTTGACTCAGCTAAGCTGGGGATACACGAAAATGTGGTTTTAATTTGTTTCATCACTCTTCTGACTTTTGCATAGCAGCCCACTGTAGCACTAATATATGCATTGTCCAATGTCAAAGAGGACATTAATTATATAATATTTTTGTGGTCTATAGAACTTTTCATACAAGAAACCAGCTCTCTTAAACCCCTTCTTATCTCTCGTTTGATTTTTTAGACATTTAACAAAGAACAGATTGCTGAAAGACTTTGTAGGCCTATAGTGTCGTTTTCAAATGGATCACCATTTTTCTCGGGCATTTGAATGCTCTAGAATAAAATTGAGGAAGAATATATTGACAATTCTAGTATCGTTTGACTCAGCTAGGCTGGGGATACACGAAAATGTGGTTTTGATTTGTTTCATCACTCTTCTGACTTTTGTATCAGCCTACTGTAGCACTAATAGTCTAATATATGCATTGTCCAATGTAAAAACAGGTTATCAATTATATAATATTTTTGTGGTCTATAGAACTTGTCATACAAGAAACCAGCTCTCTTAAACCCCTTCTTATCTCTCGTTTGATTTTTAGACATTTAACAAAGAACAGATTGCTGAAAGACTTTGTAGGCCTATAGTGTTGTTTCAAATGGATCACCATTTCTCGGGGCATTTCGAATGCTCTAGAATAAAATTGAGGAAGAATATATTGACAATTCTAGTATCGTTTGACTCAGCTAGGCTGGGGATACACGAAAATGTGGTTTTGATTTGTTTCGTCACTCTTCTGACTTTTGCATAGCAGCCCACTGTAGCACTAATATATGCATTGTCCGATGTCAAAGAGGACATTAATTATATAATATTTTTGTGGTCTATAGAACTTTTCATACAAGAAACCAGCTCTCTTAAACCCCTTCTTATCTCTCGTTCGATTTTTTAGACATTTAACAAAGAACAGATTTCTGAAAGACTTTGAAGGCCTATAGTGTCGTTTCAAATGGATCACCATTTTTCGGGCATTTCAATGCTCTAGAATAAAATTGAGGCAGAATATATTGACAATTCTAGTTCGGTTTGACTCAGCTAAGCTGGGGATACACGAAAATGTGGTTTTAATTTGTTTCATCACTCTTCTGACTTTTGCATATCAGCCTACTGTAGCACTAATATATGCATTGTCCAATGACAAACAGGTTATCAATTATATAATATTTTGTGGTCTATAGAACTTGTCATACAAGAAGCCAGCTCTCTTAAAACCCTTCTTATCTCTCATTCGATTTTTTTAGACATTTGACACAGAACAGATTTCTGAAAGACTTTGTATAGTGCTGTTTCATTTTTGGCATTTTTGAAAAGTTCTAGAAAAAAATTGAGACAGAATATATTGACAATTCTAGTACGGTTTGACTCAGCTAAGCTGGGGATACACGAAAATGTGGTTTTAATTTGTTTCATCACTCTTCTTACTTTTGCATAGCAGCCCACTGTAGCACTAATATATGCATTATCTGATGTCAAAGAGGACATTAATTATATAATATTTTTGTGGTCTATAGAACTTTTCATACAAGAAACCAGCTCTCTTAAACCCCTTCTTATCTCTCGTCTGATTTTTTAGACATTTAACAAAGAACAGATTGCTGGAAAGACTTTGTAGGCCTATAGTGTCGCTTTCAAATGGA
>CM030854.1:13003268-13043268 GCA_018105865.1 Metaphire vulgaris
AATGTGGTTTTAATTTGTTTCATCACTCTTCTGACTTTTGCATAGCAGCCTACTGTAGCACTAATATATGCAATGTCCAATGTCAAAGAGGACATTAATTATATAATATTTTTGTGGTCTATAGAACTTGTCATACAAAAACCAGCTCTCTTAAACCCCTTCTTATCTCTCGTTTGATTTTTAGACATTTAACAAAGAACAGATTGCTGAAAGACTTTGTAGGCCTATAGTGTCGTTTCAAATGGATCACCATTTTGGGGGCATTTCAATGCTCTAGAAAAAAATTGAGGCAGAATATATTGACAATTCTAGTACGGTTTGACTCAGCTAAGCTGGGATACACAAAAATGTGGTTTTAATTTGTTTCATCACTCTTCTGACTTTTGCATATCAGCCTACTGTAGCACTAATATATGCATTGTCCAATGACAAACAGGTTATCAATTATATAATATTTTTGTGGTCTATAGAACTTGTCATACAAGAAACCAGCTCTCTTAAAGCCCTTCTTATCTCTCGTTCGATTTTTAGACATTTGACACAGAACAGATTTCTGAAAGACTTTTGTATAGTGTTGTTTCATTTTCGTGGCATTTTCAAAGCTCTAGAAAAAAATTGAGACAGAATATATTGACAATTCTAGTATGGTTTGACTCAGCTAAGCTGGGGATACACGAAAATGTGGTTTTAATTTGTTTCATCACTCTTCTGACTTTTGCATAGCAGCCCACTGTAGCACTAATATATGCATTGTCCAATGTCAAAGAGGACATTAATTATATAATATTTTTGTGGTCTATAGAACTTGTCATACAAGAAACCAGCTCTCTTAAAGCCCTTCTTATCTCTCGTTCGATTTTTAGACATTTAACAAAGAACAGATTGCTGAAAGACTTTGTAGGCCTATAGTGTCGTTTCAAATGGATCACCATTTTTCGGGGCATTTCGAATGCTCTAGAATAAAATTGAGGCAGAATATATTGACAATTCTAGTATGGTTTGACTCAGCTAAGCTGGGGATACACGAAAATGTGGTTTTAATTTGTTTCATCACTCTTCTGACTTTTGCATATCAGCCTACTGTAGCACTAATATATGCAATGTCCAATGTCAAAGAGGACATTAATTATATAATATTTTTGTGGTCTATAGAACTTGTCATACAAGAAACCAGCTCTCTTAAAGCCTTTCTTATCTCTAGTTCGATTTTTTAGACATTTAACAAAGAACAGATTGCTGAAAGACTTTGTAGGCCTATAGTGTCGTTTTCAAATGGATCACCATTTTCGGGGCATTTGAATGCTCTAGAATAAAATTGAGGCAAAATATGTTGACAATTCTAGTATGGTTTGACTCAGCTAAGCTGGGGATACACGAAAATGTGGTTTTAATTTGTTTCATCACTCTTCTGACTTTTGCATATCAGCCTACTGTAGCACTAATATATGCATTGTCCAATGACAAACAGGTTATCAATTATATAATATTTTTGTGGTCTATAGAACTTGTCATACAAGAAACCAGCTCTCTTAAAACCCTTCTTATCTCTCGTTCGATTTTTAGACATTTAACAAAGAACAGATTGCTGAAAGACTTTGTAGGCCTATAGTGTCGTTTCAAATGGATCACCATTTCTCGGGGCATTTCGAATGCTCTAGAATAAAATTGAGGCAGAATATATTGACAATTCTAGTACGGTTTGACTCAGCTAAGCTGGGGATACACAAAAATGTGGTTTTAATTTGTTTCATCACTCTTCTGACTTTTGCATATCAGCCTACTGTAGCACTAATATATGCATTGTCCAATGACAAACAGGTTATCAATTATATAATATTTTTGTGGTCTATAGAACTTGTCATACAAGAAACCAGCTATCTTAAACCTTTTCTTATCTCTCGTTCGATTTTTTAGACATTTGACAGAGAACAGATTTCTGAAAGACTTTGTATAGTGTTGTTTCATTTTCGTGGCATTTCGAAAGCTCTAGAAAAAATTGAGACAGAATATATTGACAATTCTAGTACGGTTTGACTCAGCTAAGCTGGGGATACACGAAAATGTGGTTTTAATTTGTTTCATCACTCTTCTGACTTTTGCATAGCAGCCCACTGTAGCACTAATATATGCATTGTCCAATGTCAAAGAGGACATTAATTATATAATATTTTTGTGGTCTATAGAACTTGTCATACAAGAAACCAGCTCTCTTAAAGCCCTTCTTATCTCTCGTTCGATTTTTTAGACATTTAACAAAGAACAGATTGCTGAAAGACTTTGTAGGCCTATAGTGTCGTTTCAAATGGATCACCATTTCTCGGGGCATTTCGAATGCTCTAGAATAAAATTGAGGCAGAATATATTGACAATTCTAGTATGGTTTGACTCAGCTAAGCTGGGGATACACGAAAATGTGGTTTTAATTTGTTTCATCACTCTTCTGACTTTTGCATATCAGCCTACTGTAGCACTAATATATGCAATGTCCTATGTCAAAGAGGACATTAATTATATAATATTTTTGTGGTCTATAGAACTTGTCATACAAGAAACCAGCTCTCTTAAAGCCTTTCTTATCTCTCGTTCGATTTTTAGACATTTAACAAAGAACAGATTGCTGAAAGACTTTTAGGCCTATAGTGTTTTCAAATTCACCATTTTGGGGGCATTTGAATGCTCTAGAAAAAAATTGAGGCAGAATATATTGACAATTCTAGTATGGTTTGACTCAGCTAAGCTGGGGATACACGAAAATGTGGTTTTAATTTGTTTCATCACTCTTCTGACTTTTGCATATCAGCCTACTGTAGCACTAATATATGCATTGTCCGATGTCAAAGAGGACATTAATTATATAATATTTTTGTGGTCTATAGAACTTGTCATACAAGAAACCAGCTCTCTTAAAGCCCTTCTTATCTCTCGTTCGATTTTTTAGACATTTAACAAAGAACAGATTGCTGAAAGACTTTGTAGGCCTATAGTGTCGTTTCAAATGGATCACCATTTCTCGGGGCATTTCGAATGCTCTAGAATAAAATTGAGGCAGAATATATTGACAATTCTAGTACGGTTTGACTCAGCTAAGCTGGGGATACACGAAAATGTGGTTTTAATTTGTTTCATCACTCTTCTGACTTTTGCATATCAGCCCACTGTAGCACTAATATATGCAATGTCCTGTGTCAAAGAGGACATTAATTATATAATATTTTTGTGGTCTATAGAACTTCTCATACAAAAAACCAGCTCTCTTAAAGCCCTTTCTTATCTCGTTGATTTTTAGATTTTTTAGACATTTAACAAAGAACAGATTGTTTCAAAGACATTTTTGTAGGCCATTTATGCTCTAGTGTCAGAATATATTTTCAAATGGATCACCAAGCTGGGGATACACGAAAATGTGGTTTTAATTTGTTTCATCACTCTTCTGACTTTTGAATGCAGCCCACTAGAATAAAATTCAGGCAGAATTATATAATATTTTGTGGTCTATAGAACTTGTCATACAAAAATTCTAAAGCCCTTCTTATGGATTTTTTGACATTTCAGAACAGAGGCTGGGGAGACTTTGAAAATGTTTCAAATGGCTTTAATTTGTTTCATCACTCTTCAGAATTTTGACAATTCATATGGTCAGCCTACTGGAGCACGAAAATGTGGTTTTAATTTGTTTCATCACTCTTCAATATAAAAACAGGCTATATCAATATTATATAATATTTTTGTGGTCTATAGAACTTTTCATACAAGAAACTAGCTCTCTTAAACCTTTTCTTATCTCTCGTTCGATTTTTTAGACATTTGACAGAGAACAGATTTCTGAAAGACTTTCTATAGTGTTGTTTCATTTTCGTGGCATTTCGAAAGCACTAGAAAAATATTGAGACAGAATATATTGACAATTCTAGTACGATTTGACTCAGCTAAGCTGGGGATACACGAAAATGTGGTTTTAATTTGTTTCATCACTCTTCTGACTTTTGCATATCAGCCTACTGTAGCACTAATATATGCAATGTCCTATGTCAAAGAGGACATTAATTATATAATATTTTTGTGGTCTATAGAACTTGTCATACAAGAAACCAGCTCTCTTAAAGCCTTTCTTATCTCTAGTTCGATTTTTTAGACATTTAACAAAGAACAGATTGCTGAAAGACTTTGTAGGCCTATAGTGTCGTTTCAAATGGATCACCATTTCTCGGGCATTTCGAATGCTCTAGAATAAAATTGAGGCAGAATATATTGACAATTCTAGTACGGTTTGACTCAGCTAAGCTGGGGATACACGAAAATGTGGTTTTAATTTGTTTCATCACTCTTCTGACTTTTGCATATCAGCCTACTGTAGCACTAATATATGCATTGTCCAATGACAAACAGGTTATCAATTATATAATATTTTTGTGGTCTATAGAACTTGTCATACAATAAACCAGCTCTCTTAAAACCCTTCTTATCTCTCGTTCGATTTTTTAGACATTTAACAAAGAACAGATTGCTGAAAGACTTTGTAGGCCTATAGTGTCGTTTCAAATGGATCACCATTTCTCGGGGCATTTCGAATGCTCTAGAATAAAATTGAGGCAGAATATATTGACAATTCTAGTACGGTTTGACTCAGCTAAGCTGGGGATACACAAAAATGTGGTTTTAATTTGTTTCATCACTCTTCTGACTTTTGCATATCAGCCTACTGTAGCACTAATATATGCATTGTCCATTGACAAACAGGTTATCAATTATATAATATTTTTGTGGTCTATAGAACTTGTCATACAAGAAACCAGCTCTCTTAAAGCCCTTCTTATCTCTCGTTCGATTTTTTAGACATTTGACACAGAACAGATTTCTGAAAGACTTTGTATAGTGCTGTTTCATTTTCGTGGCATTTCGAAAGCTCTAGAAAAAAATTGAGACAGAATATATTGACAATTCTAGTACGGTTTGACTCAGCTAAGCTGGGGATACACGAAAATGTGGTTTTAATTTGTTTCATCACTCTTCTGACTTTTGCATAGCAGCCCACTGTAGCACTAATATATGCATTGTCTGATGTCAAAGAGGACATTAATTATATAATATTTTTGTGGTCTATAGAACTTGTCATACAAGAAACCAGCTCTCTTAAAGCCCTTCTTATCTCTCGTTCGATTTTTTAGACATTTAACAAAGAACAGATTGCTGAAAGACTTTGTAGGCCTATAGTGTTGTTTTCAAATGGATCACCATTTTGGGGCATTTCGAATGCTCTAGAATAAAATTGAGGCAGAATATATTGACAATTCTAGTATGGTTTGACTCAGCTAAGCTGGGGATACACGAAAATGTGGTTTTAATTTGTTTCATCACTCTTCTGACTTTTGCATATCAGCCTACTGTAGCACTAATATATGCAATGTCCTATGTCAAAGAGGACATTAATTATATAATATTTTTGTGGTCTATAGAACTTGTCATACAAGAAACCAGCTCTCTTAAAGCCTTTCTTATCTCTCGTTCGATTTTTTAGACATTTAACAAAGAACAGATTGCTGAAAGACTTTGTAGGCCTATAGTGTCGTTTCAAATGGATCACCATTTCTCGGGGCATTTCGAATGCTCTAGAATAAAATTGAGGCAGAATATATTGACAATTCTAGTATGGTTTGACTCAGCTAAGCTGGGGATACACGAAAATGTGGTTTTAATTTGTTTCATCACTCTTCTGACTTTTGCATATCAGCCTACTGTAGCACTAATATATGCATTGTCCGATGTCAAAGAGGACATTAATTATATAATATTTTTGTGGTCTATAGAACTTGTCATACAAGAAACCAGCTCTCTTAAAGCCCTTCTTATCTCTCGTTCGATTTTTTAGACATTTAACAAAGAACAGATTGCTGAAAGACTTTGTAGGCCTATAGTGTCGTTTCAAATGGATCACCATTTCTCGGGGCATTTCGAATGCTCTAGAATAAAATTGAGGCAGAATATATTGACAATTCTAGTATGGTTTGACTCAGCTAAGCTGGGGATACACGAAAATGTGGTTTTAATTTGTTTCATCACTCTTCTGACTTTTGCATATCAGCCTACTGTAGCACTAATATATGCAATGTCCTATGTCAAAGAGGACATTAATTATATAATATTTTTGTGGTCTATAGAACTTGTCATACAAGAAACCAGCTCTCTTAAACCCCTTCTTATCTCTCGTTCGATTTTTTAGACATTTAACAAAGAACAGATTGCTGAAAGACTTTGTAGGCCTATAGTGTCGTTTCAAATGGATCACCATTTCTCGGGGCATTTCGAATGCTCTAGAATAAAATTGAGGCAGAATATATTGAAAATTCTAGTATGGTTTGACTCAGCTAGGCTGGGGATACACGAAAATGTGGCTTTAATTTGTTTCATCACTCTTCTGACTTTTGCATATCAGCCTACTGTAGCACTAATAGTCTAATATATGCATTGTCCAATATAAAAAAACAGGCTATATCAATTATATAATATTTTTGTGGTCTATAGAACTTGTCATACAAGAAACTAGCTCTCTTAAACCTTTTCTTATCTCTCGTTCGATTTTTTAGACATTTGACAGAGAACAGATTTCTGAAAGACTTTCTATAGTGTTGTTTCATTTTCGTGGCATTTCGAAAGCACTAGAAAAATATTGAGACAGAATATATTGACAATTCTAGTACGATTTGACTCAGCTAAGCTGGGGATACACGAAAATGTGGTTTTAATTTGTTTCATCACTCTTCTGACTTTTGCATGGCAGCCCACTGTAGCACTAATATATGCATTGTCCAATGTCAAAGAGGACATTAATTATATAATATTTTTGTAGTCTATAGAACTTGTCATACAAGAAACCAGCTCTCTTAAACCCCTTCTTATCTCTCGTTCGATTTTTTAGACGTTAACAAAGAACAGATTGCTGAAAGACTTTGTAGGCCTATAGTGTCGTTTCAAATGGATCACCATTTTTCGGGGCATTTCGAATGCTCTAGAATAAAATTGAGGCAGAATATATTGACAATTCTAGTACGGTTTGACTCAGCTAAGCTGGGGATACATGAAAATGTGGTTTTAATTTGTATCATCACTCTTATGACTTTTGTATATCAGCCTACTGTAGCACTAATATATGCATTGTCCAATGACAAACAGGTTATCAATTTTATAGGCCTAAGCTCATTAGCTTTTTGACATATCTGCTCATAATGTATTTACTTTATCAAAATCAGTTGGCTTTGACACCGAAAACATATTTAACTAATTATCAAACCATTTATAAGTAGTTTTTCTGAAGAAAACTCTGAAATTGGACCAGAACGTGTTCCATTGCAGACTTGTCAAAATCGTAATGACAAGCACTGCTGCCACATGCTTGAGGTGCAGGCTTAATAGTGATAATATGCTGAAATATCATAATTTGTAGGTATTGGCTCTGCTAATATTCCCATCATTTTTTTCAGTGTATGTGCTTGTTTCACCATATGCCGTGTAGTGTTGAATTGAGTTACAGTAACGTCAATTGTCCAGCTGTCAGGTACTAATGTTAGAATCTGGATCTTTTGTATTTTTGGTGCTTGTCTGAACTTTGCTTTCATCTCTGCTATCAGCTTGTCAAGATCTTTGCACTTCTCACAACGCTTCTCCTGTTGCTCAGTACAAATGACTAGTACACAACCTTTGCTAGTTTAGCTGCTCTTTTGGTCAACATTATTGAAGCTTGCTTGACTTTTCACTTCAAATATGGAACTGCATCTCGTCGGCTGACTTTTTGCATCTTTAACGGAGAGCATCCTGCTCCAGTTAGGCTACTGCTCAAAGATTCTTCAAATATGATGTCTGGTTCAGAATCCTCAGAAGAAGAATGTAGTTTCACAGATCCTGCAGTGTCGTCAGGCTGGCTGCTGAACATCATTAAACGGCAACATGTGCAAAGTTTTTGACCGGGTTTGATACCTATCTGTGTTGCCTGTCCAGAAGAAACTGGACCTGTCTTAACAGTTTTGCTGTGCCATTTTAATGGCTCACAACATTTCATCTGCAACAGTTCGTACTTTGTTAGAAATATTGGCTCATGATGCATACATACAGTCGGATTTTCAATGGTGTCCATCACTGCACCATTTTGCCACAGCAATAGTGCCTGGTTTTCAGATATACATTAAAAAGTCTCTTATAAACTTCAAACCAGTTAATTTTCCACTATGCACAGTTTTATTGCAGTTTGAGCCATCCATCAAAACTTGTCCAATACTGCAGGTCATTTCTGTAAAATCACGTCAAATTGTTTAAATTGATCATCAGGAACCAACTTTTTACATAGCTCAAATTTAAAGAGACAGAGGCTGAATAGTCAACCGTAATTAGCGATAATGTACACTTAAAACAAACATTTATTTTTGCTTTGAATTGCACCAACGTTTGCAGAAAACAAAATGACTGAATGTAGTATGCTACACTGCTAATTATTCGATTGCAAAAAATATGAAAACAAAATTCAATAATATAATTACCAGTATTTAAGGCATCATAGTTTAAATTTTATTTGAGATTTCTACACGATATATTTAATCACTAGCATAAAATTAAGTTTGTTGGTTATTAGTAATGATCTTTAAGATTGAACCATTAGCTTCACCAAATGTTTAAAGTTAAAGAATCACTAAATCAGCAACGTTCGTCTTGCACGTATTTCGCGAGTAGCAAAAACGACTATTTTCGACACTTAATAAAGTTCTTAAAACCAAAAAGGCCATCACAATTTTTTATCAGTTATTATTTGATATGTGATCTATGCAAAATCACAAAAAAATTAGAAAAATATTTAACACTTTTTGCACACTGTGGTCCCGAAGTGGAGACCGTTGTCGAACTGCACCATCTTTGGAAGTCAGTATACAATGCATTTAAAGGAATAGACAGTTACAAATTTGTATGTGAAATAACTGTAATATGTAGAATAAACATTGTTTATATCAAAACAAAATACAAAATACTTTTGGAGTTATAAAGCTTCAAAGTGGCAGATTTTTCTAAATTTCGATCTGAAAAGCCATCTTTGACACTTTCTAACTAAAACATTTGATGCACTATGTGTGACATTATTATATGCTGAGAATCAGCATGAAAAACTGTACAAACACAAATTTCAGCCTCCTAGCCCTCATAGTTCAAATATTATTAGCATGTAAACATCACGTTGCAGTCAGATTCGCGATATAACGTTCTGCGGGCCTATTACAAAAGGGCACATAACTTTCAAACTACAGTGAATATTTCAGTAAAAATTGGTATTTTCCCATCAAATAGATATATAAACATATGGTGAAAATTTCATGCATTTCTGAGATGGTGAGGTGGGGACCATTGGTTGAGTTGACACGGAATGACCCAGTAGTAAAGTTCTATCTAATCTTATCTAATTGAATCATTAACTTCTATGGCACCACTTCATTATTCGGTGCATCAGCAAATCAATCAATCAGTCAATCAATCAAGGATTTATTTCCAAAACAAAAACCATGACATATTATCTCAAGTTGCTCAGTTACAAAGAAGCGAGTACAATTTTTAGTTCTAAATCCACTGCACAGTATAATTAAGGAAATAACAAGCTACTAAGGGAACCAAGGTTCCCACATGACATTAGCATGTAAGTAATAACTAAACCTCAAAAGATTGAAGTGGCAAATTAACATAATAAATATTTATAACATAACATAAAAAAATAACATAATAAATAATTATATTAGCCTAACATGGCATCACAAATCACAGCCACCAGGTCAAATCCAGGGTATCTGGCTGGACAACCAGATCACAGTCTATGGTATATAATTCAAGTGAAAAGATGAGTTTCTAGCCAGGTTCTATAACTTGAAGTTTAATTTAGTATAATTTAAACTATCAGGTTTAAGTTTAGTCTTGTACGACTTAATGGATATCTATCCAATATCTAACTACGCATAAATTCTGTATCATAGTTAAGAAATGGCACCATGATAACGGAGTTTACTATGGGGGCTTATTGGTATGAGCTATAGACATGTGCAAGTCTCAAATATAATGGGTTTTTATATGATGGGCAAAGATATTCCCCAAGAAGGCAGAGCTGGTCACCACCCTCATCAACTGAGGCAAACAAACATGAAGGGATTGAAGGTGCTATGCACCAAAATGTATAGAGTTATATACATATTTGTATAATTTGTGGGGCATGGGCTCATCCATATAGTACGTACGCAAAAAAAGGCATATTTTCAACCCCCTCCCACCGTTTGCACACCGTACATACGCAAAACCTCCTAGATCCAACCCCCTCCCCCACTCGGTGTGTACGTACTATATGGATGGACGCCATATTGTTTGACTTACTAATTGAGGTGTTTGTCTATCTTCTCTAGGGACTTTGCCATTTATTATCTCGCTACGGATAACTATGGACAGAACGTCTACTTATCCCTGCTGTCCGACTGGGATCTGGATGCCGCATTTTTTGGAGCCAGCAATCCGCACTTGTCGCTGAAGGTTGATCTGAAGCCGTTCGAAGATGACGGTAATGTACACTTCTGTAGTTATTGGTCTTCATACGGTTGGTTGTGTAGTGTAATTCAATTTCCTGATGCCCTAGGCATTATGATAGCGGTGCCATAGAAGTTGATTGATTGATTAATTGGTTGGTTGATTGATTGACTGATTGATTGGTTGGTTGATTGGTTGGTTAATTGATTGATTCAATTATGCATTTATGTGGCACCTTTTCATAAGTGTTGCCACCGCAATTACTTTAAATGGGGAAATAGGTAGATTTTAAGCATTTCATTTCGGAAAGTGTCAAGAAGTTAGTGATTGCCAGCCTACATACGCTCGTGTCAAGAGCATTTAAGAGGGTTTGACCAATTAGTGAAGTGTGCCAATGGAGTACTGTATGAGTGGTGGAACAGAGACAGGGACAACCGGAAATAACCGAGCAAAGGAAGTGGTTATATTTAGTGTTTGGTTAGATGTTATTGTTTGGCTTTGGCAAACACACTGTGTTTAACAGGGTTGGGAATTTTCACCATATTTGCTGATTGGTCAATGATAAACCCCTTTGTCTAGTTCACTTCTTGAATTAAATTAGGTTATTGGGTTGAAGTTCATTTATCATTGTTTGAGTTTAAGGTAGAATTTGAACAGGGGAGTCATTTGCTGCTCTCAAGTTCAGCCAAGTGAACCTATTAATTATTATTATTGTTATTATTATTATTATTATTATTATTATTATTATTGCTACTACTACTGCTACTACTACTACTACTACTACTACTACTACTACTACTACTACTACTACTATTGCTATTACTATTATTATTACTATTAAATATTATTATTGTTATTACTGATACTGTTATTACTGCTAATACTATTATTAATGTTATCACTGTTACAATTACTATTAATATCTTTATTATTATTATTACTACTACTATTATTGCTATTACTATTATTGCTACTACTATTATTGCATGTTTGTTAACACCTGTTAATTAAGTCATTTGCAAAGTGAAGATTTGTAAGTGTGGATCCAGGAGCAGACAACTTGCCCAAGGTAGCTGTACAGAGTCTAACCTGCTACCCTCAGGGCACATGGCAAGAATATTTCCTCTACTCCACCATGTCCTGTAAGGGGTTGTCCATTAATTACATCAACATTTTTTGGGCAATTTATTATTATTATTATTATTAATTATTAATTCTGACAATTTCATATAGCGCAATACGCATAGCGAAGGCTAAAGTCAAGAGCACTTTACAAATGTCCCTAATAGGAGATATTAAATAAATATGTTTTAAGGTTCCTAGTGAACAGTTCAGGAGATGTCACCCTAGTCACGTCCGCCGGCAGGGAGTTCCAAAGCAAAGGGTTGCCCCTCGAAACAGACCGATCCCCAAATTTTGCTGTCGAGACGGGGTGGAACCACCAATTGAGAACGGCTGCTTGATCGGCTGCGAAGCGCGCCGATCAGACGACTTGGGCTTACAGACCAGAGCCGTTAAGTACTCGGGGCAGAAAGGGTCATTTAACGTCCTAAATGTAAACCAGCAACGTTTAAGGCTATACGCTCCGGAATCCGGAGCCAGTGAAGTTTGTCTCGTAATAGCGGTGTCACATGCTCATTCCACCTAGCGCCGAAGATCAGACGTGCTGAAACATTTAGTACCATCTGAAGACGGTTTAGCTGGCTGACAGGAAGTCCGAGTAAGATACTGTTACAATAATCCACTCGTGATAGAATGAGGATCGAACCAGTTTAATCACGTCCGGTAATGGCAGGTAGCGGCGAATCTCCCGGATCCTGCGTAGCTGATAGTAACAGGTGTGAATCACATTGTTTAAGTGACTGACAAACGAAAGTGACTCATCCAAAAGAACGCCTAGAAGACGTAGTTCGGTACAAGGAACAATGTCTACATCTTCAATTGAAAACGGATTTCGTGGTATGAGATGTTTCCTTCTAGGTGTACTTAACCAGAGGAACTCAGTCTTTGCTGGATTCAGGGATAACCGATTTTCATCCATCCACTGTTCGATCGAGGAAATACAGTCCCTCCTTCCTTGTCAACAACTGTCAGACTTTCATTGATCCCCCTCCCTATAATTATATCAGAAGCTTTTGACCCTGCTAAGGTCATTGACATGTCGCCCAAAAATGTTTAGACAGTTATTATTTTTGTGGTGATGACCTTTTTTTGCTTGTCAGGCTTCTTTCCATTGTAATAAGTAGTATTCCATGAAATTTCTTATTTTTATGATTATTTGTAAAAAAATGAAATTGTCGACGTCAACTTCTCTTAACCCCCTCTGTCAACAACTGTCAAACTTTTTCAAACCTCCCCCTATTTTGTTGATGTAATTAATGGACAGCCCTAGTCAACGCCGCCAGTACTTACTGAAGGCCTTGATGTTGGTTAAGAAGCTGTCAATGTTAATGTCATGCCAGTATGTTATGATTATTTTATGTTTATTATTTTTTTTTAAATTTTAGATTATGACTATTTGGAAATAATGTAGCAGTACATCTGTTAATGTAGTGACAGTTAAATTCTTTAAGGTCTTGACGAAGATTGGGACGTCGTAGCTTCGTACGAAGTCGGTCGAAATTCGACTGAGGGCTTGACACTGTCGACTTCGCTGAAAAGCTTCATCAACCAAAAAGTTTCGCGAGTTATTCAGGCAATTGGTAAATAAGACGCGGAGTAGATCTGTACACTTCTCGGTAAATTTTGTAAGTAAGTAAGTTAAGTCGCGTGATTTTATACAGGTCTTTCAAAAGTAGTACCGTGGTTAATAGGTACCAGTACTTTTCTTCGGCTCATACATTGTATTGCACTTGTTTGAATGTTGTTGATTATCTTTGTATCACTTCATTTCGTTTTGCCAAATGTCCAAGTGTACCATTACTGATGTGCAATTCTCAGTGGGCCAAGCAAAGGAGGCTTTGAGTGCAGGTATAACCCTTGCCTGATGGTCTGTCTAGAATTTATATTTTTATTACTATTACTATTATTATATTATTATTGTTACTATTATTGCTATTATTTTTGTTATTACTGTTGTTGTTATTATTACTAATACTGGTATGATTATTACTATTATAATACACCTCTCAAATTGGGCTTTTTGCCCACAAGAGAACACACCAACCCACATAGATCCAGGATCTGTCGTGTCAATGGCCTAGTCTACCGACAACTATTATAATTACTATTAATATCCTTATTATTATTATTACACCTGTCTAGAATTATTTTTTCTTCTGTTTGTAAAATTGCTGCCTTTTGAAATACTATTGGTAGGGTTGAGACCGGACGAAAACACAAATTATCGGCCGCAGAAGCCTCCGATGTCCGACGCCGAATTTCACAACTTTCTCGACGCCGTCGGCCATCTTGTCCAGCCGCAGCAGTTCCGTCTGTCTGTCTACCAGGGCGGGGTCGAGCCTTCTTTGCGCCGCGTCGTCTGGCGCCACCTTCTTAACATCTATCCCGACAAAATGACGGGCCGTGAGCGGTTCGACTACCTGACGAAGAAGAGCATCGAGTACTATCGCCTGCGCGACGACTGGCTCGCCAGGGACACGGAGAACGTACAGTACATCAGCAACATGGTCCGGAAGGACGTTCTTCGCACCGACCGGACGCACGCGTTCTTCGCGGGGACGGACGAGAGCGACAACGTCGTCGCGCTTTTCAATCTTCTCGTGACGTTCGCCCTGACGCACCCGAAGGCGGGGTACTGTCAGGGCATGAGCGACCTGGCGTCGCCGCTGCTCGTCATCGAGAAGGACGAGGCGCACGCGTACATCTGTTTCTGCTCGCTCATGCAGCGGCTCGAGTCGAACTTCTGCGAGGACGGGATGCTCATGACGACGAAGTTCGAGCACCTGTCGCTTCTGCTCCAGCACCACGACCCGGTCTTCGCCGATTACCTGAGGCAGGAGAACTCCGACATGTTCTTCTGCTACAGGTGGATCCTGCTCGAGATGAAGCGCGAGTTTCCGCTCGACGACGCGCTCTTCATGCTCGAGGTCATGTGGAGCACGATGCCGTTCGACCCGCCGGAGACGGAGATCTCGCTTGCCGACGCGGCGTACTTCGAAGGGGGCGTTTCGGGGAGGTCGCCGTCCGTTGGAAATTTTATTCAAATGAGGGCGAGACAAAGGAGACTTTCGTCGGCGCAATCGACACCCCTGCCATCCGATCACACGGCTAATTCGGGCGTCGGTCTCGCGCATAGCGCACCGTCTAGTTGCGACGTACAGAAACTTGAATCTGGTGGTTCGAGGAACCGCACGGACTGCAAAGGAGCGCCGGAAGGCGACGGCAAAACGACCGAATTGTCGCAGAGGTCGAAAAATCACGCGCAGGTCTCGACAGATCAGCTGCGACAACCGTCAGACGTAAACGCAAGTGCCGAAACGAGCGAGGATCTGAACGACGGGCCTTGTGCCGAGACCGACGTCACGCGCGACGACACACCGAGGAGCAACAACAAGCCTAGAAAAGGCGCCAAGAAAAAGCCGACGGACGTCGCCGCGCCGGGCGAAACCGGCGTCGCCTCGCTGCACGACGTCGACCTGAGCAGCGGCGACGAGGACGCCGACGAGCAGACGAACCTGCTCGACCCGGCGTTCGTCAACGTCTCCGAGCTCGAGCGCCTCGTCCAGCTGCCGCCGCCGACGGAGTTCGGCCGCGGCAACCCGTTCCTGATGTTCCTCTGCCTGTCGCTGCTGCTCCAGCATCGAGATCACGTCATGACGAACCGCATGGACTACAACGAGATCGCCGTGTTCTTCGACCGGATGGTACGAAAACACGACGTCCACTCGGTCGTCCACCACGCCAAGATCCGATACGCCCTCTACCTGCGGCAGCAGCAGCAACAGGTCGCGGCGGTCGATGTCAGCGACCCTGACCTGACTGTCTAACATGTCTCAAGTTCTGTTTACAGTAAAACTACTATGTTTACAGTAAAATTACGATGTTATCCTTAGCCAATTGCTTCATGAAATGCATGTGGCACATCCGTAATGTGTAATCATCTTACTCTATTTACTTTATCGGTTCTTCCTTCTGGCTTGTCTATTTAACCCCTTTACTGCGTATTTAACTGTAACTCTGCGTAAAATGGATGGATATATTCGGGATTCCCGGTAAAGGGGTTTTAAGTTTCTCTTTTATCTAGGATGTGTGTATCTCTGTTTGTTTTAGGTCTCATTGGTGAACTTTACCGCTACATTTTCATGATTCATGATTCTTCAGCATTATATTGGAATAAACAGTTGGCTATGGGCAATAGTGCTATGTGAATGGATGAGATTTTACTTATTTACTTTATATTTTAATTTCTTGAAAATGTTACATTGCTACGTGAAATTCTTGCCTGTAGAATTTCTTATGGTGGCTATTTCAGTTTTGTTTAGAAAAATTCTTTGTTAACAGTTAATAGTGATTGGAGGAGACAGATTGGAATGGAAATTCCAGCAGAGGCATAGAAAAAGGAAGCAGCCAGAGATGGTTTATGCGCATTTTACTGTAATAGATTTGAGTGGTTATAAAATCTATTTTAATAGAACACAGTGGACAGTTTCAAAGCTTTTGTTTGTAAGTTTGACTGTTAATCAGGTCTAAATTTTCATACGATAAAGTAGTCCTTGCATAGAAATTATCGTATAATTTCTGCGGTAAAACTATATATAATTTTTAGCCGTAGGAACATTTTCCGTAATATATTTAATTTTTGCGGACGTGGTTAGCATCACTGCTGTTGGCTGTGACAAGTAATTTACTTCTGGTTTTGATTCGCGTTTTTCCGGTGTTCTTTAGTTCAGTTCGACTCCATGACAGCGGCCGTGTTCTTTGTTCTTTCGGTTTGTGACTATTCTTACAAAGTCGTATTTTATTTAGTTCAGTTCGTTCACTGATTTGTTTATTGAAATTAGCAGCCGGTTTTGGGGTAAAAATCTAGGTAAAACTACGGGGTAAAACTGAGGATGACCTATTTTGCTTGTCAACCTATTTATCGGTAAAAGTGTAGAAAAATTAATGGAAAAATTCCCCCAAATTCCATTTTGTTAGCTGTTTCCAGAAAATTTTATTGATTTTTTCCTTCTTTTTTCATCCCCCCACCAATTTCCTATGAGTTCATTTTATGATTTTAATTCCCCCCCCCCACCACCAAGAAATCCTGGAACCACTGCTGGGTGACCGTACGGTGTAAACTGAACTGCTATTGATCTTGACATTTGTACGTTGCACATGAAGAATAAATGTCAGCTTTCCGTGGTAGATCAGTGTTATGTTAGAGGCGCCACATCCAGTGGCGGCTCTAGGATTTGGCAAGTGGGGGGCCGGTGGGGTGGCAACTTCTAATCATTGGGGGGGCCAACCATTTGTTGTTTAATGTATGTAATATTAAGTATAGGGTTACAACTGGGGGGGGCCAGGCTCTCAATAGGGGGGTACTGGCCCCCCCGGTGGAGCCGCCACTGGGTACATCTAGAGATTTTTTCTTCTGAGTCTTACTTGTGCTAGTCACACAGAATTATGAAACGAAAAATTCCAGCGGCAGCATCAGGCTTAGTTTGGGGCGTGTTTGGATGTGTGCAGACTTGAAAAAGTTTTCTAAATCGTAGTGATGGCGAGAAGTGTATAGGATATAGTTTAAACGTGTTCTAAATGTGTTGCTGCCATATAGCAGGGTTTCCCAAACATTTTGGAACTGTGACCCACATCGGCGGCTTTGTGACGTGCCACAACCAGGATTATTTCTAGGATTATCAATTTGGTGGGGGTGGGGTGTCGGTAAATTCTGGGGGTCCCCTGCCAAAAAGTCTGACAAGCAAAAAAGTCATCCCATAGCTGAGGTTGGGGGAGGGGGAGGGTGTAAAAATATCCATGGCCACAACCCTACAAACTTAGTGTCAACTAAAATTGGACAAAACACTAATCATTTTAGTATAAGCTTGTGTGTTGCAGGCATATTTCTTAATTAACCCCTTAACTGTGTATTTAACTGTAACTCGATGTAAAATGGACGGATATATCCAGGATCCCCAGTTAAGGGGTTAAAAACTAAGCCTAAGCAAAGGCTAGTGACGTTGTGGTATTGGTTAGAAAATGACACTTGAATCTAATTTCGCGCTACCTCTGACCCACTAGACTGAACCCTGCGACCCACCATTTGGGAAACGCTGGCATATAGCATTAGAGTTACTATTGGGTCCATGTTGAAATATTTGTGCTAATTTCTGTGATTGTGTCTGAAGTACCGTACATACCCACTCGTCCATTCCATGCGTTGATTTTGCACGTTATTATTGTAGTGAAAACTATGAGTGTTGTTTCTATTTCATCCGTGTTACCTTCACCTGTTTTTGATTTAGGAAAAGGTGTGTAATATTTATTATGACGAACTTCTATAGCACCAGGTCTAATATAACAGGCCGTATAAAAATACTAGGTGAACAGTGCATTCCGTGGTTTACTAAAATATTCAATTTGATACAAAATTGATTTCTTTTTGTGAAAAATCTGCAATGCCTGACTTTCTAACAACAAGAATTTTTAGCTTCAGTAGGATGTGACATTTAGTCACTATATAACATATAACACACACACACACACACACACACAAGGTTTAAAGTGGTTTAGGAGGGTCTGCCCTGTGTGAGAACCACTGTGTATTGCTCCTCCAATCTAGTATTTTATAGCACTAAGGTAACTGTAGTATTAACATGCCACAGTCCAATATTCTCTTAAGAAAACTCTGGTTGCGTAGACCTCGATAAAAGACACTGAATATTTATTCTTATGAACTTCTATAGCGCCAATTTGAATATTTGAATGCTCAAAGGTGTGAATAGATCAGTGTTTTATCCAGACTTTGAGCCTTTGGGGGGGAAATTGACTTGGCTGGAGGAGAAGAGGCACGGTTCAATGCACAAAAATGTTTTAATGCTGCAATTTTTTTGGGGGGGGGATTTTGATGTTGGCAGGGGGGAGAATCTCCCTCTTAAAAGGCCTGTATAAAACACTGGAATTGATGGTTCTCAAATCCATACCGCAAAAGACCATGTCAGTCCCATTGATCAGCAGTCAAAGCGACAACATTAGCAGCAATTTCCTTCTTTTATTTCACTTCAGTCAGATCCATTCCACTGGGTAAATGTCACACAGTTGACTAAATTGCAAAATCAGGTTTTTAATTTCTATAAACATCTTTATGTCCCAAAATAACGTAATTTGTCATCGTAATACTCTTCTTCAAACTTTTGGCCGAGCTTCACAAGCAGTGACTTTTATTTTTACTGAATTATATGCTGTATTGTATTTTGATTTAACCTTTGGAGTTGATTTTACCATTCGGTTTTATGTTTTAATTATAAGATTTCTTTAAAATTATCTAATATGTTGATGATTTGGCACATGTTCTACTGACATTATGGTAGCCCAGTGATGAGTCTGTCTGCGGTCAGGTACAATAGTTGAGACTCATTCAGCCAATATTTTGTACGAATGTACAAAACTCTGGTGTTTATCAGGGTTTATTTTGACATGTAGTACAGCTTTACTTGGTGATTTAAAAAAGGTTGCATGGGCGTCCACAGAAATTTTGCCAGGGGGGTGCAAAACAGGGTCGTTTGACAAAAGAAACACAAAAGTACTGTACAAGACTGTCAAGATCTTTTGGACTAATTATAAATTATTTAGTGCTACAAGACAATTTGGATGAATGGATTCTTATAAAATTCATATTTTAACTTAGTAATACCCCTGTATAGGTTAATTTTTTAGTAATTTTGCTTTTTGCGTAACTTCACAATTTTTCCAGGGGTACACACACCCCTCTGGACGCCCATGAAAGGTTGCCATTGTAAATAGAATTGATTGCAGTTCTAAAAATCAGTGCTGCAGTATTTACAGCATATTACAATGCACACCAGTAAGATGTCTCAAGGGAGATAACGGTATTTTATTTCGTAATGACTCTAGTCTGCTAATTTTGATAAGATATATAATGTGCAGTGGTAATGTGTCTACATCCTATGTCCCTCCGGGGCATTGACACTTCAACTCTTCTGATAGTGTTGGTCGCATACAGGCATGGGCGCCCGCACATTAGGGCAAGAGGGGGCACTTGACCCCCCACTGGAAAATGCAAATACCAATATTTCACATTGAAATTTGTAAACTTTGCTAAAATATTAACCGTGACCATTGTGTTAAAATGTGTTTTGCCCCTCCTGGAAATATTTATGTGGCATAACCATGACCATTGTGTTTTGCCCCCCCCCGGGATATTTCTAGGATTGTGAATTTGGGGGGTGTCGACCTCAAATTGGGGGGTGTTGGGAGGTGCTAGGGGAGTGTAAAAATATCCCTGCCCCCCTGGAAAAATGTCTGTGGGCGCCCATGCATACAGAGAATGCAGTATATGCATACAGTTGGTATTTGTCAGAACTTTCATGATTTTTATGTTTGCTTTAAATGTGATATAGGCTAAAAGAATGCATTGACCTGATCCGTGGAACTTGTTGTAGCGTGAAAGAATGCATTATAAGTTTGCTTGATCTGTGTGTTCAAATGTTAGCGATGATATTAGTGAATTGGACGCCTTATGACACATAAAACGAGCAAAAAATAATGGGTTGTGAACTTTTGTTGTTGTTATTATTATTGCCTCATTGTCGAGAGTAAATTTATACTCTTGACGAAATTATGTCGACAGAACATGGACTGAAACATTAACCAATTCCCACTTACAGGCTGCAAATTTATGCTTGTGTTTTATGTAGGCCTAATTAACTGTCCAGTGGCTATTCTAGCCACCTAGACATTGGGGGGGGAGAGTTTGAAATTGTTGGGGGTAAAAGACATTGGGGAGGTCATACTACTTGCCAAATTGTCAAAAAAAATTGGGGTGGATTCAAACTGGGCGGGGAGGATTCTCCCCTAGCGAAGGCCTAAAAATAAAGACTGAACATTGTGTCAAAGCGGCTCACACAGGACAGATCCCGCTTCATGGATCACTAAACCTTATTATTATTATTATTATTATTATTATTACTCAGTAGCGTCATTTCACACTTTTCTCGGGGGGGGGGCAAGATAAATTTTTGGCAATTTTGGCAAATTTGCAATTTTTGATATTTTTTGCCATTTTGGGGGGCAATTTTTGCGATTTTGGCACATTTCACATTTATTTATTTATTTATTTATTTAATACATTATAAATTATATTTTTCAGTTTCTTGGGAGGATACGACCCCCATGCCCTCAAATGACGCCCCTGTTATTACTATAAGGTCGGTTAAAGAATTCTAGCCATTTAAGTAATGGCTCAACAGTTGAACGCTGTTGGAACCTGAGACGGCAGTGAGACGCCATAAGTTTCGACAATGTCTTAGCCACGAACAGAAATGGAGAAGCTTCTGTTGTATTTGTGGTAGCGGTCATCGGCGAAGATCTCTCTTTCCTCGCGGGTGCTGTGGAATCCGATTAGGGTAACCTGACGAAAAAAGGAGACGACCAGTCAGTGTTTATTCTAGGCCTTCTCTGGGGGGGGGGAATTCCCCCCGCCCCCAAGTTTTAAAATCCCCCCCCCCAAAAAAAAATTTTATTCGTTGGCTGGGGCATGGAAATCCCCTCCCCCTCCAAGTGTGGAGACTCAGACCTTTTCTCCCCAAACATTTCAAAATCCCCCCATGTCAAGGTGAGACACTGAGACGAGTGCTTTATACAGGCCTGTTAGGAGGGGAGATTTCTTCCCCCAGAAAAAACCTCAAAATCCCCCCCCACACAAAAAAATTCGCAGCACTAATTTTTTGCATTGAGCTGTGCCTCTTCCCCTCCAGCCAAGTCAATTTCCCCTCCCCAAAGGCCTGGAGTCTGGATAAAACACTGGAAACGTCAAACTGCAGATGAACAAGCTGTAAACAAGGTAATTCTAATTTTAATTTTATAGTCTTCTTTTTCGAAAATACTATTATGTAAAACTTAAAAGCCGCAATGTTGATGGAAGAGCCTCATAGTCTAGAAGTTAGCTGTTCATTATTTGACTTCTTAGAATTAAGTTTCGCGAGATATCCATTTTAGTTTTAGTTTTTTTCTACAGATCCCATTACATTATACAGGAATAAGCAGCTACTGTTGTGCTGCCTCCAAAGCGCTATAGAAATCCACGAGATTTTACTTTACTTTACTCTACTTACTTGCTCTGCCCCCCCACCCCACACCCCATTTGCCAAATCCTGGATCAGCCACTGGTAGTAGTGGTGGAATGGCATCGAATCACAAGATGAAATTATTGTACTACTTGATTCAATTTTGTTCTGTATGAAATTGAAATGCAATCTGTTCTTACTTATGTTGAGGCCTTTGTAGATGATTTGTTCACGATCTGGTAATATCACCGGTTCCGACTTCTGCAACATTATTGAGCATTTGGTCGATCCGATGCGTAAAACGATAGGCCTCGGTTCTATATATTTGCTATTTTCTTACCCTCAGGTAAGTTTAGGTTGATCACCTATAGCTATAGTGGCGCTGTTGGGAATTTCAAAATTTCCGGAGGGAGAAACGATAATCACGACACCTTTTTTTATTATGGAGGTAACAAGCAAAAGGATTCTCATGCCCAGTGTTAACTTCTTTGGTGGCGGGCAGTGCAGAGGTATTCATGTTCAAGTAATTACTATTAACTGCTTTAGCATAATTAATCAGTGTTTATTCTAGCCACCTTGACATTGGGGGGATTTTGAAATGTTGGGGGGGAGGGACAAGGTCTGAGTCGTCACACTTTGGGGGGCGGGGGAAATCTGCCATCCCACCATGCAACATATAACAAATTTAGGGGGATTTTAAAACGGGGGGGGGGGGGGATTCCCCCCAGAGAAGGCCTAGAATAAACACTGAGCATATAATAATATTGATGGGATGAATGTGCGTATAAAAGGATACATGATTTCGGTGGCTAGCAGTGGCGGCGCTGAGTTTTTTTGGCTGGGTGTGTATTGTTTAATGCAATCTACACAACCAGGACCCGGCTAAGACTACCCCTCCCCACCCCAAGAAAAGCAAAATTTCTCTGCGGGTTTGCACGATTTGCTCGGGTGCCCCTGCCCGAGGCTGGGTTGGTCCGGACCCGCGGACCGACCCCTCAGCGCCGCCCCTGGTTGCTTGATCACGTCGGGTCAATTTTAGAGGGTACCCAGGGTGCGATTTGTGACCTGAGCAATGGGGGGGGGGATATGTCGAGCTTGGGGGATGTAGTTGTTGGGAAATGTAGCAGCGGGGGGTGTAATGGTGGGGATGTAGCAGTAGGGGGATGCAGTTGGGCAGTGGTGGGAGATTCCCCTCTTTCCCCCTATAAATCGCTCCCTGAGGGTACCATATGGAAGGGAAAGACATAGGGACTCGGCCTCCCATTTATGCTTCGGACTAAACCTTGACCCATAAGATTGCTTAGAAGTCATCGTCATGGCCTTTCATGCAGGATTATTTCTAGGATTGTGAATTTGAGGGTGAGGTGTCGGGAAAATCTGGATGGGTGTCGGAATTTTGAAGTCTCTGCAAAAAAGATCATCCGCGAATAAAAGTTGGGGGTGTTCAGGGCTAATTAGTATGCATTTTGTATGCATACCATTCTGATTTGTGTTTTCCTTGGTTGTGTACTACTGGTTGTGTACTACTTTTGTTATGCTGTGCTTGTCACGAATAAAGATGATTATTGTCACATTACCAAATTGGGAGGGGTTGTCGACCTGAAATTGGGGGGTGTTGGGGCGGGGGAGGGTGTGTTACGGGGTGTAAAAATATTCCTGATTTCATGTCTAAATTTCTGAAAGATGTCGCGCGTACCTGACTCGGAGGTCTGTTAACGTTTGAAATTGGAGGTCTTGGTGGTATCTCTGGTTCGAAAACAAAATGACAGAGATTGATTATAATGAAATCAATCTAGATCCAGTTTATAAGTATCGCGTGAGACATAAGAGAACGCTTTACAGTAGCCTAGGCCTAATAACACTAAACTTGAAGAAATTAAGAAGCATATGCTGCTAATACAGCAGCCACAATAGACGCGATATCTTTACGTTCATCTCATCTCATCTTACCTATTATTATTATTATTATTATTATTATTATTATTATTATTATTATTATTTATTATTATTATTATTATTATTATTATTAATTGTTAATTAATCAGAAAATCAATACATACATACTATAGAAAAACAGCATGTTCAAACACTAGAGAGATAAAACTTAGCTGTGACAAAGGGAAGCATCTAAGAAGTACTTGGCTAGTAGGCTGTGTCTTCACATATTAAAGAAGGTGCATACAAATTTGACTTGAATAATTTAATTGGTCTAGTACAGTGGTGTCAAAACCTTGGCCCGCGTGTTTCAAAACACTGGTCGAAGACTCGAAATGTAAAGTCTATGACAAGATATTTACCGATTTTTGAAGCCTCTTTGACTTCTTCTTGGACAATTTCGTAGACTGGGTCTTCGAATTTTTTGCTTGGGGGTTGACCGCCGCTCTGTTTTTCGCCTCCAACTGCCGCTCCCGAGCTGACGTTGTTGTTTCTAGGAACAGGTAGGGGCTTCTTTCCGAGCTTATTTAAAGACAGCAGAAGCCAAATACACAAAATTATTAAATCACAAACATCAGGCGACTTACTCTGTCAGTAACTGTGTCCAGTGGTGTAGCCAGGGTGGGAGGAGTTGGGGGTTAAAACCCCCTTGGTTGCCCGACCAAAATTTTTTATTGCGTAGTATTATTCTGTGGGTGGAGGGGCGCCAAAATCGGGCTAAGGTAGCAAAAAAGAAACAGGAAGCAAAGAAAAATATTATTATAGTTGAAGGCGCTCATATGTCTGCATACCCAGTGGCGGTTCCAGGATTTTTTGGTGAGAGGATGAAACGAATTCATAGAAAGTTGGTGGGGGGATGAAAATAGAAGGAAAAAAATCAATAAACTTTGCCGGAAAAGGGTGGAAAAAAGGGAAGTGACCCGGGCGTAGATACAGTAATTACAGTAACTTGGTTAATTAATGTTTGATTCAGGGAATGCAATTTTCTGTTCACCAACCTCTCTTTCCTTTGGAGCATTTAGTTTCGGTGGAATTTGAGACCGCGCCGGTTGAGAATATAGGACAGAGACAACCTACCAGAACAAAAACACGGGCAACGTTTAGCCTACTGCAGGTCCGTTGCGCACACAGACGCCCCTGTGTTGGTTTGCACGGTATATGTTAATATAGACAATTCATAGACCGATAACAAACTGTATTATAAAACTATTTGTATTCAGGACCAGTGTTTATTCTAGGCCTTCTCTGGGGGAATTTCCCCCCCCCCCCAAGTTTTAAAAATCCTCCCCCAATTTTTATATGTAGGCTGGGGATGGAAATTTCCCCCTCCAAAAAAAGTGTGGAGACTCAGACCTTGTCCCCCCCCCCAAACATTTCAAGATCCCCCAATGTCAAGGTGGCTATAGAATAAACACTGATTCAGGACCTCTCCCTCTCTCCTCCTCCCTCTCCCCTCTCCCTCCTTTTCTCCCTCCCCGTCCATCTCTCTCTCTCTCTCTCTCTCTCTCTCTCTACCTCCCCTCCCTCTGCTCTTCCTATCCTATTTTAGGCCTACTATTGGGTATTTTTAATTAATAACGGAGCCCTTAATTAAATTCTACTTGTCTTGTTTTGGACGATTCCATCTTTTCCAAGTGTTGAGTAAATAGTGACGCCACAACCTCGTGCACGAAGACGTATTGTCTCTACAAGGAAACAACCAAGACAATCAGTCGTAAATGACAGGGGCGTAGCGAGGGGGGTATATCGGTATATATACCCCCCAAAAAATCAGTCTACCTTAAAGTTAAGTTTTTTATGTGATTTATATGTGGTTATATGTAGTTTATATTGTTTATAGTTAAGGTTTATACCCCCTTCCAAACATTTATACCCTCCCAAATCAAATTCCTGGCTACGACCCTGGTAGATGACCTTATCCACTGTAGACTGTCATCCAGTTGTCCCGGGCCAAATCCTTGATCTGACCACCTGGATCTTGTGTGATTTTGATTTGGCGTACCATCGGCTGATGCTTTTTAAGTAAGTAAGTACGTAAGTAAGTGAGACGAAATTTCTATAGCGCTGCCCGAAAGCTTGTCGCAGTGAACCGGTTTATTCGCGAGCGCTCAATCTGGGTGAAATCCACAGTCTTCCGTAATCCGTAGTCCGTGGCGGTCAAGGTTGTCAGGATCCAGCTGGGCAGTCGCAATATAAAGTGGCGCTATAGACGTTTAAGATAAAATTAGATTTTTGCAAAGTGAATTTTAAAAAGGTAGAAATAGGAGTATCCAGAACAATCTCTATGGTCACTGATCTATGCCCACCAGCTAGAAATCTGCTTCTGCCATTGGCGTCTATTAATAGACGACAATGGTTTCTATGGTTTCTGCCCACCAGTGGGCGGAGCAACCGGACTTTGTTGGTAAACACTAGATACCCCTATAGTCTGTCTCGATTTTACGCACCAGACTCTGAACTATGGCCATCCGTTGGCGTCGAAATTCCACGATTACGTCGAAGAGACGAAAATTCGAAGGAATCTTCTGGATGTCAAAGAATAGAAAAAAATAGCACAGGCACAATGAAAGAACTGGACCGCTGAACATTTTACTATCGCCATGCACTTGCATATTAGAATGCATTAAAATCAGATCGAGATGTTCATGAGCTGGGTTAACCCATGGGTTGAGTGGGTTGGATTGGGTCAGACTTTTCCATAGTTATGGTGGATTGGGTTGCGTCAAAAAATAAGTCATGTAATGCACTACGGTGGGTTGGGTTAGGTTGGGTCAAGTAGCCCTATTGCAGGTATGGGTTGGGTTAGGTTGAAGATTTGATAGGTTGGATCGGATTGCATATTTTCAAACTTTTATTTTGATCGCTTTTGCACAATTATCGCAGCTTGTCTATGCCCAAATAGGGGCCCAGTCCCCTGTGCCCGCGTGCCTACGATAACACGCGTAGATCTTTTCGGTTATGGATAATGTAATTGCAGATAGCCAGGGCCGCCGAGAGAAATTCCGGGCCCCGGAACAAAAAAATTTGCGGGCCCTTAAGAAAAATTTATCAAGTCTCGGAAAAACCTGACAAGCAAAAAAACGTTACCAACTCTCCAAAAACAGCCTGACAAGCAAAAAACCCACTATCGTCACCGGATCTGGGCCCCTGAAAACTCCATGGGCCCCGGTACAATGTACCGGCTGCACCAGTGTTTAATCTAGGCCGTTTCCGGGGGGAAATCGCCCTTCCCCCTGGAAATTTTGGAATACTGCATGGACTAACATCAGCCCCTAGCAGAATTCTCCCCGGCTTTGTCAGTTTCCACCCCGCCGGCTTTTTGAGTTTCCCCCCTCGGAGTCCAGGAGTCTAGATTAAACACTGGGCTGCAGTCGCTGCACCCTCTCTAATCAGGCCTGCAGATAGCAATTAATTACTAATCAATAAGTATTGTTTAAATTGTTCGTGATTTTATATCATGATGTTGATATCGAATAAATAGACATGATTGACGCGTCAATTACCCCGCATTTCAGAAGACACATGACAAAGTCAATCACAATGACGCTTCCAGTGCGACCACAACCAGCGCTAAACATCAATTTACATTTTAAAGAAATCAATCAAAAAAATAAATCAATCGATAAACTTGTCAATCCAGGTTTAAACACATCGCTTCCAGTCAGTGGCGGCTCCAGGATTTGGCAAGTGGGGGGCCGTTGGGGTGGCAACTTCTAATCATGGGGCCAACCATTTGTTGTTATGTATATGTATATGTAGCATTAAGTATAGGGTCCCAACAGGGGTGGCCACTGGGAGGCCAGGCACTCAATAGGGGGGCCCGGGACCCCTGTGGAGCAGTCACTGCTTCCAGTTAGCATTTCCTCCATTGATATGTCCCGCTGTGTCCCGTGCTGACTGATTTCTGGAATGACCTAGTCTTTTTTTACCGATGGATCTGGAGCACCATCAAGGGCGGTTCCACGTTGGGGATGACTGGGGATGCCTCCCCCTTCCAAAGGCCCACCAGAAATGCGTCTTCAATGGAAGATGATCGTCTAAACGGATTAGCCTTGATGTATATCCACAAAGTTATGCACATATCCATAGACAATGTCATCGACAAATTCGCTTCCAGCAATAGAAAACTCGATTTTGCTCTATGACTTTGTACAACCAGACTAAAATTGCTAATTGCTGTCAATTCTGAGCATTATATTTTATAAATCAAATTTACAGATTTCTTCTAAACCATTTACATATAATTCCTTTGACAATTATATTGACGGGATCTTCCTAAAAAATTATTTGCACCCCCCACCAAGAATTCTCGGAACCGCTACGGAGCACCATCATGGGCGCCCGCACATAGGGGCAAGAGGGGGCACTTGCCCTCTTGGAAAATGCAAATACCAAAATTTCACTTTGAAATTTGAAATCCTTGCTAAAATATTAACCGTGTCCATCGTGTTAAAATGTACTTTGCCCCTCGATCCTGGAAAAATTTAGGTGATGTAAACGTGGCCATTATGTTTTGCCTCCTCCTGGAAAAGTTTCTGTGGGCGCCCATGAAATTATGCCCTTGAATATTTTAACTGGTGTTACAAAGTGAATTATTAATATTATTATTAATATTATTATTATTATTAGTAGTAGTAGTAGTAGTAGGCCTAGTAGTAGTAGTAGTAGTAGTAGTAGTAGTAGTAGTAGTAGTAGTAGTAGACCAGTAGTAGTGGTAGTAGTAGCAGTAGTAGCAGTAGTAGCAGCAGCAGCAGCAGCAGCAGCAGACCAGCAGCAGTGGCAGCAGCAGCAGCAGTAGCAGCAGTAGCAGCAGCAGCAGTGGTGGCAGCAGTGGTCGCAGCAGCAGCAGCAGTGGCAGCAGCACCAGACCAGCAGTGGTGGTGCAGCAGCAGCAGCAGTGGCAGTGGCAGCAGCAGCAGCAGCAGCAGCAGCAGCAAACCAGCAGTGGTGGTGCAGCAGCAGCAGCAGCAGCAGACCAGCAGCAGCAGCAGTGGTAGCAGAGCAGCAGCAGCAGCAGCAGTAGACCAGCAGCAGTGGCAGCAGCAGCAGCAGCAGCAGTAGTAGTAGCAGCAGTAGTAGTGGTAGCAGTAGTAGTAGCAGTAGCAGTAGTAGCAGCAGCAGTAGTAGTAGTAGTAGTAGTAGCAGTAGTAGCAGTAGTAGTAGTAGTAGTAGTAGTAGTAGTAGTAGTATTATACTATTGACCTGCAGTGTACCAGAACTGGAGGAGAGTTGGGAGCGTCGAATGCCTGTCTTTCTCTCAGTTTCTCAATGAGACAGACTATGGATTCGATGTCGTTAATGGCTGACGCGTCGTTCCAGTCGCAATGGTGAAACTGGACGACCTTTCGTCTTTCGCTACCCACTCTGGCGATCATGTGACGAATCACGTGCTCCTTGTAGTCGGTCTTCTCCTCCTTCTCCTGTCCATTTCAGACAATCTTTCGATCAATTCAAAGCTTTTTTAACGGCAAAAAGAAACAAAGTCTGCGGATAACTCGGAAGAGTAGAGATAGCACACGAGCGATCCCACAAAACCACTTAAGAACCAATTGATTAGGCCTAGTCAGTAGTTTAGGATATTAGATTGGACGGGAACAACAGTGGTTCTCACACAGGGCAGTCCCTACTGAACCACTTTAAACCTTATTATTATTATTATTATTATTATTATTATTATTATTATTATTATTATTATTATTATTATTATTATTATTGTTGTTGTTATTATTATTATTATTATTATTATTATTATTATTATTATTATCACAGGTTGCTCCGGTGGTCTCTTGTGCTGTTATAGTGTGCTAGTGTAAAGAATCGATCATATGGCACATACTTAATGCATTATGACAGCGGCGCCATAGGCTTACCAGTGTGACGGTGATGGGCCCGAAAGACATCTCCTCCGCTGTGGAATTCGGCCAGTATCTCTGACATTTCAACTGCATCGAAGAATTTCATGCAAGTCAATTAAACACCAGAAACAACTAGAAACTACTAAGAATCTCCGTTTGCTTTCCGTTCGAAAGCGTTGTTAGCGTTATAAATATTATTAGGAAACGCTTTTATGGAAAGGGAAAAAGTCAAACGAAAAACAGCGTCCACTGGTGTTCTAACAATTTCTGCAGAATATAGTAAGTAAAATAGTATTGGAGATCGGGTGGGGGAGGAGGGCTTAACGTTGATATAAAATCTTAGATTTCCCTTTAAAATGTTTATGAGCAGGGGTGTAGCGACGGGGGTTTATCGGTATATATATATATACCCCCTAAAATCAGTAGGCCTACATAAATACAATATAAATATATTGATAAACATACAATGCAATATAAATACAATATAAACATATATAATATATATACTATACTATATAATATATATATATAATAATATATACCCAGGGTGCGATTTGTGACCTGGAGCAGTGGGTGGAGGGGAATATGTCGAGCTTGACGGGGATGTAGTTGTTGTGGAAGTGTAGCAGTGGGGGGATGTAGTGGTGGGGATGTAGCAGTAGGGGAGATGCAGTTGGGCAGTGGGGAATCTCTCTTCTTCCCTGCAAATCGCGACCTGTATATACCCCTCCCAAATTTATACCCCAAATCAAATTCCTGGCTACGCCCCGTTTATGAGTAGATTATAACGATAACATTGAAGCGCAAACCTTCGGAGGATCATCTTCGTATTCGCGACAGGCCATTAGCATAACCTTAACGTTGTTCTCCCAAATCATTTGCCAGAAATCGTTGACCGTTTTAGGCATAGGGCCTTGCGCTGCGATGTACCTCTGATCACGCAAAGCACCCTGTTGAATATAACAACGCTAGCATAAAACACTGGGGGGATGTAGTACACAAAATAAAACTTATTAAGCCACTTAAAAGCCCGTTGCTATAATAATAGCAGTAGTAGTAGTAGTAGTAGTAGTAGTAGTAGTAGTAGTAGTAGTAGTAGTAGTAGTAGTAGTAGTAGTAGTAGTAGTAGTAGTAGTAGTAGTAGTAGTAGTAGTAGTAGTAGTAGTAGTAGTAGTAGTAGTAGTAGTAGTAGTAATAATAATAATAATAATAATAATAATAATAATGTGATTTTAAGTGGTTTAGGAGGCTAAGTAAGCCTGTGTGAAAACCACTGTTGTAACTCTCCACATTCAATAGCCTAGTTTTCCGAAATCAGAAGTTATTGGAATTAAAATTACTTTTACACTTACGTGCTGAATATAGGCCTAATAATCTTATAATGCAGCTTTTATCAGTTTAAAGTTTTTAAAATTAGTTTTAAGTTTTTAAAGATTGTAAAAGTCTTTATAAATCCGCCATTTTCTGTTGCGTAGTCAAAGAAATGCGTACTTTGATATAACTTGCGTTGATATAATCGCCCGTTGAACCAGTCTCCAGGTTCTTCAGCACCACGCGACAATAGTCAACTACAAAACACATTAAACACATTGATCGACCCTCATAAACCTTTTTGCTATGCAGAAGAGAAGATCGATTTAATCTAGAATTCATTTTTTGGTGAAATAGTGTGTCGAAACGTGACACGCTTTAGTCGACAAAATTTCACGAGGCAGTCCACGACATCACCTTTTGCTATTACTGGATGATTCTTATAAATGTAGGCTATTCTAGTTTATAAATTAAGAAATTGTAGAGGTCAAATGAATTTTGGAGAACCTACCAATAATATTAAATGCATTGTTCATTCTATATTGCAATAAATGACCAGGGCGCGATTAGTAGGGGGAAGGGGGATTCCCTCCCCCCACTGCCAAAATGCATCCCGCCTACTGCTATAAACTATAAACCATATAAACTACATATAACCACATATAACCACATATAAATCACATAAAAAACTTTAAGGTAGACTGATTTGGGGTGCATATATATACACCGATATACCCCTCCCCCCGTCGCTACGCCCCTGATTTTAGTTTCTATATAATAATCGTAAATTTAAATCTGATTTTCTAAAGAAAAATTTCAAATGAGACTAACAAGGAACGATGTCTCTGAATCTGTTCTTCTGTTCGTTTCCGTTCTTCAATCCTTCGGTAAAAGGGTAGACGTTGTCCGTTCTAAAGGTCTGACTGATCTCTCGAATCGTCTGCAAATTCAAACGCGTATCTGGCTTTTAAATAATCACACAATCAACGGACAGGGGAATCCATTTCTGACTAAGGGACAGTATAATAATCATCGTCAGATCTCATTCGCAACAGTTTCAACAGACTTAGGATAAATCCGATTAAACTGTGCCCACATAGGCCTACATTACATTGAATTTTTCTCACACACCTCCCATGCAAATGTGCGACTTCAAAATTTAACAGCAGCAGAAACAAAAATGACAGCAACAACAACAACAACTGCTACTACTGCGACTGCTGTTCCTACTACTACTACTACTACTACTACTACTACTACTACTACTACTACTACTACTACTACTACACCACCACTACTACTACTACTACTACTACTACTGCTACTACTCACCACTACTACCACTGCTACCACCACCACCTACCACTGCACTACTACCACCTACTACCACTACTACCACCACCACTACCTGTTAATGCCACTGCTGCTGCCACCACCACCACCACTATTACTATGCACACTCATGGACTACTGTACTACTACTACAGTACTATTATTATTATTATTATTATTATTATTACTGTTAATAGTAGGCTATCATCATGAATCCAGCACATTAGGGCAAGAGGGGGCGCTTGCCCCCTGGAAAATGGAAATACCAATATTTCATAGTGAAATTTGAAAACCGTGCTAAATTATTAACCGTGACCATTGTGTCAAAATGCGATTTGTCATCACGGAAAAATTTCTGTTGGCGCCCATGACCATCGTCATAATATTGGATTTTATGGCCCAAAATAAAATACCGAAAGCTATCTCTATTCTCTACAGTATGCCTAGGCTATATGACACTTTACATACATATAAAAAAGACCAAATTGTTTCTGTTTGCTTTGCTCTATAGTCGTAGCATCCGTACCCTGCAACTCTTTCCCTCTGGCTGTTAGATCTTCCAATCCATTGAGCATTTTCAAATCCAGACACATATCTTTCAATTAGCTTTTCGTCCATAGTCCGTCTTACTCTCTCCCTCTCTCTCTCTATCTCTTCCTCTGACTGATCTCTGGAATGACCTGGATCTTTTGCGGATGGATTTAAAGTACCATCGATTGATATCCTTGGGTATTAGAACAAGTGCTATAGAAGTGCATTATTATTATTATTATTATTATTATTATTTATTAGTATTATTAGTATTATTATTATTTATTATTTATTATTATTATTATTATTATTATTATTATTATTATTATTATTATTATTATTATCCCAGCCAGAGATATCAATGGGTCCATATTTTAGAACCCAACCCATCAAATCCATGGTCTCTGGTCCAAGTCATGATTGACAACCCATTACATAATCATCACTCTATCTGACTTTTGGTTATAGCTATGTCACATTAAGTCTACGCGTCTAAGAAAAGGCAGCGACGGCGGTACTACTACTTACGAAAGCGCTATACAAATTCACGAGAATTTACATGTACTTACTAGTTACTACTTATTTTTCAACAAGGAAGTACAGTGTAGGCTATGTTCTAAATATATCTCTGCACAGCAGACAACCGTAGCCTATTTGCGGAAGCAATAGAGAAAACCGACACATAGGCCGGTTGCCTATGACTGTAGGCCTATACAGGTAGAGAGCACAACACCGAAAAGGCGATTATGACAAAAATGGCAGTTAACCCCTTAACTGGGTATCCCGGATGTATCCGTCCATTTTGCATTGAGTTACAGTTAAATACACAGATAAGGGGTTAAAAACTCAGACTTAGCATGATTTAAAGCGTCTTAGGAGGCGTTACTGCCTGTGTGAGAGCCACTAGGGGCTATAACGGGTCTTGAACCCGCTCCGTCAGCCTGGCGCTCCAGCGCGTGACCCACTCTGCCTATACTTCCGCAAACAGTTGATGTAACAGTTGAAAATATTTAATAATACAAACCGCGAATTCTTTCTCGTAACTTTCCTCGCTCGTCTTCTCCGTTCCAAATCTCTCGACATCATCCAACTTTTTCTTATGTTCCAAAAACGACTTCATGTTGTCAGCGTACGGCATACTGTTCGCGCATTCTATGTGCACTGTACAGTATATTACTAGCAACTACCGAGCCAAGACAACGCTGGGCTGTGTTGAATAATAACACGACGGCAAGCAATGACCAGGGCTGCGTAGAGCGTTAACGCTTGACAGAATACAAAGAATGAAATGGCTGTTGAATCGCTGGGTCTTTATCTCTGAGACTCGCAGACAGAAAGCAACAGCAAGCTTATCAGAAAGACTTTAAATTGCGTTATTCACATGCTTTTTACAGTAGGCCTACTGTATATATATATATATATATATTATGTCAACTACAGTGGCGGTTCCAGGATTTCTTGGTGGGGAGGTGAATGAATTCATAGAAAGTTGGTGGGGGGTGGTGGTGGTGAAAATAGAAGGACAAAATCAATAAACTTACCGAAAAACAGGTTGACAAGCAAAAATTTTCTTAAGTTCTTCCCCAGTTAGTTTTACTAGACTTTTACCCAAAAATAGGTTTTCACAAGCAAAAAAAGGTAACTCCGAAAGTCCGGTGAGGGATGCATCTCCACTCGTCCCCTACGTGTAACCGCCACTGGTCAGCTATTCACAGTTAAGTAAGACGGCTGTACTCGGAGTGTATTTCTCAAGCTTTACCCTCGACTTTTCTGTCTTTTCACAATAAGCGTATATATATATATATATATATATATATATATATATATATATATTAAGGACATATATTCAATAATCGAAAATCTGCCTCGACTATGTTTATGTATATACATGCATAGATACACACACATATATATGTATATATGTATGTATGTATACATATATATAATAATTATATATATATATATGTGTGTGTGTGTGTGTATCTATGCATGTATATACATACACTGATCAAGTTTAGGACACAGAAATATCCTTAGTGCAGAACAACTCTCGAAGTTTAAACGAACAAATCCATTTTTCCAAAGGCGTGCACCAACAGGGGTTTAGGCAGTCTAGCGTGATGTCTCCATTCAGTCGGTTCGTCGTTCAAGATGTTCACAACAGGAATACTTCTCACATCGTCTCGACAAATCCACGTCTCCCCTGCATCCTCACTAGATGCCATACGCCCGCCTCCGATGACGAAAATCTTACCATCGCTAACTGTCATTCCAAAATGACGGATTTCTGTCTTATAGCGGTCCCTCTCTTTCCACGTTCCCGCGTCAAAATCGTAGATAAAGCAATCGCTCGGGTGGAGCAGAATTACAGAGTTTTCCCACGTTACAGCTCGCAGGAGAGCGTGGGGCCTGGGCATGGGTTTCGAAAGCGTCGTGCAAACGTTCAGTTTCGTGTTGTACACCTGTACTATACCGACGGCTTTGTAGTTTGTATCGAATCCGCCGAATATGTAGAGAGAGGTTTCGAAAGCGACACAGTTGCCCGTACTTTCAACGGCGCACACCAGCTTTCCGACGCTGGCGCATGCGTCGTCGACTGTGTCAAACGCTTCGACGTCGTCTAGAATGGTTTTGCTCGGTTTCGAATTTCCGCCACAAATGTAAAGAACCCTGTCGACGAACGCTGCACTGTGACGCCGCCTGCCGCGGGTCAGCGATGCACACTTGATCCACCTGGAGTAGGTACCGTCGAGTTTCCAGTTTTCGTTGTAGTCGGGTCCCAGTCCGGTGACGTAGATGGAATTGCGGTCGACGGCGGCGGCTGTTAGCATGTGCATGGTGGATGGGACTGACCGGAGGCTGGAGACGTCTTCCGGTCGACTGAGGTTTATTCTGAGGACGTCCCTTGAAATGGAAGGACCTTCGTCGATCCCAACGACGACGGCAAAACTGTGCAGCGCTTTTTGTGGATCCTGCAAGATGGCATAAGAGACGAAAGGATAGTAATAAAAATAGAGTAGTAATAATACAATTGTACAGTTATAATAATAATTCGAATAATAATAATAATAATAATAATAATAATAATAATACGAATAATAATAATAGTAATAATAATAATAATAATAATAATAGTAGTAGTAGTAGTAGTAGTAGTAGTAGTAGTAGTAGTAGTAGTAATAATAATAATAATAATAATAATAATAATATTAATAATACGAATAATAATAATAATAGTAGTAGTAGTAGTAGTAGTAGTAGTAGTAGTAGTAGTAGTAGTAGTAGTAGTAATAATAATAATAATAATAATAATAATAATAATAATAATAATAATAACGACTATCGGATATAATAATAATGATAATAACAAGGTTAGGGTCAGTTCATATCCAACATAAAATGCGTACAATGAAACTATCGCTGCATACCCTTTGGAATTAGCATTTAGTATTATTGGAAATCTTATGCTGGTTATAAGTTATAGCGGCCACAGAAGACGGGGCAAACCCGCAGACAAAAGTCCGAAGGTTTTTAGACAACCAATCTCATGCATTTAATTAGTTATAATCACAAATATGTGAATTGAAATATCTGATCGAAGGCGAATTAAGCTACTACTGTTGTTGCTGTTGTCTATTATTATTATTATTATTATTATTATTATTATTATTATTATTATTATTATTATTATTATTATTATTATTATTAGTATTAGTATTAGTATTAGTATTATTATTAGTATTATTATTATTAAAATTATTACTATTAGTAGTAGTATTAGTATAGCAGTGCAGTTAGTGGTAGTAGTAGCAGTGGTAGTAGTAGCAGATGCAGCAGCAGTAGCAGTAGTAGCAGCAGCAGTAGTAGCAGTGGCAGCAGCAGCAGATGCAGCGGTGCAGCAGCAGCAGTAGCAGCAGCAGCAGCAGCAGCAGCAGCAGTAGCAGCAGTGCAGCAGCAGCAGCAGCAGCAGTGGCAGCAGTAGCAGCAGTAGCAGTAGCAGCAGTAGTAGTAGTAGCAGTAGTAGTAGTAGTAGTAGCAGGCAGCAGTAGTAGTAGTAATATACTTACGGGGAAATAATTTCTTGGCTTTCTTGAAGTCGTCTTTGGAAGTTTTCAACTCAAGGACTCTGATCGTCCTCTTGTTGTGAACGAGCAGATTAAAAAGTCTCTCCAGGATTCTCTTCGTCTCCGTGTCTTCGACGACATCGCAGAGACGACTGAGCTGTCTCTCTTTAGAACAACCGACGTACAGGACGATGCTGCCTCCTGTCTAACGGCCATCAGGTTAAGCTGCAGCTCGGCCAGCATGCCCTTCTCCCGCTCCATCGAGGCGCAAGACGACGTCAGCAGGTCGGTCATTTCGTTGGAGATCTGTGCTTCGGTTGCGTCTAAATCGTCGCTTTCCAACGTTGCATGGACGCGTACAATGACTGTCAAGAAGATTTGAGAGCGATTACAATTATTGTGCAGTTATAATAATAATGATGATGATGATAATAATAATAATAATAATAATAATAATAATAATAATAATAATAATAATAATAATAATAATAATAGAAATAGTAATACTACAAATAAAACTAATAATAGGCCTAATAATAATAAAAAATTTTAATATCGGACATAACGACGACGACGACGACGATGATGATGATGATGATGATGATGATGATAATAATAATAATAATAATAATAGAAATGGTAATACTACAAATAAAACTAATAATAGGCCTAATAATAACAAAAATTTTAATATCGGACATAACGACGACGACGATGATGATGATGATGATGATGATGATGATGATGATAATAATAATAATAATAATAATAATATAATAATAATAATAATACCATTATTATTATTATTATTATTATTATTATTATTATTATTATTATTATTATTATATATTGAATGCTGCTTCGCCCATGGCTAACGTGGAATGCTGAACTTAGTTTTTTATTACTTTTTCCAAACCTTCCGTAAAAAAAGGTTAGCGGAAGGTTTGTAAAAGTTAAGACTGAGCCAAACCCACCACAAACATGAAAAGTCTGACCCAACCCAATCCAATCCAACAAGTTGGTTTTACCCAACCTATGGTCTTATGATTTAGGATTTATAATTATAATAGGCCTATTCGATTATTTTTCTACATATCATTATGCCTACGATTTGTGTTCTTTGTACTTTTGAGTTATGTTCTTTGTACTTGTGATTTATGCTTTATGACGTTTTGAGTTGAAATAAACAGTATAAATAGTATGGCTTTCTCGAGTATCGCGCAGTTAACATAACTTAACATGCTACCTCCCAGTGTTTAATCTAGACCCCTGGGGAAACTGACAAAGCCGCGGGGGGGGGAACTGACAAAACGGGGAGGAAGTCATCTAGAGGGCTGCTGTTAGTTGATGTAGTATGCCAAAATTTTCGGGGGGAATATGAAATTTTCGGGGAGGAAGGAAAGGCAATCCCCCCACCCCCGGAAACGGCCTGTATATTAAACCCTGTTACCTCCTCCGTTTTCCAGGACGTCGGCAATGTATTCCTGATTTGTCTCTCGCAGAGAATTCATCATTTGGTAATATCCTTTACGGCTTAATCGTCGTACGATGTCCAGCAGGGCTTCGTTCCTATATTGATTGCTTGTTCGGGATTCAATCGATCCTTTCTGCCAGATGTTGATAACCTGTTCAGAATACAAGCTCTTCGGTAGATCGCGAGTGTTGAGAATTTCCAGCAATATCGTCTGATTGTCATCCAGGGTTCCGTTCTCTTTATCCGTCAGCGGCCAATCCATGCCAAATACGCTTTCGTATTCTGAAAATAACGGAGCAAGATTATTCGTAGTCGAGAAATTTGATTAGCAGATCAAAATGCAACTTCAATGCATTTATTTCTATACTGATCCTAACCTTGAAATTAGTTTCCGAAATTATATACTAATTAGGCTAATTAGGCGATATATATAATGTAATACATATATATATATACAATGTAATATATATATATAATTTATATATATATATATATATATATATATATATATATATATGCATAATAGAACTCGCACGATATATCGAACTATATTGCCTTATATAGCACCAACTTATTGTTATATTATATACTGCTTTGGCGAGATCATTACCAATATATTATTATTATACGTAAGTAACGGACATGAAATTGTCAATATTTGTAAAATAACTGTTGACGCCAGATACGCGTTTAGAGTGAATTGCGCTGTCAGCTATAGCAATCTTGGTGAAATTTCCAGCACACTGGAGAGGTCATGAAAAGATTAGGTATTTTAGGGGAGGAAGGGAGAATTTCCTGGTTACCGCTCCTACTGATCCCCTACTGGTTCAATATATATATATATATATGTATATATATGTATATATGTATATATAATTATATAGGTATATGTATAGTAGGGCAGATGTTTTATGGTGTCATTAAATTGTTCAACTTACTTAGCTAGCATAATAAGACAATACAAATTTTCCCGAGTCGGCGGTGTGATTCTCTCCCATTGAAATTAAATACCACCCTGGTAAAGAAGAGTGAAAATTTGTTATGTTCGAATAATTTTCAACATCGTGTGAATTATAGTTGATTAACCTTGCAAATGTTCGGATAAAATGCGAATATATATACTGTATATATAGTAAAAAGTAAAGTAAAGTCCTTCCCGAGCACTCAAGGCTAACCTCAAGGCTCATAGGGCGGCGCTGATCTCCGTTACCAAGGTCCTCAGCCAGGCGACTGGTGCAAGATTACATGATACGGGGCCAGTGTTCTCATGCAACGCGCCTGTTTACTTCGCGGATTAATCCGCTACTCATTTGCCATCGCTATCTGGCGAAAGAAGGCTGAGTCGACCTTAGGGCTCCCGCGGGAGTTGAACCCGCGACCTACTGCTCCATTGTCCAACGCTGTTACCACTCCACTAACTTCCCGCCCTGTATATATACTGTATATATATATATATATATATATATATATATATATATATATATATTAGGATAAGAGAAACTGATCAGGTCAGTTTAAATCTTCGCTCACTTCCATCTCCAAGTATCCAGTTCACAACATGGGTCTGATGCGAATCTTTAAGTGCCGCCATTAAGTCTTGGTGTTTGTGATTCTTGAATATGTAATCCAGGAGCAACGCGTTCTTTTTGTATTTCGTCTGTTCATGTTTTATTCTTTCGATTTCACTGAGAGACAAGACTTCATCTTTCAGTAATCCCTTGAGGAGTCCAAGGTCAGGATCTATGATTTCGACCAGTTTGTCCTTCTGGTGCTCCATGT
>CM030854.1:13048268-13058268 GCA_018105865.1 Metaphire vulgaris
TCTCGTCTTCCAAGAATTTCTATTTTCTGTTAATCGTCTTCCTTCTACGATTGAAATTCCTTTCATGTTCATATCTTCTCTTGGTGTCGTCATCCACTTTTCCCTGGGTCTTTCTCTTCTTTTAGTTCCGTCTATTCGAGTGTAAAGTGCCTTGTATGGTATAGCCTCCTTTCATCCAAATCTGTTGACATGTCCATACCAGTTGAGTCTTTTCCTTCTGATTTTGTCGATAATTGTATCCTTTAGCTGCCAAGAGTAGCCTAGGCCAGAAATAGATAGCGATAGCACAGTCTCACCTGTATTCATGGCGAATTCGTTAGCCTGCCGCGGTAGACAAAGATCTGAATGTCTGCTCGGTTTATTACATTGTCGATTGTTATATCATCTCAAGGAGATTAGTCTTTCAGCATTAGGCTAAACACAGAGCTCTAAACAAGCTTTTGAGTAGCCATATAATTCAATCACAAAGCGACAAGCTTTTGCGGTTACCAAGCAGCGATATGACATTATAACATTACATTAAGACCGATAGCTAACAGGATCTGCATAAGTTACCTGCACGGGTGTTGTAAAATAGTCAAATATAAATCACACTTTCCGCTAGAACAGCGCGAATAGAGATAGTCGTCGAAAAGGATCAAAAATGAAATCCAGCTATGAAGTCGATTTTAACACATCCGTCTAGAACAGTGACCTTCATTTGTTGTTCCCTACTCTCGCACAGTCATTGGCACTAGTTGTTTCTCAGTGTGCGCCCCTAAGCTCTGGAATTCACTACCAACATCACTTCGCATAACTAACAACTTATCATCTTTCAGATCTGGCCTTAAAACACATCTCTTTGACTTGACTCATCCCCCTTAGATTGCTCTCCCGCCGTTTCGGACTGATCTTCTGGCTTGACCTGGCTCCAGTGGCGGCTCCACCGGGGGGGCCAGGGGCCTGTGCCCCTATTGAGAGCCTGGCCCCAGTGACCCCAGTTGGGACCCTATACTTAATGCTACATACATTAAACAACAAATGGTTGGCCCCATGATTAGAAGTTGCCCCCAACGGCCCCCCACTTGCCAAATCCTAGAGCCGCCACTGCCTGGCTCTAATGCTATTTGGATTTGGTACGCCATCGGCTGATGCCCTGGGCATTATGATAGTGACACTCTAGAAGTTGATTGATTGATTGACACCGGCACTTGAAGCAACTGAAGTGTTCTGAGCAGCTGTGGTGGTATCCGCGTTTCTTTAACGAACTACGCTAATTAATTAGGCCTACTTGATATCAAGTCGTGAGGAAAAGGGCGACAAGCATGAATTAATTATAGCTACGCGACAAAATCTAAAGGTTGTTGGTTATCAACGATTTCTACAACGAGCGTTTAAAAAGCTCACAACTTCTTCACTCTGCTATTGCTGTAAGAGTGGGGCTCTTAGAGCTGTCTCATGTAATGACAATAACGATAATGATAATTAATGATGATGATGATGATGATGATGATGATAATAATAATAATAATAATAATAATAATAATAATAATAATAATAATAATAATAATAATAATAATAATAATAATAATAATAAAATAAAAAAAAATAAAATAATAATAATAATAATAATAAAGTGGGTTTAAGAGACTAAGTCTGTCTGTATACCAGTGTTTCCTAAACTGTGGGTTGCGACCCAAAAGTGGGTCGCAGGTCAGCGCGAAATTAGATTCAAAAGTGTCATTATCTAACCAATACGGCAATACCAAAATGTCACAAGCCTTGATGATTGCAAGTAGGCTTAGGTTTTAAGAAATCTATATGTCTGGAATCCTCCATGCACGGCTTATGGTTAAAATGATTAGTGTTTTTAACATGCCGCTGAAATGGGTCGTAGCTCCAAAACGTTTGGGAAACTACAAGCCCTATAGTACTTTTAAGAACTAATCTTATTTTGCAATAACGCAAGGAAAGCGTATTCCGACCATTTTGCTCTGAAATTCCACTAACAATAGGGAATCTCTAAATGACACTGAGGTAGCCTGACGGTTAAACGATTTTGAAATACTCATAGGATTTTTATGACGCGTAACAAAGGTATGTTCCTGTCAAATTATAAACAGATAATTTTCGAGAAATTCCAATAGCTATTTCTCTTCCCTGTCTTATTTGACAAAAATGGTATATAATTATTCTGCCTAATATATTTGCCATATTCACATTCGATTTGAATCAGAGCTTTTTATTTTTCCATTTATTCAAAACTCAAAAGATTCTTTTCGACTAAAGCTCAGCAATTCCATTTTTTAAAAAATACATGCTATAACAAGGGTCGCGGACACGTTATAAAACCGCTGAAGTGGGTTGCGGTTCCAAAATGTTTGTGAAACCCTACTCTATAGTATATACTACTACTACTACTAGTACTAGTACTACTACTACTACTACTACTACTACTACTACTACTACTACTACTACTACTACTACTACTACTACTACTACTACTACTACTACTACTACTACTACTACTACTACTAGTAGTAGTAGTAGTAGTCTACTACTACTACTACTACTACTACTACGACTACAGTTTCTGGCTTTCCTTATCAGTTCGATGTTGTCTTTGGGTCTAGTTGCTTCTACTAGGCTGTCTGTAGTGTATACTTTATTCCTTGTCTTCCAATGGCTACTCTAGCCACCTACACACTGGAGAGGAGTTCAAAAAATGCCTTCTTTTCTTGGGGCATACATTGGGGAGGTCATACTACTTGCGAAAATGTCAAAAATTTGGAGAGAAAAATTCAAACTGGGGGAGGAATTCCCTCCAGTGAAGAAGAATAAACACTGCTTGTCTTCCTCCTACTCTTTACCCCTCTGTGTTTCCTGTTATGACTAGATTTTCCAATTGTGAAGACATTTTTCAGAAGAATAAATTTTTAATCGCCTAATTCATTTTTTACAGACAGCAAATATTTCAACCAGACCAAACACCGTTTGAAGGCTAAAATTTTAAATCATTTCATGCGCAATTTGTTAATTTATAGGTTTCAGGCGCGTCGAGAGAAATCCCAGGCCCCTGGACAGAGCAGCCAAGGGTAACTAAGTCTTTTTAAAAAGAAAGTTTGCCCTCAAAAGAAATAAGACAGCCCAAGTGTTAAAAAGTGGCCATGATCTCTTCAATGTTTGTCAGACTTTTCAAGACGTTATAGGTAAAGACACGCAAACAACCCCCGACTACCTTTGGCGGGCCACAGTGCGCCGCCCACGGCTGTTCATAGTAAACAGTATTGCGTGGGCTAACATTATTTCGCACCCACACGGGCCCCCTACAAATCGCCCGGACCCCGGGGGCATTTGCTCCCCCCTGCCTCACTCTCTCAACAACGGGTCTGTTTATAGGTCATAAGTAGAATGACATTTTCCTATCATATTTTTACCTTACAAGTTCGAACAAAGTGGAATGTTTCGTATCTAGCTATTGCCGTCATGCAAGCAGAAAGCGAACATGATGATGATGATGATGATGATGATGATGATGATGATGATGATGATAATGATGATAATTATGATGATATTACTATTACCTTGAGAGGATTAATAGCTATAGTGGCTTGCCTCTTGCAATCATGCCCAACATGCAAAACTATGTATGGTGATAGATCCTTAACTACCTCATATATTCTAAGATCCATATTACTATCTCGCTTATTAAATGAAAACCTATTGACTCCTATCATTCTTAGTTTTTTCCACGATTAAAGTCGATTTTTCCGAATGCGTGCACTATCGAAGGCTTTGCCAAACTAGCGTGATGTCTCCATGCGATCGGTTCATCGTTCAAGATGTTCATAATCGGAACAAATCTCACATCGTCTCGACAAATCCACCTGGATTTATCGTCGGCATCGATTGCTGTATAGCGTCCCCCGATGATGAAAACTTTGCCATCTTCAGCGATCATACCAAAATGCTTAACGCCCGTCTTAAAGTCGTCTCTCACTTTCCAAGCTTCCGTTTCAAAATTATATATAAGGCAGTCATCGCGACCAAGAAGAATAGCAGTATTTTCCCACTGCACAGCGCGCAGAAACCCCACTGTCCTCGGCATCGGTTTTGAGATCATCGCACAGACGTTTGACTCGGTATTGAATACTTGAACGTTGTTGACTGCTTCGTTATTGACACCGTATCCGCCGAAGATATAGATGGAGGATTTAAAAGGAACACAATTACCGGAGCTACAGATGGCGAAAACCAGTTTTCCAGCGTTGGTACATTCATCTTTCGAGGCATCGTATGCTTCGACGTCATTGAGCAGAGTTTCGTCAAAATCTTCATATCCGCCGCAAATATACAAGACGTTGTCGACAAACGCCACACTGTGTCGCCGCCTGCCTTGAATCAACGAAGCGCATTCCTTCCACCTGGAAGAGTTTGCGTTGAATCTCCAGATTTCGTCGCAGCTCTTTCCTATTCCAGTCACGAATATCGTATTGCCGTAGACGGCAGCTGCCGACTCGCGGGTCATTTGAGTAGGAGACGGTTGCAGATATGAAACAGATTCTTTCCTGTTCAGGTTTATCATAATAACGTCTTCGGAGATCGAGAAATCATCGTAGACGCCTCCAATGACGATGGCAAAGCTATCAAACTGTTGCTTCGAATCTAGGCATGAAATTCAAAGTCATTCAAAGAAAACCATCAATCCAGTAGTCTTAATTGTATACAGGCATACTACTACTACTACTACTACTACTACTACTACTACTACTACTACTACTACTACTACTACTACCACTACCACTGCTACTACTACCACTACTACTACCACCACTGCCACCACTGCTGCTGCCACCACTACTGCCACCACCATTACCACCACCACCACCACCACCACTGCTGCACCACTGCCACTGCTGCTGCCACCTGCTGCACCACCACCACTGCTGCCACTGCTACCACTGCCACTGCTACTGCTACCACTGCTACTGCTACTACTACTGCTGCTGCTACTACTACTACTACTACTACTACTACTACTACTACTACTACTACTACTACTACTACTACTACTACTACTACTACTACTACTACTTACGTTTGTCCGCTTCACTTGTTATCTTTGATTCCACCAAAAAGACACAATTGGCAGTAAAGTAGTACAGTATACAATGCCAAACAGAACGCGTATTAAATTCCTATGATCAACTTTAAAGAGGAAATGAATAAATAAATAACGAATTTGCAGAAAATCCGAAGACGTGTCTCAACCTACTTTGAAGTCTTGCGAGTTTGATTTTCTTGGAATGTGCTGTTTTAAATTTTCTTTTCCTGATTTCCAAACGGCCGCCCAGTCCAATGTACGCTTTAAGCCAAAAAAGCAAGAGAACACGTTTACTGACTTCCAAACGGTTTTGCCGCAGTGTTAGAGCGAACAGTTGTCCCTAAGGCTAATTTTGATTCTATAAGCTGATGACTACTTTATTCATGCGAGTCGTTAGCATCTCTTTTGTTGGAATTTCCAGAAAAGTTACAATTCGTTCTAATTTGTATGAATACAGTGTAAAATGTATCAAGATTAAACCATGATGTTCCATAATAATTAAAATCAAATGTTGTGTCATACGCCATCTATTTATCATCGGGTATAATAATAATAATAATAATAATAATAATAATAATAATAATAATAATAATAATAATAATAATAATAATAATAATAAGGTTTAAAGTGGTTCAGTAGGGACTGCCCTGTGTGAGAACCACTGTTATAATGGTTTTTTCTTTTTTATTATTTTATTTTTGTCATTGTTTTTCTGTCTTTGGTCAGTCTTCCAAGCTTATTGCGCTATATAAATTGTCCAAATAATAATAATAATAATAATAATAATAATAATAATAATAATAATAATAATAATAATAATACGGTTTAAAGTGGTTCAGGAGGGTTTGCCCTGTGACATGTTAGAATACTTTAAAATTCTCCAACCTGAGCAGAGCATAATTATCGAAATTTACTTTTAATAATTATTAAATAAAACAAGATCATGGTTGTAAGCGTAACTATTTCTTTTACCAAACGAGGATTTTGACGAAGCTCTGCCCTTGAGATTGAAGCTTTTGTTTCGCCTGAGCGCCTGACCGTCGCAGAGGTCATTTTTGATGCGAAACTGTGAATGCCAAAGATGTCTTGATGATTCTGGCCTCGTGTTCGCCTCTGCCCATTGTACCTTCAGCGTTGCATCATCTCGCCTGAAAGTTTCCGAGACCTTGGTTAATGTGAGATTTTTTCCTGTAATATTCATCCATTGACGACGACTTCGGCGTAGGCCTAAGCTTATCGTCCGCTCTACTGAAGTCACGTTCGTTTTCGTAGTCTTCCTGTTTAGAATCCTGGATCAAGTTTTGCCAGCTTTCTGAATATTCATGAAAGGGATTATAGTAAATACTGAAACATATTGAATTTTTCTATATATAGTTTCATTCTGTAAAATGTCGCCCACTAATATTGTAATATATATATATATATATATATATATATATATATATATATATATATAATGCGGTTGGATTGGGTTCGGTCAGAAAATAAGTCATGGTTTAATAAACTGTAATGTATTACAGTGGGTTGGGTCAGCAAACCTATTATCGGCATGGGTTGGGTTGGAGATTTGATGGGTTGAATTGGGTTCTAAGAAATGTACACATGGACAGCTATGGTCTGATTTCAATGCCACTCCAGTCACTAAATGGTACTTACTTGATTTGGACATGGTCACAGGTTTACTGTATTCTTCTTCTTCACGGCACGCATCAAGCCGTTTGATAATCCAGGGATAGTCGACCTGGAGAGCTTCTCTGAGCACGACGAACGAACCTTCTACGGAGCAGGAGAAGAGATGATCGAGGAGAGCCCTACAGCGATCCCTGGTTGTTGCCTTGTTCAACACCTTCTGCTTGTCCGTGGCGCTCAGGACGCCCCTCTGGATTAGAAGACGGAGGACGTCTTTCGGATCGACTTCCGATACGAAATCCTCGTACATGTTCATGATTCTGTCTCGTATCGTATCGTTCTTCCGATTTCCTTTCAATTAAGAACGTTTCAAATATAAGACCATAACTCGCAAACCGTGTTTAATCTAGACTCTGGACCAGTGGCGTAACTAGGAGCGGGGGCACTTTGTTGACAGCCCCGGCCCCGGGCAGGGGGCCGAAGAGGGGTCTAAGCGAGGGTTAGGTTAGGTTAACCCTAACTTAACCCTAACCCTAGAATGATGTGCTGACGACCTTTTTTGCTCGTCAGGATGAAAATGAAAAAGGAGGCTATAACGTTTTTTTGCTCGTCAGCTCGAAACTCTGGGGCCCCCATGGCAAAGATGCCCCCCGGACCCCCAAAAGTCACGCTACGCCACTGCTCTGGACTCCGGAGAGGGGAACTGACAAAGCCGGGGTGGAAGTCAGCTAACCGCCTTGGCAACGCCACTGAACAAAAATAGTAATAACGCGCATTTTTGCGACGCAGAGCAATGTTCCCTCTAATTATTATTTGCAGTTTGTGTGCGCATGAAATTTATTGAGCTTCCCAAACTGTGGGTCGCGACCCGAAAGTGGGTCGCAGGGTTCACGCTGTCTAGTGGGTAGTGGGGTAGCGCGAAATTAGATTCAGAAGTGTCATTTTCTAACCAATACCACAATGTCACAAGTCTTGAAAGTTGCAAGTAAACTTAAGTCTTAAGAAATTTATAGGCCTGCATTCCTCCATGCACAGCTTATATTAAAATGTTTAGTGTTTTATGAAACTTTTATCCAAATTTAGTCGACACTAAGTTTGCAGGGTCACGGCATATGTTACAAAGCCAGTCTGAAGTGAGTCACACAGTTCCAAAATGTTTGTGAAACCCTGGCCTATAGCGCATTAAAAAATTAACCTTATTTCACAATAACAAGAAACCGTATTCCGACCATTTTGCTCTGAAACTCCACTAACAATAGGGAATCTCTGCCTTTGGATACATCTACCTGACGGTTAAGCGAGTTTGCCATACTCATAGGATTTTTAAGACGCATAATAAAGGTATGTTCCTGGCAAAATTTGAAAAAGAACATTTTCAGGAAATTTCAATAATATTTCTCTCAATTTGTCTTACCTGACAAAAATATGAATAATTCTACATAATATATTTGCCACATATTTATATTTGAATTTAATCAGAGCTTTTGTTTTGCCATTTATTCAAACTCAGAAGACTCTTTTCAACCAACTTTCGTTAGATGGCGCAATACAGTTTTTTTGGCGCAATACATTTTTTGATATTACTGTTATTACATGCCATTATTAGGGTCGCGGACACGTAACAAAACCGCTCAAGCGGGCCGCTGTCCCCCATTTTCGAGAGGCTGCCATAGGGAATGGGGAAGGTACAGGGGTTCGACTCCCCACTTTTTCTTCCACGTCTACGTCAATGATTTTTCAAATCTCTATTTTAAGACATTTCTATCGCTGGCTTTCTGTTCTTTTAATTTTATCGATATTTGGAACCGCGTGCTTTTCACAAATCTTTAAATAAAAGACCTCTTTTGCCCGTAGTCTAGACCAGAACTTAGTAATTAATTGTATGGAGCCGTTAAAAGTTCACAAAAAACGTGAATCTTCATCAGTAGGTACGTGCATGATAGGAAAGCAATGGAATTTTTTAAATTTGTGCGCTCCATTTTCCCCTTTATGCGCTTGCCTTGCGACCTCTGTGCGCACGCGCCCAGTTTAGATGGAACATTGCCAGGGTAGAGATGGTCTATGCAGATTTTAAAAATTTGGATATAATGAATAGGCCTATCAGCTGAAATATCTGTTCGTTATCATGCAGTCACTTTTAGACTGTTACCTGATTGCCCTCCCGGCATGATATCTTGGATTTGACCTTTTGACCCGGATCTTGAATGATTCTGATTTGATGTGCTGATGCTTCTGTGCATTATGAAGTTAACTTAGATCAACTATTATGTAAAATATTAAGTTACTAGGTAGCCTACCTCTTGGCAGGAATTATATTTCCATTTTAGTATCATTGCTTCCATTATATGTATTATTCTTATTTGCTAAATTAGAAGCTATTTTTTAATATAATTTCTTGTTTTGTTATGAAATATAATGCATGATATTGGAAATAAACTTTAATAACAATAACAACTGGTGCGATAGAAGTTTAAGATTAGATTATAGTTAGACACAGGGGCGTAGCCAGCATGGGCGTCCGCAGAAATTTTTCCAGGGGGTGCAAAACAGGGTCTTGTGACGAAATAAATGGAAAAATTTTCCAGAGGGGTGCAAAACAAGATTTCGTGACGAAAGAAACAAGTAATTTTACTTTCTTCATAACTTCAAAATTTTTCCAGGGGGTGCAATTACACCCCCTTGCACCTCCTTCCGGACGCCCATGGTAGCCAGGAATTTGATTTGAGAGGGTATAAATATGGGGGGTATAAACTTTATAAATCATATAAACTATATATAACCACATATAACCATATATAAATCGCATAAAAAACTTTAAGGCAGACTGATTTTGGGGGGTATATATACCGATATACCCCCTCCCCGTCGCTACGCCCCTGCATTTTAGACAGTCGTTGATTTTCAAACACTTACGTTCAAACGCTTTCATCGCCTTGGTGATGTCTCTCTCATGAATCTTCACGGACAGAACCTTGATGGTGACTTTGTTGAAAAACAGATTAAATAGTCGTTCGAGAACGTCTTTCATCTCCAGACTGTCGACGAGTTTTCGCAGATGGGCGAGCTCCGAGTCCTTGCAGCAGGTCGTGTAGAGAACGATGCTCTGACCGCGTTTGGCGGCAATCACCTTCAACTGCAAAGCAGCCAGCATACGACTGGCCTGTTCCATTGATACGGTCCTTTGACAGAACAAATCGGCCAGTTCGCTGACGATCTGTGTTTCAACGGAGTCCAGGTTGTCACTTTCCAACTTTGCATGGACTGGAACAATGGCTGTCAAGAAAAAAA
>CM030854.1:13063268-13203268 GCA_018105865.1 Metaphire vulgaris
CTAATTCAATCAGCGTGCCAACCAATGTTCTCTATAAGATGAGTGCGTGCCCCAAAACGGGAGCCATGCGCCCACAAAAAATTTATATTGCCCAAAAAAATTGCAAGAGGTTTTATTTTTTAGGATAAAATTAAAAAATTATTTTAAAAAGATAATCACCACCACTTGAAATGTATATTATTTTGAATGTCGTCTCCGTAAAATGATGCCTGATAAGCAAGAAAAAGGTCATCACCACTTTTTTAAACACTTGATACGTGGTTTATTGTGGTCGCGATCTTTGCACGAAGTAAAATTGCCCTAAAGTTATAGTAAATTTGAAAATTGTTGCCCAAGAGAAATTTCACGCGCACGCGGACCTTCAAGAATTAGACGGAATATTGATGCCAACAACCTATCAGTCTTACTTTATTTTTTATATATTATATTAAATATAAGGCTGTAACTTATAAGCCATTTGTGAGGCTTGTAAGCACTTGTGTGCACCAGTGTTTAATCTAGGCCGTTTCCGGGGGAAAATTACCCTTCCCCCGGACATTTCAAATTCCCCCCGGAAATTTTGGAATACTACATGGACTAACAGCGGCCCCTAGCAGAATTCCCCCCGGCTTTGTCAGTTTTTCCTCCGGCTTTTTCAATTTCCCCTCCCCCGTAGTCCAGGAGTCTAGATTAAACAGTGGTGTGCACAACAGATATCATAAAAAGAGAAATTAGGTCTTGAATTAATAACGTTACTGTTTAATTGAAAAGCAGAATATAAATAAATTGTTGGTCTTTCGTGTGCCCCTGGAAATTGCTACGCCTGCCACGTCTGGCACGCACGCGATTTGGCATCCAGCGGGGTATTTTTGGCATCCAAATTCAGTGCTTTTGGCAGAGAGAGAGAGAGACAGAGATAGTCAGATAAACAGAGGCTGCATTGTATTGGATTTCCCTCCACCGACACATATTGTAAGAATATGACTACATCAATTGTTTAAGTATCGAAAGCAGTGGCGGCTCCACCGGGGGGTCAGGGAGGGCCCGTGCCCCCCCTATTGAGTGCCTGGCCCCCCAGTGACCTCCCCTGTTGGGACCCTACAGTGTATACTTAAAGCTACATACATTAAACAACAAATGGTTGGCCCCCATGATTAGAAGTTGCCACCCAAACGCCCCCCAACTTGCCAAATCCTAGAGCGGCCACTGATCGGAAGCCGATTCCCTGTTCAGTAACGTCGGCAAACACAATCATTTGTCTAATTCTGCTTCAAATTGGACGTCTAAGCAAAGTTTCCTTCTACTGTTTAATATGCTATTGGCAACTGGATGCATGTCAATATTTGCCCCGGCGACCAATATTTGCAGAGGCGAATACTGACGAAAAACGTGACACTCGGCCGAGGCGAATGTCCTGGGCGATTTCCGGTTGATCCCTGTCTAAAATGTCCCTTCCTAACTGTCGCCGCCTTCTGGCTGTATAGCCATTTCAAATTTAGACTAATTTCAAATTTAGACTAAGCGCATAATAATAAGCAGCCATTGCGGTATAGGCCGCCCTACAACTCTTTAAAGTGCAATACAAATTCACGAGATTTTACTTACTTATTCACTCAACCTTTGCTCAAGTATACGAGTCTTTACTGTAGCCTATTGTTGCCGCTATGTCTCAATAACATCTATAATTATATATTTCACTTTCCTTTCAGTTTATTACACTGTAGGCCTAAAACCCTAAGGATCTAGTTGCAAGATAAGACAAGCAAAGTCAATGGCAACTTGACAAGTGATTTGGATTTGGTGTGTCATCGTTTGATGCTCCTGTGCATTATGAAGTGGCGCTATAGAAGTTTAAGTTTTTTTTATAGAAGTTTAACTTTTTTAAGAATATTGAAAAAAATTGGAAAATTTCTAGATGAGCCCTGTATCCGACATGGACATGGTCCATTTTTTAAAACCCAACCCATCACTATTCAAACCCAACCAAAACCACGAAAACAACTGGGTTGCCTGACCCTACCCAACCCAACCCAACCCAAACCATATATAACAATTTCTTAAACAGAACAAATAATAATCACGTAAAGGTGGAAACGGTTGAAACCACGGAATTTGTTGAAACCATTGAAAGGCGTTGAATATTAGGGCATAGCACAACTCTAATGACCATGAAATGAAAAGGAACAAAATTGCATTACATTATCACTGAAGGAAACTAGACTTATTTTCTTACCTAAAGAACCCAACCCATCAAAAAATGGAAATTTCAGACTCAACCAAAGGGTGGACCAAACCCATGCCCAAATATTTTGTTACATTACTTTACATTACATGCATGTAATGTAAAGTAATGTAACAAAATATTTGTATAGCGCCTCTTCTGAAGAATCACTCAGAAGCGCTCTCACAGCAAATTACTGTATATTGACAAAGAGATAGGTTTAAAGTTGTTTCAAAAAGAGGGCCATAGAATTAGGAGTTGGTAAGCCACGCATACTGGCGTCAAGAGCATTCCAAAGGATAGGGCCAACTGATTCAAAACCTCGCTTCAGGAACATGGAAGTTCGTGCTTGGGGCACACTGAGAAGACCATTGGTTGTGGACCGAAGACATGGCCGATCACGGATAGAGCTAAGGGGATGGAGTAGCTCTGGAAGGTAAGATGGAGTGGCACCATAAAGAGAGAGAGAGAGAGTGCAACCGCTCTCAACACACGAAACTCAACTCGAGCAGGATAAGGCAGCCAGTGTAAAACAGACATCATGTAATCACTGAAGTGATCACGTCTTGTGACACCAGCAATCACCCTGGCTGCCGAACGAAGAATCAGCTGGAGTTTATCAATCGATGTATTAGTCGTTTTGAGTGCATATTCGTATTTGGTAGAACGTGGTCTCAAACATGGCTATGAGACGTAATCCGCATAGCAAGCAGCAGAAAGAGTTTGCGCATTAATAAACTGATTTTTAGAAAGACAAAATTATCTCTCATGAATTTACTAATCTTTTACCTGACATCCTTCAGAGTGTGATACAAGATCACCTGTTCTACGTAAAAATCCAAAAATCCATCGAGTGATGGAACGACCAGCAGATAGTCACACAGGTTGTTCGACCGTTTTTTGATTAGCAGAAGAAATGTTGAAGCGAGTTTAATTATCCTTGTTCAAATCCGGACTATTCCAGCATTTTTGAATATTTCAGCTGCATGTTGAAAATATGACACCGTGTCAAATAAAAGCTAGATTTCTCTTATTTATTTTATTAATAACATCAACACAACACGCCATGTAACATCCATTTAACAGTTTTAATAATAATAATAGGCCTAATAATAGAGGTCTAATAATAGGTCTAATAATAATATATTATTATCATTTATTATTATTATTATTATTAGTAGTAGTAGTAGTAGTAGTAGTAGTAGTAGTAGTAGTAGTGGTAGTAGTAGTAGTTGTTGTAGTTGTAGTTGCTGTTGTTGGAATAGTAGCTTAGTAGTAGTAGCAATAGTATTAATATACAATTATACATGTAATTAAAGTGACAGTTTCTTTTGCTTAATATTACTGAATGTCAGAGGCAAAGACACATTACTGAGCCCAGCAATTAAAAGATATCAGCAATCGTACAGTTAGATAGATAAATAGACAGGAGATAAACGATTGGATAGAAAAATGACAAAAGTTAAATAGAAACAAGTTAAGGCACGCATAGGGCCTATATATAAAAGTCTATAATAGCAGCTTGATGGAGAATTTTACATAAAATCCAAAAATGTATAAGTAAATTTCCGCAACCTCTGAATAAGTCAGTGTAATTTGAAAGCAATATTGGAAACATTCGGAAATAATGAACGCTATTAATTTTAATAATGTCCTAGTATTAATATCTAGTATAGGGCAGCGTTTTATTCGGTCTGATTGACTTAAAGAAGACTTAATTGATGATAATTCAAATGCTTTACTGAGGGTGTTTTATCAGTCATATTATCATAATATGCTAGTTTTAGGTCTAACAGTCATACCATGTCCAAAGCATGCATACACAAAAGTCTAGCAATCTTATTATATAATTCTCGATGTCCGTCCGTCCGTCGCGTCTGTCTGTCCGTCCGCAACACGGCGGGTATTGCAAGACGCTGTTGTCATTGACAACCAAATATTGTTTAATCAAACCGGAGCGTTTAACGAAGCGTCTTAATTGCAGCTTAAACCCCCGTCCCCCTTCCCTCACCCCAATCCCTCTCCAAATCGCCCAGGCTCCAACCCATTCCCGCCCCGGCCCCAAACCCTTTCCCCTTCTCTTTCCCCATCCCATCCCCTCCCTCCCCATCTCTCTTCCAATCGTCCTGACCCCAACCAATTCCGGCCCCAAACCCCCGTTCCCTTTCCTTCTCCCCATCTCTTTCCCTCTCCCCATCCCTCTCCCCATCCCTCTCCCAATCGCCCTGACCCCAACCCATTCCGGCCCCGGCCCCGGCCCCGCCCCAAACCCCGTTCCCTTCCTCTCCCCTGACCCTTTTCCCTCCCCATCCCCTTCCCAATCGCCCCAGGCCCCAACCCATTCCGGCCCCGGCCCCAAACCCCGTTCCTCTTCCTCCCCATCCCTTTTCCCTCTCCCCATTCCCTCTCACCATCCCTTTCCCAATCGCCCTGGCCCCAAACCATCACCGCTCCGCCCTACCCCACCTGGCCCCAAATCCCGTTCCCAAACCTACGGCCACAAACCCCGTTCCAAATTCTACACAACGCTGCTCTGAAAACCCGTACAACCCACTTTCCTCCTCCCAAATCTCCCTTCCCTCTCCCAATGCCCTGCCCCCCGTTATTATATATATTTACTCCTTCCTAACCTCAAACCCTATTTTTAAAATTTAACCCCTCAATTGGGGATTAAATTTTCAGACGCGTCACCGTACTGGGGATTTAATTTTTGGAAAAGCGTTCTTCAGAAATGATTGCGGTAACGTTTTAAATTTGCTATATCTCAGGCTATGTAGGAGCTAAAAAGATGAAGTTTGCACCATTGTTTAGATCGTTTATTCCTCTTTCTAACCGTCCGTGCAAAACAAGAAAATTTGGGGGTAGAATCCACTTTACGGCCTAAAATATCACCCTCTCCCCCAAAATATTTTTATAGCCCCCTAGCAAAATATTTTCAGCGGTAACCCCACTTTGGTCAGCGGCAAAGTTATAAAGGGATGTCAGAGGAACAAAATAAACCAAAAAGTTTGAAAATCGGTTGACATTTGGTAAAGATCTATCAATTCTAACCCGATGACCCCAATGTTTGAACATAAGTATTATGGGTGGATTTCGCAAAAGTTTTGAATTCTGAGAATTCTGATCAAAATTACATGATCCAGCGAAGGCTCCATTCCCATTGATGCTATTGCTGGATCATGACTGAATTCCTAAATCGATTTCTGTTCCATTAAATATTTTAATTTTAGTTTCCTACTTTTTTGAATTTGCTATATCTCAGGCTATATAAGAGCTAAGAAGATGAGGTTTGCACCATTGTTTAGCCTTTTTATTCCTCTTTCTAACCGTCCGTGCAAAACAAAAAAAGTCTAGCGTTCACGAGCTTTGCGACAATAAAGTGATAATGAGGAGCAGGCTGTTGCTCGGCGTGCAACAGCAGCACAGCAAACAAGAGAATCAAGCACTGCATGTCGTTCGACACTGCCAAATCATTACACTTACGTTGACTATCAAGTTTCAGAAAATTCATGCGAATGGGCGTTAACTCGGTTGAAGGAAAAGGCGGCGAATTAGGGAAATTAATTGCGCAAAATCCTATTGCATTTGCGCAAAATCGGGTGGTAAAACAGCCAATCTCCCCCGTCATTTTTGACGGGTAAACACCTAGTAATGAATATATGATAGCGACGTACCGTACAGTAGCCTCTGCTGGGCTGTATAAGCTCTGAGTAGGATGTGATCTAGATTACAGTAGGATTCAGGCCTTAGAGATAAATGCCCACCACAACGCGTTGTTGTGTGTTTGCCTTCTCTCTCCCCCTCATTCTCCCTTTATCCCTCTCCACCCCCCTGTCCATGAGATTCTTTTATTGAAAACATAGGCGTAGCTTTGGCGATTCAGACGACTCTGTATATGCTTCGAAGCATGAAGAATGACCGACCCAAAAAGAAAGAGATTTAGTTAGTCGAGCTAAAGACTTCGTGAAACTACACAATACAAAGTACATATCCGACTAGAATATTGCGTGAAAGCCATTGGTGCAGCCATGGCGAGACCCAAGCGAGGCCTCAGGCCAGGCCAGGCTAGGCCAGATGATTGGATGGAAACAGAATCTATAATATATGCGTGTTGTATTGCAGCGTTTTGCCACTCAGCAATAGATGATAATTAAAGGCTTTCAAATTTGTACCAAAGCTTAGACCTACAGTCTAACTCTAATATTGCTTGAAAGTTGGCGCGTTCCATGAACTATTCTTTGCATTAGCACACCGTAGCAGTGCAGGAGGTCGTAAATGCAAACTGTTCACCGAAGAGGGTGAGAGTAAAGAAAAAACTGTTCAGCGTGAATGGTTCAAAAGCAACGTAGTCGAAACCGGTTATTAAGTGTGAAGAGAAATGAGGAATTATAGTGGGTTTCACGTTTCACACAGGCTAATACATTCTACAGTCTAAACCGTTCACAATAATACTACAGTGTACTATTACTACTACTACTACTACTACTACTACTACTACTACTACTACTACTACTACTACTACTACTACTACTACTACTACTACTACTACTACTACTACCACCACCACCACCACCACTACTACTACTACTACTACTACTACTACTACTACTACTACTACTACATTTCTAATGTTGTCAATCCACAATATTGAAGTCTTTTTTCATAGCTTAAATAAATTGTGACGTCCATTTTTCAAATTGGTCTCTATCTTACTTATTTCGTGGTAATAATAATAATAGTAATTATTATTATTATTATTATTATTATTATTATTATTATTATTATTATTATGCACTTCTATAGCACCAGTTCTAATACCTAACGGTATCAATCGATGGTACTTCAAATCCATCCGCAAAAGACCAGGTCATTCCAGAGATCAGTCAGAGGGAGAGAGCAAGACTTATTCTGGAGTCAATATAAAAAGACAAAGGCGGATACAATAATAATAATAATGTGATTTTAAGTGGTTTAGGAGGCTAAGTAAGCCTGTGTGAAAACCACTGAAAACGGATTTTTTCATCTAACATACTGTATACTATTTTGGAGATAGAAAATCCCAGATTTGATTAAGGCTATCCACTTCCTTGCAGCCTCAATTTTTCGGATCCCAAATCTATTTAGACGATTATCTTGAAACGGAACTCAATTGCGGGAAGGCGGCCCTTCAGCATAATATGCTCTCTGGCTACTCTATTGAGTGTATTTAATGCAGGCTATTATGCTACTGACAGGCTCTTGTATTGAATATAATACAACAGTGTGAACGGCTCTTAACTTAACATCGCCGTCAGTGGGTTCAAAGTGCAAATCGACTGGCATAGGCGAGTCAATTGGGGGGCATATTCATTTGAAACTAACATAGTCTACAATCATGCTATGATTTATAACAGTGGTTCCCAAGCTTTTCATTTGGAGAATCATATCTACTATTTTCTGTACTTATAAAGCGAACCACACCATTATAAAATTCTAAAATCTGGACCTGTGGCGGCTCCACTGTGGCGGCCCGTGCCCCTATTGAATGCCTGGCCCCCCAGTGGCCCCCTGTTGGGACCCTATGCTTACTACTACTACTACATACCTATCAACAAATGGTTCCCCCATTATAAAATTCTAAAATCTAGACCATACTATGAATGATTCTGATACCATGGTTCAGAATAAAAGACGTCTTAGAAATATAAAAAAATCTACTGTAGGCCTATAGTAGCCTAGTATAGAGTGCTGTAGATCGTATATAATAATAATAATAATAATAATAATAATAATAATAATAATAATAATAATAATAATAATAATAATAATAATAATAATGTGATTTTAAGTGGCTTAGGAGGCTAAGTAAGCCTGTGTGAAAACCACTGATGTAACCATCTGCATTCAATAACCTAGTTTAATCGAGATAGCCTTTGAATCCGTTTACCGTTTCATATTGCTGCAACTTTCGCTTAATTGTTAGTTATTTGATCATCAATACGATACGTTTTTGACATTATCAACATACATTATGTCGAATATTGAGGCCCCGTGGACCACTTTCTGAGAGTTGACGGGTCAAAAGTTACACGCGGTCCGTCCGCGGATTGGGAACTGCGAGTTCCATAGGAAGGGCTCTTAGTAATCACGGGCGTAGCGATAATATCAGAGGCGTAGCGAGGGACGAGGGTGCAGGGGGCATATGCCTCCCGGGCGCCGAGGTGAGGGGGCGCCAAAATTGGGTATTTGGGTAAGTGAAATGCATAATAATAAAGAAGAAGAAACACTAGCGACGACCTTTTTTTGCTCATCAGTAGGGCCTACTATATGAAGAGGGGCGCCCGTAAGACTTGAGGGGCGCCGAAAACAATGTGACGACCTTTTTTGCTCGTCAGCAGTGTTAAGGGCGCCAGCGGTACACTTTGCCCCGGGCGCCGGATACCTTCGCTACGCCTCTGATAATATATATATATATATATATATATATATATATGTCGTTATATATGCCCCCAAAATCAGTTTCTTTATGTGATTTATATGTGGTTCTGTGTGGATTATATGGTTTATGCGGTTTATAGTTAAGATATATAACCCCAAAATATTTACACCCCCAAATCAAATTCCTGGCTACAGCCCCAGTTAGTAATCCATTGAAAAGTTGGCATCATAGACACAGAAGAAATTTTGTTTACTGCTAGTTTTGCTGAAAGTGGGTAACTTGTTTTAAATATTATGGCGAGTCAAGCACATATACTGTAGAAAGTGCATGCTCACCGGAGAAACATTAAAATGATTACAGTGTCACTGCAGTTGAGCAGTGTTTATTCTAGGCCTGTTTTTTTGGGAGGGGGAATTCCTCCAAAATTTTAAAATTTCTCCCCAAAATTTGTATATGTTGGCTTGGGTGTGGAAATCCCCCCAAGCGTGGAGAGACAAATCTTCTCCCCTCCAAACATTTCAACCCCCCCAATGTCAAGGTGGCTAGAATAAACACTGGTAGTTGAGTAAAATTCTCCCCATGTCAACTAAAACCGACAACGTTGAAGCACTTGTAAAGCAAAACCAAATATAAAAGTAAGTATATAAAGTAAATTTCAAAAAAAGGCTCTGATTCAATTCGAATGAAAATATGGCAAATATATTGGGCAGAATTATTCACATCTTAGTCAGATAAGACAAAAGGAGTGAAATGGATATTGGAACTTCTTGAAAATACTCTTTTTAAAATTTTGCCATGAACATACCTTTGTTACGCGTCCTAAAAATCCTATGAATATGGCAAAATCGCTTAACCGCTCGGTTTGGGTCAATCGTAAAGAGAGATTCCATATTGTCAGCGGAGTTTCAGAGCAAAATGGTCGGAATACGCTTTCCCTGTGTTATTGCGAAATAAGATTACTTTTAAAAGTACTACTAGAAAGATGCTCGCTTCGCTCGCAGTGCAGGATAATACTAATCCAATACCTATACCTAATACCCAATCATTGAATTCATGCTGAACAACATTTCAATGATCGCCACCTATAGCCAAGCTCTGCGCCACGTAATAATTAGGCCTATGTACGTTAAAATCACGCAACTGTGGCCATTTGTGACGCTGTACACGTATTTTTTGTGTACGCTAAAACTACCTCAGGCTGCGGACAATTGTTACCAATAGCAACGTCGTCGCACGCCCAGCCCTCTGACGCTGCAATGACTCGACTAAACCGGTTCTACGAACAATTGTTACCAATAGCAACGTCGTCTTCGAACATCGTCCACCAACGCATCGCGACGTAAGGACTAAACGGTCTACCAATAGTCAACGCTCGCCCACCAACGCATCGTGACGTAAGGACTAAACGGTCTACCAATAGTCAACGCTCGCCCACCAACGCATCGCGACGTAAGGACTAAACGGTCTAAACCGTCTACCAATAGTCAACCAATCAGAACGCTTGAAGGTAACAGACAGAGAGACATACAGATAAGGATTTTAATATTATAGATAGGTCAGGGTTTCACAAACTTTTTGGAATTGCGACCCATTTTAGCGGCTTTGTAACATGTCGCGACCCTGCAAACTTATTGTCAACTAAAATTCACTAATCATTCTAATATGAACCTTGTATGGAAGTTCGCAGGCATATAATTATAAGGTACTTAAAACACAAGCCTACGTGAAACTTTCAAGGTTTGTTACATTATGGTATAGGTTAGAAAGTGGCATTTTTGAATCTAATTTCGAGCTACCCCGCGACCTATTAGACTGAGCCATGCGACCCACTTTTGGTTCGCGACCCACAGTTTGGGAAGCACTGCTAGTATACAGGTGTAACAATCAATCATGCCTTTGTAGAGGAAATAGCCTTGTCAAGAAGTTGGTAATAACCAAAAGCAGGGCTTTTTTTCAGTGGGAACGCGTGGGAACGGCGTTCCCACACCTTTTTTGCCAGATTGTATATATAATTATGGATACGTAATAATGCGTTTGGGAACGTACAGGTACAGCGTTCCCACACCCGTTTTTGGTTGAAGAGTAAAAAAGGATGAGTTCCCAAACCTTTTTTTCTGGAAAAAAAGCCCTGACCAAAAGCAACCCCCTTCCAGAAATCCTGGCTACGCCACTGCCTACAGCTGCTACAAATACAACATGCTGCGAACAATCTGAACCATGGTGTGCACTAGCGTCGCCACGAGGGGTCAAATGAGGGCAAGTGCCCCCCCCCCCAACCTGCCAGACCACCTACCAGATTCGCGCAAATCCGTTGAGAAAGTTTTCTGTGAAGGGGCAGGGGTGGGTAAGGAATCTGACACGCTAGCCCCTTTCCCCCCTACCAAAAATTCCTGGCAACGCACTGCAAACAGGCTATCAATTATATAATATTTTTGTTTTCTATAGAACTTGTCTTACAAGAAACCAGCTATCTTAAACCCCTTCTTATCTCTCATTTCGATTTTTTAGACATTTGACAGAGAACAGATTTCTGAAAGACTTTGTATAGTGTCGTTTCAAATGGCTCACCATTTTTCGGGGCATTTCGAATGCTCTAGAATAAAATTGAGGCAGAATATATTGACAATTCTAGTACGGTTTGACTCAGCTAAGCTGGGGATACAAGAAAATGTGGTTCTAATTTGTTTCATCAATCTTCTGAATTTTGCATATCTATAGCCTACTGTAGCACTAATCCTTGCATTGTCCAATGTCAAACAAGGTATTAATTATATAGTATTTTTGTGGTCTATAGAACTTGTCATACAAGAAACCAGCTCTCTTAAACCCCTCCTTATCTCTCATTCGATTTTGTAGACATTTGACAGACAACAGATTTCTGAAAGACTTTGTATAGTGTCGTTTCAAATGGCTCACCATTTTTCGGGGCATTTCGAATGCTCTAGAATAAAATTGGGGCAGAATATATTGACAATTCTAGTACGGTTTGACTCAGCTAAGCTGAGGACAGACGAAAATGTGCTTTTAATTTATTCATCACTCTTCTGGATTTTGCATATCTATAGCCTACTGTAGCAATAAACCTTGCATTGTCCAATGTCAAACAGGCACTAGCGTCGCCACGGGGGCAAATGGGGCAAGTGCTCCCACAACCTGCCTTAGACCACCTGCCTGATTCGCGCAAATCCGGTGAGAAAGTTTACTGTGAAGGGGGCAGCGGTGGGTAAGGAATCTGACACGCTAGCCCCTTTTGCCCCCCCCAGCCAAAAATTCCTGGCGACGCCACTGATGGTGTGTTGGGGATTCTTTCAGCTTCATCTTATCCAAGTTTTATCAAGCTTGTTCAGACGTTGACATATAGTTGCAGTACTATAGACAAACGAAAAGTGTGCAGGATTTATTGCACCACAGTGTTCATATTTTTATGCCTTCCATATATACTTTGTTTCCGAAGATTTTATGAATATATATATATATATATATATATATATATATATATATATATATAGGCCTACGAGAAAATATTATAAAATCGATTACCTGTTTGACTTTAACCTATGCAAGGACTATTGTTACAGTAGGTTATAGATATGCAAAAATTCAGAGGTGTGATGAAACGAATTAGAACCCCATTTCTTGTGTCTTCAATCTTTATTGCGTCAAACCATTCTGGGATTGCCAACATATTCCATCAGAATTTTATTTTAGATTGGTCGAAATGCCACAAAAATGGTAAGCCATTTCAATCGACATATACACAGTCTTGTAAAAACTATTTCTGCCAAATGGTTTAATGGTCGATCGAGAGATGAGCTGAGATATTAGATAGCTGGTTCCTTGCATCGTAAGTTTAATCACTGCCTGGCTGATCATTAACCTTTTTTCCAGTAGCGATTTTAAGAAAGACTAAGCGAATAAGAATAAGCAACTACTGTTTTACTACTCAATAAATCGTTATATAAATCCACGAAATTTCACTTACGTACTTACTAGCTAATTATTATTAGAAGGCAACCTTACTACGATTTGACTGAAAAGTCCCCGTTCAAAATATTACTCCTAAGATGAAGTCGTTAGACAGGTTAACGATAGAAGAAAATTTTCTTGTCTAGTTCATTCATTCGGAAATTCTAAAATTCATCCAATTACATTCGTCAAATCATAAATTCCCTTACGTGCGTAATAATTTCATGCTACTACAAACTATAAATAATTTAAAAGCGAAAGCGAAACTTGGAAACACCAATAAAGTGTTCCGGAAAGAGAAAATTAATATAAGATATTTCGTTGGTGAAAACTACAAAACAAATCAAATCACAGACATTATAAAGGTAACATTTACTTCCATTTCATTAGAAGGGCATTTCTGATTTAAATGGCAGTGAACGCAAACATTTATACATATCGAAGAGCGATAAGTGCATAGCTTGTTTCATAGGCCCAGTAAGGTCAAGTTCTCGCATGAGTCAGGTACGACACGTTGCATAATATGTGAGATATACAGATAACGGCATTTGTTTTCGTTAAAGATCTAGATGACATAACACAGCCGCTGTGGAAATGGCGTCAACTGGAAATGAAGCGATGAAACGACTTCGTGCGTTGTCAGAATGTTGCATCTGTTTGACGACCTACACAGATCCCAGAATGTTACCATGCTTCCACACCGCCTGTCTAAAATGCTTCGAAGACATCCAGCTGAAGAATGGGAAGAAACCTGGAGATGCCTTACCATGTCCATTATGCAGGAACGAGTTCCAAATCCCTGCAGATGGAGTGATGGGACTTCAGAGAAATTTCTTCATCGAAAGTCTTATGGAGGTAGCAGACGCGTTTAATTTAGAAAATAAACCCAGTCCTTGCACAATGTGTAGCATGATTGAAGAGTTCAATGTCGTTGCTCAAGCCACGATGAGATGTATGAATTGCTGTGAAAATTATTGTCTTCGATGTTCAAAGATACACAAGACACTTAAAGCCACAACGGATCACAAAATTGTTGAACTAAACAGTGAGGTTAACGAAGAAGAAATCAGGAATATGTTTCCAATCAGAAAATGTGTGAGACATTCAGATAAAGTGTTGGACTACTATTGTTCCGATTGCAAGACAGTTGTTTGCGTGTCATGCTTCGTAGAAAAACACAAAACACATGAATGTAATGATGTGACAACAGTTGATAAGGAGTTTCGTCAAAAAATTGAGCACAGTTTCACAAAAGTGTGTGGCCATAAAGAAGATATATTGTCAAGGAAATCTGATTTGGAAAGGAATAAGAGAGATTTCCTGGCAAAAGTCTTGGAAACAGAGAGTGCCATTAGAAATAAAAATCAACAACTAAAAGCTTTGATCGATCAACATACGGAAGAGGTATTGAATGAACTTTCATTGCTAAAGCAACAGCAGGAGAAGAAAATGGATGCAGAAATTGAAGAAATTGAAAGAAAGCTGACAGTTCAGGAGAGTTTTGTGACATACTGCACTGAATTGAAATCGAAAGGATCTCCGAGTGAAGTCTGTGGCAGTGTGGACAGTTTGATCGCAAGAGCCAACGAATTAAGGAGAGAAAACGATGAATATTTGAAGACGCCAAGTGAATCATTTGATTTTGAATTCATTGCCACAGATCACAATGCAGGGAATATCATTGGAAAGTTATCAGGTATTGATTTATTATTATGCTACTACGATAAACATCTGCATGTGTTTTTGAGAATCGAGAATTGTTTACTATTTGAAGCAACTTAGTGTAGATTAGTGGGCGTAGCCTAGGAGTTATCGATGTAAAAATCAATAGTTTATTAATTTTAGCGTTAGAGCGATAGTGGGCAATGTGCCATCAATAAATGTGTAGAAGACCTGCTTTGTTTGAGTGAGGCTAGTCTTTGATAGAGCATATACCTGTAGGCCTACTGTAGCTAAGTAGCGTAGAAGTGGGGAATGTGGTTTAGGCCTCTGAATCGAACTTCTGCCTATAATTCGTGACGTCTACAATATTAAGATCATCGGAAACTGCTCAGAGAGAATTGAAGTGCAAAAGCATGACTGCAGACAGAGCGAAGACTGCTTTGGTATTATCGCTCGAGACTTTACAGGGTGTCTCAGGAAAAAAACAGCAGAAAAACGTCGGTAAATGCCAAGAACGGCGACAAACTGTGACACGCGCAAAACGGGTTCTGGCACCCGGAAGGAGCCAAACCAGAAAAGCGTTGCTTTTGCTTCCTAGGGTCAGTGGCGGCTCCACCTGTGTGGGGAGGGGACAGGGGGCCCGTGCTCTTTCTATTGAGTGCCTGGCTTCCCTGTGGCCTCCTGTTAGGACCCTATACTTAATGCTGCATACATTAAACAACAAATGGTTGGCCCCCATGATTAGAAGTTGCCACCCCAACGGCCCCCACTTGCCAATTCCTGGAGCCGCCACTGCCTGGGGTATACTAAATTTCTAATAAAATTAATAAATATAGCATCGATATGATGGAAACACCGAAACAGTCACCCTTATTATGCATTTTTAAGTAATACTAGAGGACCTGATATTCGTTGTGAACAATAGCCTAAGTATGTAACTGCAACGTGACACGATTTTTCTAATTATGAACCAACTTTATGCCTGTAATTAGAAGCTTAAATATTTTCAAGTGGGCAAGCGGGCCGCATAAAATTATCGTGCGGGCTGCATGCGGCCCGCGGGCAGCCAATTTAACACGTCTGACCTAAAACGTCTAATTCTATGCATAGTAGAGATAAGGCATCTAAAAATCGAAAAAATTGGACGAAACACTGCGCAGGTAATCCAATAACGGCCTGGCTCCATATGTTGAAATAAGAGCTCGTAGGCGACGGTCGAGTTGAACTTACTTGTTTTTATTCGCCTCCACATGACGCTCGCCGTTATTATAACGCGCAATTCTTTGTTCGACATCGCGCGATTACGTCGGCGCTATTTTGTCGGGATTTTTGGAGCTATTTTGTCGGTGCTGTTTAGTCGGCGCTGTTTTGTCGGCGCTATTTTGTCTTGCGCTATTTTGTCTTGCGCTATTTTGACTGGGCACCGAGAATAATGCATATTTCTTTTAATTATGTGCCCTGTATTGAACATAAGTTGTTTGTCCCAAGTGAGAACGGTTCTTCGCAAAAGGTGGAACTCTTTGAGTTCAGAATCTATCATCAGTCGTGTGACACTTCGCGAGAAGGCAACACGAAGTTCGACAAATCCAATGCATTTATCTAGTAGCAGACAACGCAGTAAGAGAGGCGACACTGCCGACACAACTCGGGACTAACTAAGGAAACTCTGAGAATAGGTGGCATGCTGAGCATGAGCAGCATAATAGTGAGCTTGCAATATATATATATATATATATATATATATATATATATATATATATATATATATATATATATATATTATATCAAGCATTTTGGTACTTCGCCAAATGAACTAATAAATTAGCCAAGCAATTGTTACGAGTGACTCAAACTGTAGAATTTATAGCCGGGATGTAGGCCTCTTTTTGCATCCTTAGCATTCATGTCTTTCGCGTGACTCATTCCACTGCATTTACGATAGCAGTGAAAATTGACTTTTGGATTCCGATAGAATTGTTGTTATTTGGAAGAGAGCATCCACGCACGACTTTCCTAGTTCTTGTTTCTGCTCTTTGCTTGTAGAATCAACGAAAGAATTCAATCGATGCGACGTTCTCATTGCAAATTGCGAAGCCGCGGTTATAATGAGTCTAGATCGCCCGGAGGATGTTACTGCCATTGAACCATTACCTGCTAAATTTTACAATATTACAAGCACAACATCAGCAGCAGCAGCTGCAGCTGTCTATCGCAATTCAATGTTCGTGTGTGGATTAGGAGGTAAATCTGAAGAAATTTGGAAATTAGATTTAAAATCTACAAAATGGAGCAAATGTGCTTCTTTGATTCAAGGCAGAGAAGATCACAGCGTAGCGATTGTTGACCATGTTTTGTATATATGTGGTGGATGCTTGAATTATTTTCCTTATAGCGCAATTGATGACGTTGAAACGTACAATACATACGAAAATAAGTGTTCTAAGGTTGGAAAACTGGCATGCGCTGTTCGCGTTTCTGGCAATTGTGTACCATATAAGGCCTCACTCTATATCTTTGGTGGACTTGACTCATATGCGAACGCTATCAGCACTGTACAAGTGTATGACACAAAGTTAAATACTTGCACTTTGCTCACTCAGCAAATTCCCAGAACATGTGCTTGGCTTCGTGGTGAATTGTGGAAAAATTATGTTATTTTAATGGGCGACAGAGGATGCTTTATATACGATATTGACACACAAACCTGGAAAGTGAGAGATAGATTCAAGTTATTCAGTTCTTATTCTTGTGTAATTGGCGACAAATTATTTGCCATCGGATGCGGAACCGAGAATGACGACGTCAGATGGATTCCAGTTGCGAATATCTTGAACGACGAATTGATTGAATGGAAACATCACGCGAAATTGCCAACCACTTGCGTTAGAAATATGCCTACTTTGTTTAAAAGGTTTTAGGCTGCGGAAACGAATGGAAAACTAGTTAACGAGATTAATTGAAACTGAGAATGTAGAACGAAACACTTATACCTATACTTAATAAACACGAAATGAAATTCGAATATAAAGTCGGATAGAATGTTGTTATAAAAAGAATGCATCCTCTCTCCACAGAGGTGTAGAGAAACAGTTTATCTTTTCACCTTATCCCCACTTTGTACTTGTCGTTGTTGACTTCTTATTGTCACTCATGCTCTTGTTACGATTAACGTCCTACTTATGATTCAATAAATGGCTGAATTTGCTAAGTTTCTCTCAGATGAGTTGTATTGTTTTTAGCTGTTCTAAACAGTGGCGTTGCGTGGGTTGCCACCCACTGAGACAGAAGAATGAATGCTCCTCCAACTTGTCCTCAAAAGATAACTTTTTATCTCCTCCAACTTGTCCTCAAAAGATAACTTTTTATCTCCTCCAACTTGTCCTCAAAAGATAACTTTTTATCCCCATTCTAACACGCACCCAAATATTTCTCCCCGTCCCACACTATCCCCGCAGCATTTGTTCCCATCCTCTCCCCATCACCGCACCAGCCTTTTCGTCCACGCAGGTAAGCCGCTAACATACGTTAAAAAACGTAGGCCTAGTAATATACTACTACGTTTTTGCTTCTAAATTATAACGTCAAGTGTTAGACTGTTGTATGACAATATAATTCAGGGATGGGCAAAGTGCGGCCCGCGGGCCGAATGCGGCCCTCGAAGCCATTTTGTGCGGCCCCCGACATCGAGAAATATTGCATTAATGTGCGGCCCTCTAAAACATATGAAACATTTGACAACGCCTCACTGGAAAATTCAGCATTCAAATTGGATTTACACTTTGTTACTTGGTCGTTAACTAGAAATAATGCTTTTAATATTTACAATTTTTTCTCGAATTGACAGTCTTCGCTAATTAACAATTTACATATAATGAACAGTATATAATACGTTATGTTAAAGTCGTTTTGGAGACTACTTTAAATTGAAGTCTAAATGCCGATAAAAGTTGTGCGGCCCTCGGCTTTCGTCACAGACACCATTGCGGCCCTCGGATAAAAATGTGTGCCCATCACTGATATAATTAATAGACGACAGAAATATGCTAAAATCGATTCCCTAGTTGACATTAGCCCATGGAAGGACTATAGTTACAGTAGGTTTGACTGTAGCCACTAACGCCTAGCTCGTCTCACGCTATCAAAGCAGTTGGCGCCCAACTTGTCGACAGCAGAAGTTGACTTTATCTTTTTCACTGACGAGGAGGTCAGGTTTTTATGTGACTTTCTGCTGCAGGGGATTCTTTCTGCCATACGTCTATACTATGGTTAATACTGCCAGCTCATACTATGTAAACGAATTAATTATTACGATGGGCTGTGTTTCGCGACATACAATTTCTACAAATAACATATGTTGCGAAAATCTGAAATAGAGCTACGTTGTTACCGAGTTTTATCAAGATTGGTCAAAGGTTGACGAAGTTATAGCCAAAATAATAAGGGTGCGGGGTTTATTGGACCACAGTGTTATTGAACTGTCTTTTAAAACGCATCCGTTCTGTTAATGTGCTATGTCTACAGTAATATCAATTTCATTGAACAGATTGCCGATATCTTTGGGCCTGTAATTTACTTTGGGAAACGGTTCGAATATGCGGCTGAACCGACATGATTTAACATTGTACCCAGTAGTGAACGAATGCCAGATTTCGCCACGTATCAAAGAACTCTCGTTTTCCATATTCGATAAATATTTGATGCTAAATGGAAGAAGAAAGCGTCAGTATCATCGTCATCATCATCATCATAATCATCATCATCATAATCATCATCATCATCATCTCATCATCATCATCATCATCATCATCATCATAGTTGCTTTCTGCCAGCTCATTAGCGGCAATAGCTAGACAAGAAACTTTTCCATTTATCTTTTTCCGTTGTTAATCTCATTCCATCTATTATTGTCATTTGATATCTTTCAAAATCTTCTTTGATGTTATCTATCCACTTTTTCCTGGGCCTTCCTCCTTTGCCTTCTTTGTATGTGTAGAGTGCTTTGTATGGGAGTCTGTTGCTTTTCATTCTATTTCCGTGTCCATACCATCTAAGTCTTTTTGTTCTGATTCTATCTATTATTGTCATCCAATTGCAATAATGTTATTTAGTTGAATGAGAACTCTTCTTTTAAAAGATCAAACGAACAGACGCGGTGGCACAATAGCCTACGCCGTTCTATGTAAATCTAGAACTGTGCACGATTTATTCGACTATCACACATGTCATAATAATGAGCGCTTCATTGGCAATCTCATATCACCGTGGAAATATGTCACAATCATATATCATCATAAGAGTATTCAATACAACTGTCATTCACTTTAACGAAGTACTGTAGATTGATGATTGTAATAAATCTCGGAGTATTTCTCAAAGTGCCTTCAACGTACGTTCGACGGTTTTACAACGAATCTAGATCGCGGTTGATAGCTGGAAGCCATTCAAGTTGGACGGTAGAAACTTTATCGGAGCACCCAAAGCACACATGTCATTCAGTTTCTCGAAGGGGAATGATAATTGTAATAAACCTTTGAGTATTTCTTAAAATATTCATAGGCACACAATAACTTACTGTGTAGTTTAATCACTTAATCATATGATATAGGTGCAGTGGAGAAGCGATAGCATTCTTGCCACGCAACCGGAGGGTAGCGGGTTCGAATCTGACGAAAACCAGTGCGTAGCGATCTTGGGCAAGTTGTTAACCCTTTAGCTGCTCCACACTTAAGATCCTTCACTAAGCGAATGATTTAGCGTGCGCTAACAACCCTGTAATGGTAAAAACATTAAATACTACTACTACTACTACTACTACTACTACTACTACTACTACTACTACTACTACTACTAATAATAATAATAATAATAATAATAATAATAATAATAATAATAATAATAATAATAATAATAACAATAATAATGCGCATTTGTTGCGATGCTAGAGTTAGACAAAGTAGACCACTACAGTTATCTGGATATAAGATAATGAATATCATGCAATAATGGTAGTAGTAGAAGTAGTAGTAGTAGTAGTAGTAGTAGTAGTAGTAGTAGTAGTAGTAGTAGTAGTAGTAGTAGTAGTAGTAGACTGATTAGATCGGTTTGAAAGATAGGCGGCGATGAAAGGGCTGGCATTTAAATGATAGAAATTCTATTATACATTTGACAAATATAATTATGGACGTTAGCAAGATTTATAGCCGCGTTTAAGGATTATCATTCAATCTACGATAAGCGATTGGATATTTGACAAATGCAATATAATGCTGTTCAAAGCAAAGACAAAGAAAGATTTATCGTTTACTTGATCCGCTTTTGATTTATTGCTCGACAATTTGTGCTTGAAAATTGTTCTTGAGACGATGATTGACAGCTTGGAGAGTTATCGGAAAGACACACAAGTGGGTTCATTGTTTTGGAAACTGCTATAAAAGTTCATAGCTGTAGCAGTGAGAAACAGAAGGAGAGTTCGTCTGAAAGGAATGATCCTCACGTAAGAGTAAGAGGCATGATGATAGTGCTGGAGAATTTCATAGAGGACTGCTGTTATTTGGCGTCTGGTTGTAGTGAAGTCAATACATCTATACACAGAAATAGATTGGACGATTAAGCAATGCGTAAATAAGATAGTGGTCATGTAAGTAAGTAAGCAAGAAGGCAAGTAAGTAGGTAAGCAAACAATATATCGTTAATCTACATAGCGCTTTATACAAAATAGGTACCGTAGTAGCTGCTTATATATATACGCGCTTGATCTACAGTTTAAATAGCTATAGCCGATGTTAAGTGGTCAGCCGGACATGTTCAATTCTAGAAATAAGTCAGAGCGGGAGTGGGGGAGCAGCAAGGCAGAATATCGAAAAGAAACCGAAAGACGTGATTTAACTCTTTATTTAAACGTTATTACCGGTCTGACAACAAATGGGTCTTTTACCTGGAAACTGATTAGCAGAATGATCAAGATCAAGGCTAGAGGTAACAGTGTTTAACCTTGACTCTGGACTCCGGGGGCAAATGACAAAGCCGGGAAGAAATCAGCTAGGAGGCTGCTGTTAGTTGATGTATTATGCCAAAATTTCCGAGGGGAATTTGAAATTTCCCGGAGAAAAAGGAGATAAATTTTCCCCTGGAAACGGTCTAGATTAAACCCTGCGAGGTAATTAAATGAATCGAAACGACGAATGTTCTGCAAAAGGTCGATCCGCGTGCAGCTGCATCCCGTTGCATGTATTTGGATAACATGGATTTCTTTGTTAAAACAGACCAGTCAGCCTAATTTGAAACAAAATCGAATCCTACAAAAGCACGGAAAGAGATAACCTTGCCTACCTCACAAGACTGATTCAACAGCGCAATCGTTTGTCAAAAGAAATTTGTTAGAGGGTAGATTAACAGTGGGAGAAACAGCCATTGCTCCCTCCGAGAGCTTACGTCTCCCGGGAGTGCTCCTAGATGAGACTCTATCCTTTGAAGCGCACGTTAACAATCGGATACGCTCCTGCCACCACCAACTGCGGAGAATGAGGTCAATTCGACGGTACCTGCCAGTGAGTGCTGCTATCAAGCTAGTGCGTACCCTGGTATTGACACGGATAGATTACTGTAACGGTGTGCTTCTTGGACTTCCGGATACTAGACTGAACCGCCTACAATCAGTGCTGAACCAGGCTGCACGAGTGATTTTCGGCTGTCGCTGGGGTGACCACGTCACTCCTCTCCTTAGAGATCGACTCCACTGGTTCCGTGTTCCACAGCACATTATCTACAAGCGCTGTTGGCTTACGTTTCGGGCTTTATACGATCCGCTCTGTCCCGATTATCTAACTGTACTTGTACGAAGATCGACTGTGAACGAGAAGAGATCGGTCCTCAGGTCCGGTCGGAGAGTGCAGTTGTTGGTCCCTCCTCCGTCCAAGACCCCTAAGTTTGGAGAAGGATCATTCGCGCTGAGGAATCCGGCCCTGTGGAACTCTCTTCCAGACAATGTGACTGGAACAGATTCAGCTGGGACATTCATTAGAAATCTGAAGACATACATATTTAATAAAGGTTATGAACTGTGTTAGGCGCTCTTGCTGTAGGCCTTAGCTTTGTCTACTGCCCTACATAAATTGTCAATAAATAAAATTAGGTCTACGTAAACAATAGGCACTTCACTTTAAATAGGAAATTGCTCATGATTTTCAGAAGGTGGAGGTTTTGATGGTTTGAAATTTCGTGACAATTTCAGATTGTCATTAGGTAAGCTATGTTGGAACCTGTGAAAGTTTGTAAACGTTTTCGTAGACACGATTGTAAGAAAAGAGCCTAAGGAAATCGGGGTCCTATGATCTCTTCGTTTTGATGCCTTACCTCTTGCACAGAAATCTGCTAAGCGTAGCTGTCATAACGTGCTTGAGAGAATCACATATACAGTAGGTATACTTTGATAACTTAGTGTCTTTTGTAAGTCAAAAGTCGTCGTTTCCTTGCAGACTTACAAAGAGTGAAATGGCTATTTCTAAATCCAGATTGTCTTTCATTCTGAAATGCTTCCTATTGGTAGAAATTATTTCTCAAAGCACTGTGGTGTCCGTGTTAGTGGACGTTCAACGTGTGTCGAATGATTCAAGTAAGCAGGCGGTCCAGTCGTCGAGTGTTGGAGGAGACAAGGTCACACCTATGAATGTTGCTTTTGATCTCCCAGACATAACGATATCAATCGAAACAACAACTGGAACAGCTCAGTTGGAAGCGTATAGGTCAGTGAACAACGACAAGTTCCTACAGGATAGTTCTGGAGACAAAATCTCTCAGCTCTTCTGGGTCACCGTTGGGCTTCCAAATTTCATCAAGAGCCCCAGTCCACGAAATTCAAAAGATGTCAAGCTATTCCATTTCAACAACCGAGGATTCAGTGTCTACTTACAAATGAAAACGGATGCAATGGGGAGAGCTTTGGCAGCCGCAGCAAGAAGCAAATACAAAGTCAATATTTCCGATAATCAAGTGGTCAACCTGATTCTTTCCCATTTCGAGTGCTCTACAATTCTGTACGACGACGCTGGCAATAAATACGTGTTGAAAGGGAGGGTCACCGACTTTAGAAATTTTCCTCTCAGAATGGATTTCGAGGCTCCTCTAAGAAGTCACGAAAGACGACTTTTTGTGGAAGAGTTAAAGGAATCTGTGGCTGACTTGAAATTCGACTGTGACATTAAGTCAAGCGGAGGAAAGGTGATCAAGACGAATACCCTGACGATCAACGCCAACCAACTTCAGCAAATTGGACTCGAGGAGAAACTGTTTGGACCAGCAGGAAGCAATGGAAAAAACCATGTGTATGTGACGAGAGACCAAATGTCTGGACTGTCGAGTGAAATGTATTCCACTTTGAACATCGTTGAAGAATACCAGATGCCAGAATTTCAGTTCAAAGAAGCATTCGTTGATGAACTCATAAAACAGGTTATTTTGTTAAACATAAAAAAAGATTTTAATCGAATTGTGAGACATTCATGATCGAATTTTAAAAATTCTTCGACTTCATGTGCTATACTGTACACTGTACAGTATATTGCTAAGTCAGCGACCATTAACCCCTTAACTGGGTATTTAACTGTAACTCAATGTAAAATATACGGATATATCCGGGGTCCCCAGTTAAGGGGTTAATAGGGCCTATCCACTCAGCTAAGTTTCTGGATGCTCTTATTAGTTCAATGCTATCTTTGATTTCTGTTACTTCTCTTAAACCTATCTGAGTTTTGTACATGTATTCCTTGTCTTTCTCTTGTTCTTTGTCTCGATGTTTTCCTTGATATCACCAGATTTTCCAGTCCGTCTTTTCTTATAATTTTCTTGAAAACATGAACTCTTGCTTGCGAAACTAAAATTCTGCAGCCTTCAGTCATAACCATAGCGTGATTTATTTAGCATGAGTTAAAGTGACTTGTGAGGCATTCCTGCCTGTGTGAAAGCCATTAACGGCGCTAACGAGGCTTGAACCAGCTCCGTCAGCCTGCCGATCAAGCGCGTAACCTACTCTGCCATATTCCGCCTTTATCTTTTTGTTGCATTCGTTTAATGAATACTATTTATTCATATTTGAAGTTAAATAATTTCAAGATAGCATTTGCCTTCAATCTTATTATAGAAGATTACTTCACTAGAACTTTTTGCTGAATTGTGTTGAATTGAATTGAACGCTTCTCTGTCACTCTCTGTCGAATAATTTGTGTTTTTATTTCATATTTAAAAGAACAATACTTTCCTAAAGATATAAATACTATTTCAGATATCGACCAGCGCCTTTGTCCAAGTACCAATCGACACCGTTTTGGCTTCACTATCCAAGTACGGCTTCGACATCGGAGCCGACATTCAACCAGACGTCATCAAAAAAGATATTGGGTCAATTCTAAAAATAGAGAAAACAGATTCCAGCAGCCGAATTATTTTAGACAATCAACGTGAGAGTGATTCCTCTAATTCAGAATCTAAAAATAGAGAGGCTGGCTTCAACATCGGCATATTTGGCCGCACAAGAAAATGGGGCAGAGAAAATCAGAAAACCAGCTCCTCCAAACACCGATCTTTGAGTGACCAATTACGCGAACTGAATGAAGAGACCAAGAACGAAGCTCAATGGGAAATAAAGGGAGATAGAGTGATTCCCAAGAGTCTGAATGTGGCGCGTCTGACCAGAGCAAAGCTGTCGAAGACATTGACTTTCAACCGAATTCGGATGCAGACTTTCGAAGCTCCTTTCCACAGAACATTTTCACTCTACACTCTCTCGTCATCAGCATCGGCTTCCTTCCTCGATCAGCTTTCTTCACGAGTTGCACATCTTGAGAAGACGACCAAACAAGTAGGCTTTTTCAAATGACTATTACGAATTACTGTAGTATAGGCCGAAGGAAATCATGCTGCAAACAGTGAAACAAAAAAGCCACCTCACCTACTTGGACACATATGCAGAATAAAAGAGGACAGAAAAATCAAGGCTCTACAAGTTTGGAATAATGGAGGACGCCAATAAGATTGGAAGATTGCACAAGAAATGACGTGATGCTATTGACGAATGGCATAGAAGCCAGTCATCTAGAGGATCTGAATGACAGGGCATTTAAAAGAAACGAATGACAACATACTGTAAAGATGCTGTTATAGGCCTACATCAACGGGCGAAAAATGCACGGTTAACGATGATGATGATGATCATAATATGGGATTGGAATAGTGGAGGGTGCCATTAAGAATGGAAGACCACACAAGAAATGGCTTCATTATATTGCGGCATGGCGTGGAAGCAGTTTACAAAATCCGAGTCATAGAGCAATGAACAGGAAAGAATGACAACCAACTGTAGACCCGGCTCTATACGTCAACAGCTAATGATGATTATGATGAGGACGATGAAGATAACGAAGAATTTGTCAAAACAAACCAAAACGACAAATAAGCTGTTTATAAATTTAAATATATTAACTTTTACTGACATTTTTAAATATCAGTCATCTATATTTACAGTATGTACAAATACTCAAATCATCTTTTACCGAAAATATTTACTATAGACAAATACTTTTCAACTGTTAAAAATAAGCATAGTCATAACATTAGGATCAGTGATCATCTTGCCATACCATTTGAATACTTTAACAAGGAATGGTGTGTTAATAATGCAACGTGATGTATGAGCAGTTTACAGGAGTCGTTGAGAAATGAATAGGGTAGAACTACAACAAACTCTATAAATTACGCTATACACCAACGGTTAATGATGATTAATGATTATGATAAAGATGATGAAGATAATGAAGAAGACGAAGAAAAAGAAGATGATGATAATATGGGTCTTTAGGTGGTGGTTGAATTGAGTTGATAGCTGTATGACTGAACAGATGTGATCGCAACGAGGTGTGAATGTAACCCTTAGTGGAAGGCAAGTGTCTCTGAAGGCTGGCGATCTCGAATCATACAGGATGTATTGCCATTGAATAGACATGCTCTATTAAAGCGGCTCTATGCATGATCTACAGTGTATTTATTATTAAATTACGATTGATAAGATTTGTAAAAGCCTGAGAAGAGCTATAGAAACTCTCTTGATTTACGATTATTTCAATACACAAAGCGCTATAGAGAATACATATATTGAAAACATAGGCCTATGGATAAGTATTCAGAATCTATGAATTCACTTTATGCTAAAATGACGACGTGCAGATATATTAATTAGTCATTTATAAATTAGTAACACCACAGATCAACACAGTTTTAGAATAGTCAATCATAATGAATAAAATCTTTAGTGATTAATATTATTCCGATCAAATGAAACTTTTATTGTCGACCAGACGTTCGCGAATGTTAATACCAGAATCGCGATTGTTGATGCCAGAATCGGGAGCTTGGGAACGGCCATTCAAAATGCCCAGTCTAGTATAAACTCCGTCTCATCGACAGCTCTTCGCCGATGCCGCATCTGTTTTCAAGAAGGTGGGGGTTCCAGTCAATGCGTAGGAAATCGTAATTCGTGTCCTGAATGGGGTACCACTGGTGGTGGATGGACTCAGTGGTTCGTAGATAAAACTAACAACCATGGAACCTGCAGCTATCGATGGATGGTTCAATGTGTGACGTATTAAGTACCAATTTGAACGCGAGAATTCGGCTGATACGTTTTCAACTCAATGCGCTGATTCAGCGATCACTTGACTTGAAACAATGACACCCCAACATTCCAATATTTTTTTAAACTTTAGACAAATAATGGTAATTGTGACTTGCATGTACTTTAAATGCATTGTGATTGTGAACAAATCTTATCATTAGAGTTTTTGACCTTTATAATTTAAAGCTCAACCGAAATCAATTTGATGGACAATAATTGAATTAAATGATATTATAATAAAAGAACACTATGTTTGCAGCATTTCATTCGAATGTTTTTCATCAATTATTTTCATGAATTCAACTATCATTGGCATTTGAAACTGAGTAAATTTTTGAAGGCCTCTTGTATTAGGAAAAGACAATGACTCCATGATTTAGGATTTAGTCAAGGTTCACTGTTCTATCGGTAGTAGTAAGCCTACTACAATATAATGTTCGAGATGGTTAACGTTTTAAGATCTTTAATAATTCAATACTTCAAGCAACAGACAAACACTGCAAACTCAAAATGTCCCACCGGCTGCTAACGCTACTGCAGCCGCCTGCGCTCACCGGCAGTGCAGCTGCTCTCCTTATTAGTGGCCGCCCATTAGCTGGTCTGCGCTAGATGATGACTAACACTCAATGGCAGTCCCTGCATTCACCTTTGCCAGTAATTTTTTTACTGACTTATATTTTTATATATTTTTTACTGATTTATAGCTCAGAGTTTTGCTCAGACCAGTGGACGGCGGACAATTTTTTTATGTATTTCCATGCAATTTTTATTTTTAGGCGATTTTTGGCGATTTTGGCGGTTATCTCTTGGCGGTTATCGACGAAACTTTTTTCAAACCCCCCTTCCGGAAATCCTGGCTACGCCACTGGCTCAGACCGGTGACAAAATTAGTCGCACATTGTTTAATTGCTTCATAATGCATCTGTTTGATCTGCGACATAAACTATCCAACAGTTGCCTTTCAGCAAATTCAAAGCTTAATGTTGAGGTCTCCGAATTCTATCTCAAACAATAGCTACAACCTTTTCTGTATTAATTTCTGACAAAATGAAATATATTCCATTATCAATGAAATTTTATCAGGGACATTAACCAATCATTGTCTCGTTAGTATAGATATTATAAATCATCTAAGGTTAACCCTAACTTCCCAAGACATTGAAGACCTAACCATTATCGTGCCTATAAATATCTGAAAACGTTGAACTCCATCAATTCCCCGCAATATCCACATTTTCCTCTTGCCCCAAGTTCATTGCCTTAACCTTTGCAAGAATAACCAACAATATCATTCTCAATTTAGATCTACAGTGTTCGAAATAGAGCACACCCAGCCATTTCATTCTACACACTAACGCCAATGACTTACGAGAACGAGGGACATCAACTAAATGAAAACCCTAATAATAATGAGATTTTAAGTGGTTTAGGAGGCTAAGAAAACCTGTGTGAAAGCCACTGATGTAACCTGCCGAATATCTTGCGGAAGGCCTAGTAGGGCGACCGAGGGAAGAGCCGCGTATTAACAACAAAGCAATAATGTTACCAATACCACAAGTAGTACAGATTGAGCCATTAGTACCATAGAACCAGTGGCGGCTCCACCGGAGGGGCCAGGGGTCCGTGCCCCCCTTTACTGAGTGCCTGCCCCCCAGTGGCTCCCCAGTTGGGACCCTATACTTAATGCTACATACATTAAACAACAAATGGTTGCCCCCCATGATTAGAAGTTGCCACCCCAACGGTCCCCACTTCCACTTGCCAAATCCTAGAGCCGCCACTGCATAGAACATATGCAAACATCGCAGTGCAGATATTTATTTGTCGTGAGTCTCGAGTGAAGACCCACTGACCCATTTTGCCTATGTGGCCCATCAGATGTTGACGACCCTTTTAACCCGTGACCCACTGGCTCATTGCAATTTCTAGCAAGACCCACCCAAATAGACCCCGCAGTCATGAAGGTCTAGCAGCTCCTGCGGCAATTTTCCGACCTCAAAAGCATGTAACCATAAAAACTGAAATGAAGACAAATATTTAATTAACAATTCTGTATTTTTTAATTATTGTATTAGAATTTGTTGATTAGATCTGACCATGATGTCAACAAGAGCAGTGAAGAAATGACTTTGAATATTATTAATTACTGATATAAATACTCTAAAACAGAACAAACATAATCATATTGCTATATATGCTATATATATTATTTTACTTAGCCTGAGCAATTACATGGAGCAATTACATTTCATATATCTAAATCTGTCCACATGAGATAACAAATGATCAAATTTTATGCCTAAAGCGCCTCCAAGTAAACGCAATCGAAACTATAACATTTACGAAACCAATGCGCAAAAAATTAATTTTGTAACATGGAAAAAAAGTTAGGGTTCTTGTACGATATGCCATTCAGGTCTGTGCCAAGTTTTACAATCTAAGTTTAATGAGATATTTTCTATTATAACAACTTTCGTCGTTACTTTCACTTAATTCATTTCGCCAAATGTAACTACTGCAACAGAACGTAATATTTAGACAGCGAAATCTAATTTTCCAAAGGAAGACACCAATAAAGACTTTGGCAATTTAGCATGCTGTCTCCAAATGGTCGGTTCGTTGTTCAGGATGTTCATAACTGGCACGCATCTGACGTCGTCTCGACAAACCCACATTTTGTTTGCATCGATATCGCCGCCACCGATAGCAAATACCAGTCCATTGCAAGTAGTCAAGCCAAAGTGAACAACGCCAGTATTGAACTGATCTCTTAATTCCCAAACCTCTGTTTCAAAATTGTACAAAAAGCAGCCGCAATATCCAAGAAGAATGGCGGTATTTTCCCACAATACAGCCCGAAGAAGACTATCGGCTCTCGGCATTGGTTTAGAAAGCAGAGTACATGTATTTAGCTTTGTGTCGTATACTTGAACACTGTTGACCGGTTCACATTTAGCATCATTTCCTCCAAAGATATAGAGCGATGCTTTAAAAGGCACACAATTGCCGGTGCCGGCGCTCTGGACGGCGAAAACCAGTTTTCCGACACTTTCACATTTATCGTTTAGTGCATCGTAGGCTTCAACGTCATCGAGTGTTATGTTACCTGAATCCACATAACCACCGCACATGTATAGGACATGATCAAGAAAAGCCACACTGTGCCGTCGTCTTCCTCGAACCATGGAAGCGCATCTACTCCAGGTGTATGATGTTGCTTCGGATCTCCAGATTTCGTCCCAATTTCCCCCCACTCCGGTAACAAAGAGCGAGTTGCAGTAGATTCCAGCTGCAGATTTGTGTTTCATTCTAATCGGCATCTGTTGTAGTATTTTGCAAACGTTTTCCGATTTCGCCAGATTTATTCTGAAGACATCTCTAGACATCGATTCACCGGCACCCTTACCGATGACGATGGCGCAGCTTACGACGGAGTTCGTAGACTCTACGTGGCAAATATAAAGTGTAAAGCGCTTGTAAAGTAAAGTAAAGTAAAGCGCTTGTAAAGCACTTGTTAAGAGTGAAAGCGCAAACTGTAAAGCGCTCCTGACTTTGGCCTTCTCTCATGTTTTTTGCGCTATAGAAATTGTCTTGTTATTGTCTAACTAACTAAATGACAAACCACACTATTAAGAATAAACAATCATCCACTTTCTGTTGCAACTGCAGCAATACTATCATTCATTAACTCAATCAATCAACTTCTATAGCGCCACTATCATAATGCCCAGGGCATCAGTCGACGGCGCACCAAATCCAGCTTGAATGAGAGCCAGGTCAAGCCGGAAAAGATCAGTCAGAAACGGTGGGAGAGCAACCTAAGGGGGATAAGCCAAGTCAAACAGATGTGCTTTAAGACCAGATTTGAAAGATGATAAATTGTTAGTTATACGAAGTGATGTTGGTAGTTAGTTCCTATCACAACGTGCAACGACTCTCACTATTTTTTAAAGCTGTAACAAGTGCTGAGACGTAGAATTGTTCTATTGCGCAAACGAGAAACAGAGTACGGACAAGTTCTTGGTAAGGAATATTTGCATACTCTGCCTATACCGACAATGTTATACAAGTATTTTGTTGGCAGGCGGATGGCGGTTTAGTGATCCAGCGAAACCAGTGGCATACCTACTGGCGGAGGGGGCGCCCCCCCCCCACCGGGGCGGCACAAAATGTGGGGGAGTGCAATTCGAGATTTTACACACAACAAAGCGAAAAATCACTTTATGTTAGTTTGCAACAGTCATTTGTGATTGATGCAGCCATGCATATTTACATTTACTAGGTCACTTTCTGTTACTGAATTTACATTGCCAATGGTAAACAAACGCGAACGAAAGCTAATAGCCGTTGCTTTCGCCATGTTAATTAATTGTTTTATTAAAATGTTCTTATCGCATCTACTGATTAGCAGATTGGAACAACGAACGGTTGAAACTGGGAACGGCGTGTTCAATTGAAGGACGGCAACTGGGCTTAGGGGCAGGGCGCGATTTGTAGGGGGAGGGGGAATCTCCCCCCCCCACTGCCCATCTGCATCCCCTACTGCTACATCCCCACCACTACATCCCCACTGCTACATTTCCTAACAACTGCATCCCTCCAAGCTCGACATATCCCCACTGCTCCAGGTCACAAATCGCACCCTGCTTAGGGGTGTCACTTATGACCACGGTCCCGGGTGCCAAATAATTCGCCAATTTGCGAAACATTTATGATCGAAACAAATAACTATTTATACCTGTTAATAATATCATGGCATATTGCATTCTATTCGATTCCCTAGATAATTTATTTAACGCTATAACATAGCTAGAGCTAAAGTCAAGAGCGATTTACAGATGTTCGTAAGATATGCGAAATAAATGCGCATTGAGGGCAGTCGCAAACGCCTTTAAGGATGTAATCGATGTCACTGAGGCATATGTTATTACCATTTTATTTTGCTAAAAGTGTTCTCACTTATTCCATTAATAAGAGGTTATATTTTGCTCTGTTATTTTAATGAACTTTGGTATATTGTATGTAACCGCTTTTGAGTTGTATTGAAATAAGCCCAGTGTTTATTCTAGCCACCTTGACATTGGAAGGGGGGTTTGAAATGTTTGGGGGCAAGATTTGTCTATCCACGCTTTTGGAGGAAATTTCCATCCCCAAGCCAATATATAAAAATTTGAGAGAATTTAAAATTTTTTTTTTTGGGGGGGGGGGGAATTACCCCTCCAAACAGGCCTAGAATAAACACTGAATAAGCCAATAGAAATAGTTGGTTATACCTGATAATTGTCCGATTACATTGCTGTCTTTTTGAATAATTTCATCTTGATCTGTAGGAATGAAAGTGGCTTCAACCGATTTTCTAGGAGCATTCAAATATTCTTCGTTTTCTTTGCCTAATTCTTTGGCTCTTGCGATCAATTTGTCAACATTGCCGCATACTTCACTCGGAGATCCTTTTGACTTCAGTTCAGTGCAGTAAGTCACGAAACTCTCGAGGACTGTTAGTCTTCTTTCAATTTCTTCAATTTCTGCCTCTATTTGTTTCTGGTGTTTTTGACTTATGAGGGACAGTTCAATTCAACACGTCCTGTGTGTGTTGGTCGATCAACGCTTTCAGTTGCTGGTTTCTCCTTATTACTGCTTTTTCGGTGTATTCAATCCTTAATAAGCATTCCTTTTTCTGTCTTTCAATATCATGCTTCTTAGAAAAAAATCGCCATCTACAATTTGATAGTTTCGTGGTATTTTCTTCAATTCTTTGACGAAACTCTCGATCGATCTTCTTTACGTCTTTGCAATTGTGCAGTTTGTGATCTTCAACAAAACAGGAAACGCAAACAACTGTCTTGCAATCGCTGCAATAGTAATCCAACACTTTGTCTGGATGACTGGGACATTTTCTGATGGGTAACATATTCCTGATCTCCTCTTCCGTAAACTCGTTTCTGATCTCAACGAGTTTATGATCTTTTGTGGCTTTTTGACTTTTGTGAATCTTTGAGCATCTGCTGCAGTAGTTTTCACAGCAATCCAAGCATCTAACTGCGGCGCTATTAACGACGCCTTCATCTTCCACAATGCTACATGTATTGCAAGGCACAGATCCGTCTTCAGCAGTAAATGCTCTTGTAACGTCCATAAGACTTTCGATGAAGAAATTTTTCTGAAGTCCCGCCATTCCTTCGGCTGGAACTGAAAACTCTTTCCTGCATAACGGACATGGTAACTCGTCGCCCGGTTTCTTCTCGTTCCTCGATCGCATATCTTCGAAGCATTCGAGACAGGCTGTGTGGAAACACGGCAGTTGTCGAGGGTCTGTATAGGCAGTGAGACAGACGCAACATTCTGATAGCGAAAGAAGTCGTTTCACTGAATCGCTGTGTTGGGAATCCATTACAGAACGCTTCGAATTCCAAAGCCTTTGGTGGAAAAATAGTGCAGACAATGTTTTATCGTCTGATATTTCAGACCTTTTTGTCAAGCGACCTCAGTATTTAATCTAGACTCCGGACTCCGGTGGGTAAACCGACAAGGCCAGAGGGAAGTCAGCTATAGGGGGCTATCACGATACTTGCACCACACCTCTGAAATAGAAATGAATGATGCGACAGTCTGTCAGTTTCATATTACCATATTTGAAGCTGTCTTCTATTCTTCAGCAATTTAATCTTTATTTCAGTGGCGTAGCCAAGGGGGTTTGGGAGTTAATCTCCTCTTGGCTGCCGACGGCAAAATTTTTACATGCTTTTCCATATATTTTTCATTTTTGGACGCGATTTCGGGGGTCAAAATCCCCCTTGGCTGCCTGCAAATCGAAAAATTTCAAAGTGCTATAGACAATAGAAAAAAACTAGAAAGAATACGAAGGTGACGACCTTTTTTGCTCGTCAGCTCCTAAAAAGAAAGACTAAGAAAATTTTTGCAAAGTTTGGTCACGATCGAAACCAACCCCCCTTTCGGAAATCCTGGCTACGCTACTGGTTTATTTTGTCTATTTCCTACGTCATCACCTTTCATTTCTTTTTTATGCCATTTACAGCACAGCCTATAGTCATCGACAGTTTCAATATAACTTCGGGCGAGAGGCATTAGGCCAATTATATCTTGACTTTATTGCATGAGGAAGTTAATAGCACAATAATATTGTAATATGGAATATTTCATATAATAAAGGAAGTTTGTCTATTTTATACAGTGAAAAAGCGAGTTCAAAGTCATTGAGACCAAAATATGTCTACATACCGTGCAGAGATCTTTCGTTGACGATAACTTCGGATGAAATGCTTTGTACGATGAGTTTTTTGTTCTATTAAGGCTAACGGGTCGCGCAGATTAGAGTAACTGCCAAGCCCATTTGCAATCATATTTTGTTTACATAAAATCTGATAAACAGCCTCATTGGCCGGATATAAATATACTGCCTGGGCTGAATAAAACCGCGAGAAAGTCTAGCTTAAATATATCTATGGTACTGTGTTATTTTTCATTTAATAAAGATCCAAAATAGATTGGGACGCTCTCTCACTTGCGATAACGCTATACATAGGTACACTATATAGACTTACTTATGAGTGTGACTTACAATGTGCAACACATAGGCCTATAGCTAGGATGTGTAATAGGGGCGGAGCCAATCCAGGCCTACCCAAAATCCATGATATGCTCAATTCAAGTATTTCACCACTCCACCGATGTTTGCGCATATCTATACACATAGGCCTACTGTAGCAATAGTCCTTCCATAAGCTAATGTCATATAGGAAATCAATTTTACTATATTTTATCGTCTACGGTATAAGACCTGTGATACAATCAACTATCTTAAGACACGGATCATCTCTCGATCGACTTTGTAGCCATGTCTTACAATACTCGGCAGGAATGATACCACCGCCTCCGATGACAAATACTAATCCATTACTTATGATCAAACCAAAATAAAAAAAACGTCAGTCTTAAAATGATCTCTTATATTTCAATCCTCTGTTTAAAAATTGTACATAAGGAAACAATCGTAGCCAAGAAGAACAACAGTATTACACTGGTTAGGGCACCACGTAACTCACCCGCACTTATGATTCTTCACTGCGAATGACTTGATGTGTGCTAACAACGACGCAATAGTAGTAGAAGTAGTAGAAGTAGCAGAAGAAGTAAAAGAAAAAGTAGTAGTAGTAGTAATAATAATAATAATAATAATAATAATAATAATAGTAATAGTAGTAGTAGTAGTAGTAGTAGTAGTAGTAGTAGTAGTAGTAGTAGTAGTAGTAGTAGTAGTAGTAGTAGTAGTAGTAGGTTAATAATAATAATAATAATAATAATAATAATAATAATAATAATAATAATAATAATAATGAGGAATATAAATTAAAGTATAATTAGAAGCAATGAAAATAATAAAAAAAATGTTCACGAGAGATTCAACATCTTCTCCGTTTTTAGTTCATATATTTACTCAAGAGAGCTGAAATGTTTTAATAAAAACTATATATACAAATTATTTTGTTAAACTATTTGATTAACGGCATCACGTTAAACATTAATTTGAAGCAGATTAAATTTTGTTGTCGATCTAACCATCGTTCAGCATTCAGAAAGTCCTACAGGTGTGACCTCTCTAATAGATCAACGTGCTCCGGACAAACACCTGTTTCCTCTCAGACGTTTTTTCGATTGCATCAATTCTTTTGGAGCATTGTTAATAAGCCTATCAAAGTCTTCGTGGCATTACTGGACAAAACCAAATTTCTAAATAAAGTATGACCTACACATGCAATGTACAGAGAATGTCGTACATGTACAGGTATACAATACGTTTTGGAAAATCCAAGATTAAATTACTAATATATTTACAATTCACAATGACTGACTCATTGTCTAGAATTCCGAAGCTTTTAACAAGTAAGTAACGTCCGAACATTTAACGCCAAACGCCATGATCTCACGCACACCAACTGTAAAAGAAGCAATACAGGCGATTTAGGGCGCTTTGTAAGGTTTACCAAATCCACCGTTGCCAATTAGTCCTACACCGTAGGGCCTATGTCAGGTGTGGGGTTTATACCATCTGTCAAATGTGAGGATTCCATCATCTTAGACCGTCTTTCAAGTGCTGGGTTCACATCATCTAACAGGCCTTGTATTCGGTCTTCACCGGAGTTTTGCCAAGAATCGGGTCAAAACCATGTTCCCAATCTATGTGTGCGTTTGTTTAGCCTATAGACACGCTTTTATCAAAGACAATGAGCGCCTGTGTGTTTTTTGGCTCTTTTCTCTCAACCGGTTAGGCATTACAAATGTCTGACAATAGTAAATAGTCAAATGAAACATGATGTGACGACGCTATACTCAGCGAATTCTTAATAAGATTTGAATGTTATATATATATATATATATATATATATATATATATATATTATAGCGGTTTAGCAACAATCAAGACCAAAACCAACAAGCATTTTCAAACAATTTTCAACTATACACCCTAGTAGCAGACCTAAGCAAAACGTGCTTTGCTATTATCTTGAAAAATATATTAATGAAAGATTTACTCAATTTAGTTTGAAATGTGCAGTAGGCTTATATTTGTAGTTTGGATTGTTAAAATTAATTATTAATTAATTAATAAAAAGTAATGTTAAAATTGCGCTTAAGTTATACAGGCGCTATTCAAAATCCGTATTTTCGCTTGCGCGTGAAATGTTCTAAAATGACTACAAATTCTGTTATTTTAAACTGAAATCCATTTTTCCAAATGCAATCACCAATGACGGCTTTCGCAATGTAGCATGGTGTCTCCAAACGATCGGTTCGTTCTTCAAGATATTAACAAGTGGAATACATCTCACATCATCTCGACAAATCCTCTTTATGCTTCCATCTGCGTCTTTATTTCCTTCACCGCCTCCGATGACGAATAATAATCCATTACTGATAATCAAACCAAAATCATTAGTGTCAGTCTTGAAATAATGTCTTACTTGCCAAACTTGCGTTTCAAAATTGTATGTAAAGCATCCATTATAGCCAAGAAGAAGAACAGTATTTTCCCACAGAACTCCTCGAAGAAGGCATTGAGCTCCAGGTATTGACGTTGAAAGCAGAGTACAGGTATTCAACTTCGTGTCATACACTTGGACTTTGTTGACTATTTTGTAATTAGCGTCATATCCGCCAAAGATATAGAGTGACGATTTAAATGGCACACAAATGCCGGAACCGTAGACAGCGAAGACCAGTTTACCGACAGTGACCCACTGATCCTTATTTATATCATACGCTTCAACGATATCGAAGGTAGTTTCCTCTTCGGAATCCACCAATCCACCGCATATGTACAAAACCTGACCAACAAACGACAGACTGTGAGCTATTCTGCCTTGAACCAAAGAAGCGCATTTCTTCCAATTGGAAGATGTTGCATTGAATCTCCAGATTTCGTCCCATTTTTTCCCGATTCCCGTGACGAAGATCCAATCGCAAAGAACGGCTGCTGCTGATAAGCAGGTCATTTCAACTGGAATTTGTCCCCCTTTGGAAACGTCATCTGGTCGATACAGATTAATTTTGATGATATCCTGAGTAATCGAATCACCGTCAGAGATGCCGAATACAAAGACTTTGCTGTCGAATAACTTCGACGACTCTATATGGCAAATTTACATATTGAGTTAGAGAATGTGGAAAACTTTACATATCTATGTACCTACTGAATGCTGCCACTCTCTACCTAGGCTCAAGATATGGCAATGAATAATTATTCAATTATTTATGATGATGATGATGATGATGATGATGATGATGATGATGATGATGATGATGATGATGTCATTCAGTATGTCTATTACAGCGATGACAAAATTATTGATGAGCTGTAGCTTTTGCCAAGAACTTGCAATATGCGCATGCGAATCAAATTATTAAGTAACTAGCTGTTAACCCGTCAAAAATGACGGGGGATAGTGGCTATCTCTTTTCCAGATTTTTGCAAAAGTTCGTATTATTACATATAACAATATTTTAAATCCCCACATCGATTTGTGATTGGTTTTACGACGGGAGGATGCGCCCCCTTCCAGTAGGGTCTACAAGACACGACCCAACACGGGGGACTGCGTCCCCAGTATGGCCTACGGCGCCACACGGGTTACTGCCCCATCCAGTGGTGCCGTACAACGTGCATTCAATCAGGACTATTCGTTAAACTGCATTGAATACGCAGCGTCAAACGCTCCGTCGTTTATAAACAGTTTGGTTGTCAATGGCAACAACGTCCTCCAACATCTGCCGTGTATTGTGACCGACATACAGAGAGACATAGAGAATTATATCATAGATATGTTCTTGTGTTGAAAATATTACAGATTGTTGTTTTAATCTCTAATCAGATTATCGTAATATTTTTCTCGATCCTTGACAAGTCATAATATTAAATGTGCATTGGCATCCAATGTTAAAGATATATAAGCGAATATATGATGAACGATACCTGACAATTTTCCAATTAAATTGGCAACTACGCGAACAGTTTCATCCAGATTCGTGTAAATGAATTCTATTTCAACTAATTTACTGGGCGAATGAAGATATTCTTCGTTTTCTTTGCTCAATTTTTCAGCTTTTGCGATAAAGTTGGAAGCGCAGCTACATAAGTCATTAGCAGAAGCTTTCATTATCATCTGAGTACAGTAGGTCACGAAACTGTCCAAACTTTCTGTATTCCTTTTGATATCATCAATTTTTCAGTCCATGTTCGCCTGATGCCTTTGTTCTATTGTGGAAAGTTCGCCTAAAAGAATGCCTGCATGGTGATCAATCAATGATTTCAGAGAATCGCTTTTCTTCTTGATCTCTTTAGAAGTCTCGCAAGATTTTGCTAAAAATTCTGTCATCAGCCATTCCATATCCAATCTTCTCGAAAGCATTTCTTGTTTTTGGCGTGACAATTTTTTGGTTATCTCTTCGAGTCTTCGGCGAAAGTCTTTATCGATCGTCGTCACGTCTTTGCAATCGTGAAATTTGTGATTTTCAACAAAGCAAGAGACGCAGGCAGCTGTATCGCAATCCTTACAATAGTAGTCCAGGTTCTCTGTCATTTAATCCTATCCATTTAATCCCAGTCACTTAATCCTGGTCACTTAATCTCAAAGTCATTTAATCCTAGCCTTTTAATCCCAGTGACTTAATCCTTAAACTTAAACTTAACCCTCACCCTAACACTAACTCTAACCCTATTAGTTTTTATTCTGTAACCATGTTTAACTATGTTTGTATAACACAAATATTTCTTAAATAGGTTTTTTACATCTTTGAGTGTCATTGGATTATGTGTACAGGGAATGGGATTAAAAGACTTGGGATTATCTGCACTGGGATTAAAAGACTTGGGATTAAATGGCTAGGATTAAGTGACTGGGATTAATTGACTAGGATTAAAAGACCGGCCACCAGTATTCCAACACCTTTTCAGAATGAGTTTTACAAGTTGTGGATTTGTTTTCTAGATCAAACACTCTTTCAATATCAGTTGGGCTCTTAGCGAATAAATTTTTCTGAAGTCCTTTCATTCCTTCCGATGGAATTGCAAACGTTTTTTCACAAGAAGGACAAGGTAAGACATCACCCGGGTTTTTGTTACTCTTCGTTTGAATATCTTCGAGACATTTGAGACAAACAATGTGAAAACATGGCGTCATTCTGTTGTCTTCCATCGTTATCGAGCAAATGCAACAGGAGGACAGGCGACTGAACTTTCTCCTGGACTTTTCGTCAACGAAAACATTCATGTCTATGTTTAAAAATCAATAATGTACAATAATAATTATGAGTTGACGAGTAGACAATATTGATAATTCGTAAACTGTCTCTGGATGATATGTGTGAGTTGGAAGGCTACTTCCATTTCACAGATACAAACTATGCAGATAACGCTGACTTGTTTGTGGAAAGCAAAAACAAAATCCTACATGATCTCGTGATTTTTATACGCCGTACGTGAACGGAGGTTTGGACGTTTCAAAACAATAAAACCTGAATCCTCAATTCCTATAATTTCTCCATTTTCTCCTAAAGTTTTCAGGTCTAAGCTTAAATACTTTTTTCCTGAAATCATTTCCTCCGTGGTTTAACAACCTAGCCTCACTGCCCTTCGGATATTGACTATTGTCTGGCTAATCATTCACCTTTCCCATAGCTATATTAAGAAAGGCTGAGCACCTAAAAATAAGCAGCTACTGTGGTGCTGCTTTTTGAAGCGCTATATAAATCCACAATATTTTACTTACGTACTTATTTGCTAATGTACTTGAAGCCGCGCAAAATCGAGAACAGTGGATGTCAACCGCAACGGCCACAACCGGCTTCGCGCATCGATGATGATGATGATGATGATGATGTGTGTGACATTAAGTCATTCCATGCATTTTTCGAGGATCTGCGTTGAGTGTGAGCTGCTTGAATATAGAAATACTGTTGTCGTGGAGAAAAAAAACTTTGATCAGCTAAGGTTAACAATACCAAGACTAGATTGCATTCGCAAGTTCAATATAATATTATTATTGTTAAGGAAATGGCAAAATATCAGAATTTCATCTGATTTTATGTCTATTTGACCTACTCGTATAGGCTACTCTCAGGTAGCATGTAGTAATTACCTGATGAAGATGCTGTGCGAGTTTGATGTGGTTTACTGCTTTTCGAAGTTGTACCAAGAACTTTTCGGAGGTTTCCAAAGATACCTAATTTTGTTTGGCTTTTGATTGCACCTAATTCTTTTTTCAAATTCTTTTCTCGATCAAAGTTTTCCTTTAGAATGCGACATTGCTCCTTTATTTCAGCAATCTCTTTTCTACTGTCATGAAGTTCTTGTTCTAATTTTTTGCTTCCTGTTTTACTTTCCTCAAGTTTTTGTTCTAAATGTCTGTTTTTGATTTCCAAGTTGCTTTTTGCTGCATCAAATTCTTCCTTCAGCCGCCCTTCGACATGAAATGGCATATTCACATATATTGGATCCTCTGATTGTTTTTGGTTTTCAGTCTGTGTCATCTTGTCCTGATCAGACTCTGAAGTTTGCAAACAATTCGTTTAAAATACCCTGAGAAACCAAAGAACTCTTTGGAATCAATTTTATACGACTGACTTTATTAAGCAAATATATATATATATATATATATATATATATATATATATATATATATATATATCTGTGTGTGTGTGTGTACCATATAAACAGACGTTGAATATTATACAGCTATCTGTTTACCCGTGTTGTCGTGGAGAAAAAAAAACTTTCATCAGCTAACGTTAACAATACCAAGACTAGATTGCATTCGCAAGTTCAATATTATATCACTGGTGAACAAATTTTATGCAAGTTTTTGTTTCCTCTGCAAATTTTGGTGAAACTAATAGATTTTGACCTGCCGAACACAAATATGTAATTAGAATTTCTGTATCACGTAAGGTTTTTAAGAAATCGACAATTTAGCATTTAGTATTGTAACGTCTTCTGCAACATAATCCTACAGAAGGATCTAGGCAATAATGACAAGACATGAGAAAATTAGAAATGTTTTGCTGTAGATTTTCGTTTGTAGTCACTGTCCTGTGCTTCACGTATCAGTGACCAACAGTAGTCTCCGAGCATAGACGGACTCCACTTTCCCTGGTAGCGTTTCTCGATGCTGGCAATGTCTTTGTGAAATCTTTCACCATGTTCATCACTGACGGCGCCGAGATTGTCCGGGAAGAAGTCCAAGTGAGAATGAAGGAAGTGTATCTTTAGTGACATGCTGCATTTCATTGCCTTGTAAGCTTGTAGCAGATTTCCAACTTGTTCAACATAGTTTGGCGCCTTGTAGTTGCCCAGAAAGTTATCAACAACATCCCTGAAGGCTGTCCAGGCAACATGCTCGGCACCTTGCAGAAGGCCCTCAAAGTGACTGTCCTTGAGCATCTCTCGAATCTGTGGGCCAACAAAAACGCCTTCTTTTATTTTAGCATCACTGGTGCGTGGAACCTCTGTCGTAAGTATGTAAAGGCTTCACTTTCTTTGTTCATTGCTTTTACAAAGTTTTTCATTAACCCAAGTTTGATGTGCAAAGGTGAAAGATAAATGTTCTACGGATCAACGAGAGGATCATGTTTAACGTTCTTCTTTCCTGGAACCAAGTCCCTGCGAGGTGGCCAGACCTTTCTCACATAATGTGAATCTCTAGCTCGGCTGTCCCACTCGCAAAGAAAGCAGCAGTACTTGGTGTAGCCTAGCTGCAGACCGAGTAGAATTGCAACAACTTTCAGATCTCCACATATATTCCAGTTGTATCTCGAGTATTATATGTGTTTCAATAGCAGCTGCATGTTCTCATATGTTTCCTTCATGTAAGCAGCATGTCCAATGGGTACTGAAGGGTATGAATTGCCATTGTGCAGCAAAACAGCCTTTAAACTTAACAGCGAAGAGTCAACAAAAAGTCGCCATTCGGATGGATTGTGCTTACAGCCGAAAGCAGAAGGCAATCCATCAATGTCAATGCAAAAAGTAAGACTGTCGATTTTTTTGAAGAATCGAGTCAAGTCTTCATGCCGTTTACGAAATACTGAAATTTTTGTACCTGGAGAGAGCTGATTCCATCCTTGCAACCTAGATCCAAGCAATTGTGCTTGATTTTTTGACAAATCTAAGTCTCTGACCAGATCATTGAGCTCTGCCTGAGAAATCAAATGAGGATTGCTGGATGCCGATGGCTCAAACTCTGGGTCTTCCGCAGCTGAATCATCAACTATCTGCAGCATTTCATCTGTCTCTGCATGCTCGTCCTCGTCCTCCAGTGTCCAAAACTAGGGAGGGTTTGGAACAGAAAGACTCTCTTCGTGTGGAACTGGTCTCATTGCCGAAGCAAGGTTAGGATACTCAATAGACTTCCTATTCTTTGAAGAAAATCCTGTAACATTCGTCATGCAGAAATAGCAATCCGTTACATGATTATTCTGCTCCCTCCATATCATTGGTATGGCGAATGGCATGGATGGACGCTTACCTGCAAGCCAAGCTCGCAGACTGGTAGCACAAGATGAACAACATATATGAGGTGCCCATACTTTGTCCTGGTCGCCCATTTTGCATCCAAAGTATAACTCATATCCTTTCTTTATGATTGCTGTCATACTCCGCTTCTGTGATTTCAACGTAAACTCACCACACATGTAGCAGAACGTGTCACTGCTATTGCGACATCGACGCGACATTTCAGAAACTTTAATTAAATTAGTTAATATATTCAATTCACAGCCTTTAACTAAACAGTTATATCTCATCAAATAGAAAGACTGCAGCTGCTTCCTAGTGCTGCTTGGTATTTATATAGGACTGCGTAACCATAGCAACAATACATGCAAGGCATGTAGTCTTAAAGACAGGTTTGGGCGCGTCTGGGCATGTCTGGACATGCCTAATTATAATAATTTTCAAAATCCATGTAGTTAAGTGAGCCAGCAGTGCATATTACATCTGTTATGGCGGTCACATAAGATTCTTGCCTAATCTGAATACCCATAACTCAGATAACTCTCGAAAACCACGATTTTAAAATTCTTATAATTTTAAAATATAAAATCAGCTTATTCTCAAAAAACTTACGTGACAGGAAAATTTCAAAATTATTCCTGTAATCAGCATGACAAAATCTACCTGGAACACCAGAAATTGCACAGGAAACAAAAACCTTGTTGAACAGTGATATTATTACTGTTAAGGAAATGGCAAAATGTCAGAATTTCATCTGATTTTGAATATATTTTATTTACTCTTATACTCTCAGGTAGCACTCAGTAATTACCTGATGAAGGAGTTGTATGACTTTGCTGCGGTTTGCTGCTTTTCGAACTAGTATCAGAAGATTTTCGAAGGTTTCCAAAGATATCTAATTTTGTTTGACTTTTAATTGCATCTAATTCTTTTTTCAAATTCTTTTCTCGATCATGTGCTTTAACAAAGTTTTCCTTTAGAATGCGACATTGCTCCTTCATTTCAGCAATCTCTTTTCTACTGTCTTGAAGTTCTTGTTCTAATTTTTTGCTTCCTGTTTTACTTTCCTCAAGTTTTTGTTCAAAAGTTTTGCTTTCTTTTCTACTTTCCTCAAGTTTTTGTTCTAAATGTCTGTTTTTGATTTCCAAGTTGCTTTTTGCTGCATCAAATTCTTTCTTCAGCCGCTCTTCCATATCAAATGGCAAATTTACATATACTGGATCCTCTGATTGTTCTTGGTTTTCAGTCTGTGTCACCTTGTTCTGGTCAAACTCTGAAATGTGCAAACAATTCGTATAAAATACTCTGAGATACCAAAGAACTCTTTGGAATACATTTCTTATGACTGACTTTATTAAGCAAGATATATATATATATATATATATATATATATCATATAAACATACGTCGAATATTATACAGCTATCTGTTTACCCGTGAGAGCATGGCGGGAAGGCTTGGCAGTTTTCACTACCCGTTAAAGGTGGAGAAGCTTCGCTGTGTTGTAAATGCTCAAACATTTTGTCTAATGACTCGCCCTTGACAGGAACATGGCTGTTTGATGTCTGACGGGTAAGGCATATAGCATCTATTATGTTCGCGATAACGCCAAACATAGTTGGTTAAGGCGAAAGATTGGCTTATTTCTATATACAGTAACTTATTCCTATATGTCCGCATGTTTGTCTGCAGGGACGACTGGAAATAGGCGAAAAAGAATTTCGAAAAGAATCATATGGCGGTATTCATAATAGATAAATAGCCATAATGCGAATAAACTCCGGATGATAGTGGTAGGTGAGATCGGAGAATTGCAGAGACTGGGAGGAGATGGGAAAATGAGTGAGATGCCAATAGAGGAAAGGAGCGGGAGGTAAGGAGAGGATAATGGAAAGAGAGGGGGAAAGAGATATGGGAAGAAAGAGGGATTTATGTCGTGCAATGATATCTCATTTGTGTGGAGTAGCCTGGGGGAGTGATGGGATGACGAAAAAGGGAGAACAGAAAGAATGAATATGGATGGCAGAGAATAGGGCAACATACTTGCGTCCGAAATGCGCGTGGTTTCGTTTTCTGTTTCACATTGGTCAATGCGTTCCACAATCCAGGGATACTGTTCTTCAAGAGCGTCTCTGAGAACAACAAACGATTCGTCATTGGAACAGAAAAGGAGATGATCAAGAAGAGCTCGACAGCGGTCTTTCCTCGTGACTTTAATCATGAATTTTTGCTTCTGTTCGATGCTGATCACGCGTTTTTCAATCAGGAGATCGAAAACGTTCTCCGGATCGACTTCCGACACAATTTGACTGTACATGTCTACGACCCGGGCACGTATTCTCTTGTTTCTCTGCTTCTCTTTAAATGAAATGGCTTTCAATTCATACAGAAATAAATTAATAGTATAAAAATAATACAAAAATAGAATAATCTATATATATAATTCTCGATGTCCGTCCGTCCGTCCGACGGCAACACGGAGGGTATTGCAAGACGCTGTTGTCATTGACAACCAAATATTGTTTAATCAAAACTGTATTATTATCAACGGAGCGTTTAACGAAGCGTCTTAATTGCAGCTTAAACTCCCGTCCCCCTTCCCTCACCCCTCCCTCTCCCAATCGCCCAGGCTCCAACCCATTCCCGCCCCGGCCCCAAACCCCCGTTCCGCTTCTCTCTCCCCATCCCTTTCCCCTCTCCCCATCCATCTCCCAATCGCCCTGACCCCAACCCATTCCGGCCCCGGCCCAAAACCACCGTTCCCCTTCCCTCTCCTCATCCCTTTTTCCTCTCCCAATCCCTCTCCCAATCGCCCCCGCCCCAACCCATTCCCTTCCCTGGCTCCAAACCCCCGTTCCCCTTCCCTCTCCCATCCCCTTCCGTCTCCCCATCTCTCTCCCAATCGCCCAGGCCGAACCCATACTCGCCCGACCCAAACCCCCGTTCCCTTCTCTATTCACACCCCTCTCCCAACCCCCGTACCTCTCTCCATCCCTCTCCCAATCGCCCTGCCCCAACCCATCACCGCTCCGCCCTACCCCACCGGCCCCAAACCCCATTCCCAAACCTACACAACGCTGCTCCGAAAACCCGTACAACCCACTTTCCTTCTCCCAAACCTCCCTTACCTCTCCCAATGCCCTGCCCCCGTTATTATATATATATTTATTCCTTCCTAGCCTCAATACCTATTTTTTAAATTGAACCCCTCAAGTGGGGATTAAATTTTCAGACTCCGTCACCGTAATGGGGATTTAATTTTTAGAAAAGCGTTCTTCAGAAATGATTGCTGTAACGTTTTGAAATTGCTATATCTCAGGCTATATAGGAGCTAAAAAATGAGGTTTCCACCATTGTTTAGATTGTTTATTCCTCTTTCTAACCGTCCGTGCAAAACAAAAAAAATTTGGAGTAGAGTCCACTTTACGGCCTAAAATATCACCCTCTCCCCTAAAAAAATTTTTAAAGCCCCCTAGCAAACTATTTTCAGCGGTAACTCCACTTTGGTCAGCGGCAAAGTTGTAAAGGGATGTCAGAGGAACAAAATAAACCAAAAAGTTTGAAAATCGGTTGATATTTGGCAAAGATCTATCAATTCTAACCCGATGACCCCACTGTTTGAACATAATTATTATCGGTGAATTTCGCGAAAGTTTTGAATTCTGAGAAAGTTTCCGATTTTTTTGAATTTGCTATATCTCAGGCTATATAAGAGCTAAGAAGATGAGGTTTGCACCATTGTTTAGCTTTTTTATTCCTCTTTCTAACCGTTCGTGCAAAACAAAAAAGTCCAGCGTTCACGAGCTTTCCGACAATCAAGTGAGAATGAGGAGCAGGCTGTTGCTCGGCGTGAAAAGCAGCACAGCAAACAAGAGAATCAAGCACTGCATGTCGTTCGACACTGCCAAATCAGTACACTTTCTTTGACTATCAAGGCTTCAGAAAATTCCTGGGAATGGGCGTTAACTCGGTTGAAGGAAAAGGCGGCGAGCTTAGGACAATTAATTGCGCAAAATGCTATTGCATTTGCGCAAAATCGGGTGGTAAAACAGCCAATCTCCCCCGTCATAAAATGCTATTGCATTTACGTAAAATCGGGTGGTAAAACAGCCAATCTCCCCCGTCATAAAATGCTATTGCATTTTCGCAAAATCGGGTGTTAAAACAGCCAATCTCCACCGTCATTTTTGACGGGTAAACACCTACTATAATAATATTTTTCCACTGTTAGCAATAGAAATACCTATCATGTAAGAACTTGCAGCCAATTTTTCTATCCCTTTGCTCGAACTAATACCCGCCTATTTACTATTAAATTATTAGGACCTAGGATCTGGAATAACCTCTCAATGTATCTAAGAAACTCTATAAACCTAGATGATTTTAAATATAAACTTATATGTTCCTCATTCATTAGATATAATGAATTGTTATTCATTATATCTAATGAATGAGGAATTTGAACTGCTATGATGTTTTATGGTTTGATACATCAATACAAATGTCTGCTTGTTCTATAATATTTGTTTACGTATTCATTTTTTCTATAATAGATCTTGTTATTTACTATTACTATTTCATATTTCTTGCTCTACCTAAGGTACCTCCTTGCGGGAACTTTGTTCCCTTCGGTATCTTGTTATTTCCATATAATTGTACTTATTTCACTGATATCATTTTAATTGTAAAATAAATAAGTTCTTCTATGGATGTTATATCAAATATTATATAATAATAATAATAATCTATTATTGTAATAATAATTATAATTAAGTTCTTCTACAAATGTTATTATTAAGTTCTTCTACAGATGCTATTATGTAACTTTCAATGATGATTTTTATTCTTTGGAAAATAATAAAATAAATGATGATGATGAATTAACAAGAAGCAATAAATTTCGACGGTATCTTAGTTAAATGACTTTGCAGAATACATGGCGAAGAAACAAAACCGGTACAAACAAGCTTCATTACATATTTTTTACACAATCCTCGGACAAAATGTACGAAAGTTGTTGTACGTCTTCAGTTTTATATCCTGAATGCAGTCATTTTAGTTCGAGCGACTCTCTTTAGCAAAAAAGCTCGGGTTGGACATATTCATCAAAACATTAGCATCTGGTAGAAAAGTAATAATTGCGTCTGCCATGCAATTTCACATCGACGTTTGGGTGTCTGTGGTTTGTTTTTCAAGCTGCACATCAATTCATAATCAGAAGTGATATTAGTTTAAGTCCGGATAGAGCGTGTATAATTAATGCTTTACTGCTTCTACTCTTCTCGTAGGCTACAGCAGATCTTTTTCAGCAAGCGTTCAAGGCTTGTACTATTCCACATCTTGCTCGGAATTTCTGTGAGAAGTTGTGATCCCCAAAAATCTGCTGGTAGCAGGCCATTTATTTGGAAAAGATCTTCTCTCGATATTTTGGTCACTTTTATTACAGAATGTATTGTAGGCTATTTACTTTACAAACAACTTCACGTAAAGAAAATATTCAAAGGCATCAATGCAGAAGACAGTAAGGAAAACAAGTATTCAGACAGTGTAGGCCTATCAAAAATATATGTTCCTAATTTTAGCAGTCAAACATTGTAGCTCATATTTTTGATGATCTCGTCCTACTTCGCTAGGTGTCGCCGCTGCACTTTGGAATTTAGTGTAAACGTCAATGGTTGCATTGAAGATATAATATTGCAGAGGTATGCCAAATGTCATGGATTTCATCAACGGATTGAGAAAACATTTTGCAATGAAACGCATTGGCGCCGGTTTTCCTGCATTCTGAATGCATTGATCAATTTATGAATGCATTGATCAAAGTTGTACAGCATAACAAATTGGACTTCAATTCGTCAAGAACTACTAATAAACAGATAAACTTGACTCTATAATTATAGGCCTATGTGATTAGTAAGGAAAAGCGTATTGCCAATGTTGTCACATTCTATTATACTGTATACGGTGGCGCTGTTTGTAGCTGCCAAGTAAACCATGCGCGCATATTTTATGCTATTTCTCACGGACTGTCTCCTCGCATTGCGTCTAAAGTCACTCTAATTTCGAACTAAGTCTTTATAAAATTACTCTAAGTGTTTAATCAAGTTGGCAGTGTTGTGCCGTTACTTTTCAAAAGTAGTTAGTTACTGATTACTGATTACTTAGCATCAATAATCTATTACAGTAATTAATTACTCACATCACTAAAGTAATCTATTACTGATTACTATTACTTCGTCAAAGTAATTAACTACTTTTAAGGATTACTTCAAATAAACACAGCACAGTTATGGCTGATGGCTTCATTGCATCTATAATGGATGGAAAAACATTGTACCAACAAAATCTTACATAAAATAGATTTAAAAAAACTAAAGTACATTCATAACAGAAAATATTTAGATTTACTCAATATTCAGTCACTGTTCTGTTATTGATATAGACTGATCGTTTCACAGGAGTCTACAGAGTGTAAAAGTAAAAGGTGGACAGATGTTTAACATTTAATATCTCGGCCGCGTGTGTAGTGATTTCAATAACATTTATAGTCCATATACCAGTGATGTTAACAAGGAGTGACAAGCCAAGGACGAGGATAAAGAGAAGGACAGATCCCCGAAGGGCAAGGACGAGGACCGACCCTCCAAGGACGACGACAAGGACGAGGCAGCCATTGTAAATTCTATGAATGACCTCTATGAATCTGAGCCATTCATAGACGTAGTAGAGCTTATAAAAATAGCTAGACTGGCCAACCTTGGCCAAGTGCCAAAGTGACGGTAATTAATATCAAATCTAGCTATATAATTTGTAAAATGACTATGAAAATTTGTATATGGTGTCTGCGTGCGTTGTCCGTCGGTATTGGAGTAACGCTTTTATTAGCGTTACTTTGCGTTACCGTTACCTCTTGAAAGTAACCCGTTACTGTAACGCGTTACTTTTCCCAAAAAGTAATTAGTTACAGTAATTAACTACTTTTAAAAAGTAATTAATTACAGTAACGCGTTACAGTAACGCAGTAACGCACAACACTGCAAATTGGTCGCTCTAATTTCGTTCAGATATTTTCAAAATCAGCTCAACTCAGGGAAGGGGATTGGGAGATGGATGGGAGAGGGAAGGGGAACGGGGGTTTGGGGCCTGTGGGGTAGGGCGGGGCGGGGATGGGTTGGGGCCGGGGCGGGAATGGGTTGGTGCTGGGGCGATTGGGAGAGGGACGGGGAGAGGGAAGAGGAACGGGGGTTTAAGCTGCAATTAATACGCTTCGTTAAACGCTCCGTTGATTATATTATACAGTTTTGATTAAACAATATTTGGTTGTCAATGACAACAGCGTCTTGCAAAATCTGCCGTGTATCGTGACCGACAGACAGATTCGCCGGACCGGACATCGAGAATTATATAATAAGACTAGGTGTTTACCCGTCAAAAATGACGGGGGAGATTGGCTGTTTTACCACCCGATTTTGCGCAAATGCAACAGCATTTTATGACGGGGAGATTGGCTCTTTTACCACCCGATTTTGCGCAAATGCAATAGCCTTTTATGACGGGGAAGATTGGCTGTTTTACCACCCGATTTTGCGCAAATGCAATAGCATTTTATGACGGTGGAGATTGTCTGTTTTACCACCCGATTTTGCGCTAATGCAATAGCATTTTGCGCAATTAGTTCTCCTTCACTCGCCGCCTTTTCCTTCAACCGAGTTAACGCCCATTCGCAGGAATTTTCTGAACCTTGATAGTCAAGGAAGGTGTACTGATTTGGCAGTGTCGAACGACATGCAGTGCTTGATTCTCTTGTTTGCTGTGCTGCTTTTCACGCCGAGCAACCGCCTGCTCCTCGTTCTCACTTGATTGTCGGAAAGCTCGTGAATGCTGGACTTTTTGTATTGCACGGAGTGTTAGAAAGAGGAATAAAAAAGCTAAACAATGGTGCAAACCTCATCTTCTTAGCTCTTATATAGCCTGAGATATAGCAATTTCAAAAAATTTGGAAACTTTCGCAGACTTCAAAACTTTCGCGAAATTCACCGATAATACTTATGTTCAAACATTGGGGTCATCGGGTTAGAACTGATAGATCTTTGCCAAATGTCGACCGATTTCCAAACTTTTTGGTTTATTTTGTTCCTCTGACATCCCTTTACAACTTTGCCGCTGACCAAAGTGGGGTTACCGCTTAAAATATTTTGCTAGGGGGCTTTAAAAGTTTTTCGGAGGGAGAGGGTGATATTTTAGGCCGTAAAGTGGACTCTACTCCCATTTTTTTGTTTTGCACGGACGGTTAGAAAGAGGAATAAACAATCTAAACAATGGTGCAAACCTTATCTTTTTAGCTCCTATATAGCCTGAGATATAGCAATTTTAAAACGTTATATCAATCATTTCTGAAGAACACTTTTCCAAAAATTAAAAAATCCCCAGTACGGTGACGGCGTCTGAAAATTTAATCCCCACTTGAGGGGTAAAATTTAAAAAAATAGGTATTGAGGCTAGGAAGGAATATATATATATATATATATATATAACGGGGAGCAGGGCATTGGGAGAGGGAAGGAAGATTTGGGAGGAGGAAAGTGGGTTGTACGGGTTTTCGGAGCAGCGTTGTGTAGGTTTGGAAACGGGGCTTGGGCGATTGGGGAAGGGATGAGGAGAGGGGAAGGGGATGGGGAAAGGGAAGGGGAACGGGGTTTGGGGCCGGGGTGGAATGGGTTGGGGCCAGGGCGATTGGGAGAGGGATGGGGGGAGAGGGAAAAGGGTTGGGGAGAGGGAAGGGGAACAGGGTTTGGGGCCGTGGCCGGAATGGGTTGAGGCCGGGGTGATTGGGAGGGAGATTGGGGAGAGGGAAGGAGGATGGGGAGGGAAGGGGAACGGGGTTTGGGGCCAGGGGCCGGAATGGGTTGGGGCCATTGGGAAAAGATGGGGAGAGGGAAAAGGGTTGGGGAGAGGGAAGGGAACGGGGTGGTTTGGGGCCGGGGTCGGAATGGGTTGGGCCGAGGCGATTGGGAGGGGATGGGGAGAGGGAAGGGGATGGGGATAGGGAAGGGAAAAGGGGGTTTGGGGCCGGAGCGGGAATGGGTTGGGCCTGGGCGATTAGGAGAGGGATGGGGTGAGGGAAGGGGGGACGGGGGTTTAAGCTGCAATTAAGACGCTTCGTTAAACGCTCCGGTTTGATTAAACAATATTTGGTTGTCAATGACAACAGCGTCTTGCAATACCCGCCGTGTTGCGGACGGACGGACGGACAGACATCGAGAATTATATAATAAGATTTCTTGTGCTTTCATTTCGTTGCATAAGTGACGTCGCTACAAAAACAATTAAGTACAGTAACTGCATGTCTTCTGAATAGTTGTTTTAAAACTGATGAGTTCCTGTAACTATAGAGACGTCAGCAATTATCTACACAGGATGGCACACGAATAAATACGCTTCAAAGCGGTTCCATTAGTCATTGCATAACGCCTATAGTTTTCTGTTATAGTTTGCTGACTGCGTGATTTTGGCTATATGGAGGAGGCTTAGCAAGAGAAATAAAATGCTCAATTTATGGCAAATTTTAGAAGTACTTCAGCTTTTGACCAACCAATATTAAATGACAATTAAAGTCTTAATTAAGTATGTACCAGAGCTCACCGTCTACAGTAAATCCAATGTTGTTTCTAAATTAATCATCGTGAAATATCTTGTCAACAGAATGAATCATCTGCTCTGTCAAGTTTTAAAGTAACGAGTACATGGCGTTTGAATTAGAAATTCGCTTAACACTGTGTCTTGTATTTTAGACATTAAACTACTGAGCTGGAATTGTCCATTGGGACAAAATTGCAAAATTATCGACACTTTGACAACAGAAAGCGTTTTGAAGAACAGTTGATTCTGCAGTGCCACGGGCAATGGCAGGTAAAAATAAATAAGCAGGCGAGAAAGAAAGCGTATAGGCTAATCAACAATACACCCGTACACTAATATATGCCGGAACTCTGCCCAGCCCAACCCATCCCCGCCCCGGCCCCAACCCATCTCCGCCCAGGCCCCAACTCATACCAGCCCCACCCCACTCCACAGGCCCAAAACTCCGATCCCCTTCTCTCTTCCCATCTCCCTCTCAACCCCCTCCCTCTTCCCATCCCTCTCCCAATTTCCCCAGGCCCCAACCCACACCTGCCCCACCCTACCCCACAGGCCCCAAACCCACGTTCCTCTTCCCCTCTCCCCATTCTTCTCTCAACCCCATTCCCTCTTCCCATCTCTTTCCAAATCGCCCCGGCCCCAACCCATCCCCGCTCCGCTCTACCCCACCGGCCTCAAACCCCGTTCCCAAACCTACACAACGCTGCTCCTAAAACCCGTACAACCCACTTTCATCTTCCCAAACCTCCCTTCCCTCTCCCTATGCCCTACCCCCGTTATTATATGTATTTACCCCTTCCTAACTTCAATACCTATTTTTAAAATTTAACCCTTCAAGTGGGGATTAAATTTTCAGACGCCGTCACCGTACTGGGGACTTAATTTTTGGAAAAGCGTTCTTCAGAAATGATTGCTGTAACGTTTTAAATTTGCTATATCTCAGGCTATATATAGGAGCTAAAAGATGAGGTTTGCACCATTGTTTGGATTGTTTATTCCTCTTTCTAACCGTCCGTGCAAAACAAAAAAATGTGAAGGTAGAGTCCACTTTACAGCCAAAATATCACCCTCTCTCCCAAAAACATTTCAAAGCCCCCTAGCAAAATAATTTCAGCGGTAATCCTACTACGGTCAGCGGCAAAGTTGTAAAGGGATGTCAGAGGAACACAATAAACCCAAAAGTTTGAAAATCGGTTGACATTTGGTAAAGATCTATCAATTCTAACCCGATGACCCCAATGTTTGAACATAAGTATTATCGGTGAATTTCGCGAAAGTTTTGAATTCTTAGAAAGTTTCCTAATTTTTTGAATTTGCTATATCTCAGGCTATATAAGAGTAAGAAGATGAAGTTTGCACCATTGTTTAGCTTTTTTATTCCTCTTTCTAACCGTCCGTGCAAAACAAAAAAGTCCAGCGTTCACGAGAATTGCGGCAATCAAATGAAAATGAGTAGCAGGCTGTTTGCTCGGCGTGCAAAAGCAGCACAGCAAACAAGCGTTACTTGATGTCTGTTCTTAAAATGCCGACGGTTCCTGTTATTTTAAACCGAAATCCATTTTTCCAAAGGCATACACCAATGACGGCTTTGGCAATGTAGCATGGTGTCTCCAATCAATCGGTTCATTCTTCAAGATATTAACAAGTGGAATACATCTCACGTCATCTCAACAAATCCAGTATAAGTTTCCAACTGCGTCCTCTTTTCTATCCCCGCCTCCGATAACAAATACTAATCCATTACTGATAACCAAACCAAAATGATAAACGTCAGTCTTAAAATGATCTCTTACTTCCCATGACTGTGTTTCAAAATTGTATGCAAGGCAACAATCGTATCCAAGAAGAATAACAGTATTTTCCCATAAAACAGCTCGAAGGATTTGACAAATGGGGGCCGTTATGGGGACAACTTCAAAGCAAGGGAGTCAACTACTTTTCACAAACAATCTGGACTAGTCAAGTTGCTTAGAATGAGTGCACTAAAGTACGGGTCCAGTGGGGAGCAGGCATTCAATAGGGGGCAAGGCCCCTAGGCCCACCCGCCGAGCCGCTTCTGCGCCACGGTTTACTTAAATCAAAGAATGATTCAAATGGCAGACATGTCTTATAATTATTTCACATTATTTTTATTTCCACAATGTCTCAATATTTCGCTGGCTATGCCACGGTGCTGATGTCACTTAGCAATAGTTATAAAGCGATGATAAAGCGATGATATTTCGTACTTTTCATTTTTAAAATCATCAAATACAGATGTCAGGCTTAACGACGCATTTATATACATAAGCTACTGTTTTTATTTGGAAATATGAAAGTGTTGTAGCAACTTACCATGAAATAGAAGAGTCTTCATATGATTTGCATGATATACGAAATTTATATGGCCACGCTGTTTCTTTTTCTGGCCGATTAATTATTTAACAATGAGCATCAACCGATAGTCAATTGAAATTGAGTCTTATGTTAAGTCAAAATAAAGTTATTTTGATTATAATATTAATTATTTTCATACCTTGATGTCTGAAGGATGTGTTCTATTCAGCGTTCATGTCTGTTGTTCGCAATGCAACATAATCGTCTCTAACAACTTATTTTCGTTTTCAGTTTCACTGCTCTTCACGTGAACTTCAAAATTATGCAGAGTTTACCTGAACAATATGCATTCATGCTGATTATAAAGGTCAATAGCTCACTCATATCACAAATTTTGTCAAAAGGACACTTCCATCTCAGTTATCTCTATGATGACCAAAGACAAGTATTATAGTTATATCTAAGGTAGAATTCGCCCAAAGGTCGTCAATTCATGGTGTATTATGAACCAATGTATTTTGCTCCAAGCGATATTGATCATTGTCTGGCTGTGACTGATCATTCGCCTTTCCCATAGCTACTTTAAGAAAGCCTGAGCGCCTAAGAGGAAGCAGTTACTATTGTACTGCTACCAAAGAGCTATATAAATTCACGAGATTTAGCCTTCTTACTTACTACTTACATACTTACTTATCAGTAGCTGTCGTAAGTCAGAAATCTGATTATTATCTAACTTTGCCTCCTGAAGCATAGTCGGTATGCACTATCATCTAACAAGGAAAAGTTATCTGAATTTTGATAGGCTAATGAGTAGAGCTATGTATCGACCTTCAGTCTGGCGGTAATTACGAAGTCAAAGCCTCAATTCTGAAATTGAAGAAGTGCTTATCAAGAGCAGAGCTGATGATACTTATCTGCACTTGAGAAGTATTAACATGTCATCTTAATTCAATGAATTACCAGCAGTTCTGAATATTTGAGTGGAGAACCTCTAAGCCCAATCCGATGCTTGTATCCTACTGCTTGAAGAGAGCTGCAAGACATGAATATGTAATGGAGCATTCATTGTCTATATTTATAACAAAATTTCATAGGCCTAATTATTAATTTAATTACCAATCTATTTTTTTACTTGCCCTGATGGTTGTATTGAAATATGCAGGCACAATGCGCGTCTTATGCAGATGCTTGGTTTAGTTCTTCGTAATACTTGAACGCGCCATTCACAATAATATCAGCGTTTTAGATTTTAACTTTTTAAGCATTGCAGTAACTTTGATCTGAGGCAAAAATGCTCTATTCTACTCTATTCTTCATGACAATTTGTTTAGCGCTGTAGCATAGAATGGACCAAAGTAAGAGCGCTAGTAAAAGTTTAAGAGATGATAAAATTCATGGGTAGACCTGTGACCTTGATTTTGCTCGCCGTCAGCCAATACGCAAGTTCCAGTGCATTAAAATTTACACTACGCTAGTATATACACTAATTACAATACACGATATTTACATTATTTGCCTAAGATAGGATATAATTATTTCATAAGAAACACTAAAGTTGCCGCAAGACAACTCCTTGCAAAAACAACCTTGATATTATACAGTATTTGATATATGCTTCGTGAAACCAGCGCATTATTACCTTTTAAATTAAGTCATAAACTGTTCCTGTTTGGTCCATCAATCTGAGAATGGAAACCCCCGCCGATCATACTGCCTTTTTCATCGTCTCCATTCTATAATTAATTAAAGCAAAATGAATAAAGATACTTGACAACTGATTATTGCAAAGACTTGCAAAGAACTATAACAGGACATATGCAAATTCGAACCAAGTGCCTAGTTATCAGACTACAACTGGATACAATATATCATTAGGGAGCTATTGTAGGACATTATATCTAACAAGAAGCCTTCAAAATCAGTGTTTATTCTAGCCACCTTGACATTGGGGGGGGGAGGTTTGAAATGTTTGGAGGACAAGATTTGTCTCTCCACGCTTTTGGCGGCAAATTTCCATCCCCAAAGCCAACATATACAATTGGGGGGGGGAGATTTTAAAACTGGGAGGGAATCCCCCCCCAAAAAAACAGGCCTAGAATAAACACTGCTTGAAAATGCTTATTTCTTTTGAACGAGGAGTGAGCCTCACACACGGTTCATTGCATTTGATCTTTAATAAGGAGGAGGAGGCTAATAAGGCAGAATCGTACGTAGGCATATTTTTATGAATGCCTCCAGATGAGAAACGCTTGCTTTATTTAATCGAGAATTTGGGAATTTCCCGTGTCCTGGCCTTTGGAACGCTCGCTTCGGAACGGAATGCAGCTAGTATACAGGGGCGTAGCTAATCTATATGTATAGTGCCCATTGTAACAGTGGCGTAGCCAGGATTTTCAGAAGGGGTATGGTCCCCATGATTACCAACTTCGGAGAATTCTGACAACCAAACAACAGGTTACCATCTGTCACGAAGTAAATGAGGATATCTCTAATATGCCCCAAATTCGTGAGGGTTCTTTTATAATTCTAAGTTCATCATCAGTATTTCATTTTCTTAGCGTCTAATGTACAGCTGTGTGAAAAAGTCCTGCACGTTCCACGTTTCACGCTCCTCACAAAATTTTGTCGTGAGGATCCATAAGGCAATCACACAATAATTAGTAAATTCTTTACCAAAAACATCAATACCCATTGAAATATATTGAGAGTTGCATATCCTAAATCATTAATGGTTATTCAGATATTCATAAAAAACAAAAATCCCAAAATCCTATAAATGTGCAGGACTTTTTCACACAGCTGTAGGTGCCTAAGCCGTATTCAATGGAAAGCAACACAATGAATGAACATTAATTCCTTTTCTTTTACAAACAAAACACTTCTTCACAATTCTGAACAATTCAACAACACGCAAATTCTTTCTTTATACAACTCTCGTTAACTCTTGACCAGAAGAGACACACCGTTTCTTCGAAAGTCAACTCTCATTAACAAGCGATAAGAAGATATACATACGTTCTCTTCGAATGTCCGCTCACAACACTTTCTTCGACGATTTCTAATACACAAGTTTCTATTCACTTTCTCTAAGTATTTCTACACGTAATAGGCAAGCCTTACACAATTTCTCATAACGTTTTCTAAGATTTATACTTCTCATATTTCTCAAAACACTTGTTATCTGCATTTCAAAACGGCCCCTTTCGCCTTGCATAGAACCTTCCGCAACCGCGACCTCTGCCCGACCGCACCTGTCATAAACCTTACAGGCCTAACCATTCACACACACAAGCCAACACACCAACTCACATCTCATGCACACCTAAACATATATAAACAAACAGGGACACACTTACACATACACAAACTTCACTCCTTAACTATCACTTTGTGACACCATCTGTTTCTTTTCAGACGTTCTTTCGATTGCATCAATTATTTTGGAGCATTGTTAATAAGCCATAGCCTATCAAAGTCTTCGTGACATTACTGGACAAAACCAAATTTCTAAATATAGTATGACTTACACATGCAATGTACAGAGAATGTCGTACATATACACTGTACAGGTATACAATACGTTTTGGAAAATCCAAGATTAAATTACTAATATATTTACAATTCACAACGACTGACTCATTGTCTAGAAATCCGAAGCCTTTAACAAGTAAGTAACGCCCGAAAATTTAACGCCAAAGGCCATGATCTCACGCACACCAACTGTAAAAGAAGCAATACAGGCGATTTAGGGCGCTTTGTAAGGTTTACCAAATCCACCGTTGCCAATTAGTCCTACACCGTAGGGACTATATCAGGTGTGGGGTTTATACCATCTGTCAAATGTGAGGATTCCATCATCTTAGACCGTCTTTCAAGTGCTGGGTTCACATCCTCTAACAGGCCTTGTATTCGGTCTTCACCGGAGTTTTGCCAAGAATCGGGTCAAAACCATGTTCCCAATCTATGTGTGCGTTTGTTTAGCCTATAGACACGCTTTTATCAAAGACAATGAGCGCCTGTGTGTGTTTTGGCTCCTTTCTCTCAACCGGTTAGGCATTACAAATGTCTGACAATAGTAAATAGTCAAATTAAACATGATGTGACGACGCTATACTCAGCGACTTCGTAATAAGATTTGAATGTTTATATATATATATATATATATATATATATATATATATATTATAGTGGTTTAGCAACAATCAAGGCCAAAACCAACAAGCATTTTCAAACAATTTTCAACTGCACCCTAGTAGTAGGCTTAAGCAAAACATGCTTTGTTATTACCTTGAGAAATATATTAATGAAAGATTTATTCAATTTAGTTTGAAATGTGCAGTAGGCTTATATTTGTAATTTGGAATGTTTACATTGCGCTTAACTACAGAGGCGCTATTCAAAATCCGTATTTTCGCTTGCGCGTGAAATGTTCTAAAATGCCTACAATTCCTGTTTTTTAAAACTGAAATCCATTTTTCCAAAGGCATACACCAATGACGGCTTTGGCAAAGTGGCATGGTGTCTCCAAACGATCGGTTCGTTCTTCAGGATATTAACAAGTGGAATACATCTCACATCATCTCGACAAATCCACTTTGTGATTCCATCTGCGTCTTTTTTTCCTTCACCGCCTCCGATGACGAATAATAATCCATTACTGATAATCAAACCAAAATCATAAGTATCAGTCTTGAAATAATGTATTACTTGCCAAACTTGCGTTTCAAAATTGTATGCAAAGCACCCATTATAGCCAAGAAGAATAACAGTATTTTCCCACAGAACTCCTCGAAGAAGGCATTGAGCTCCAGGTATTGACGTTGAAAGCAGAGTACAGGTATTCAACTTCGTATCATACACTTGGACTTTGTTGACTATTTTGTCACTAGCGTCAAGTCCGCCAAAGATATAGAGTGACGATTTAAAGGGCACACAATTGCTGAAACCGTAGACAGCGAAGACCAGTTTACCAACAGTGACGCACTGATCCTTATGTGTATCATACGCTTCAACGTCATCGAGCGTTTTCTTATCGTAATCCACCCATCCACCGCATATGTACAGAACCTGACCAACAAACGCAATGATGTGACCCCGTTTGCCTTGAACCAAAGAAGCGCATTTCTTCCAAATGGAAGATGTTTCATTGAATCTCCAGATTTCGTCCCAATTTTCTCCGATTCCCGTGACGAAGATCGAATCGCAAAGAACGGCAGCTGCTGATCCTTCGATCATTTCAACTGGAATTTCTTTTACTTTGGAAACGTCATCTGGTCGATTCAAATTAATTTTGATGACGTCCTGAGTAATCGAAGCACCGTCAGAGATGCCGAATACAAAGACTTTGCTGTGGAATAACTTCGACGACTCTATGTAACAAATTACAGTGCAACATCAAAACAATTAGGAACATTCTGTCATTCACATGTAATTGAATTAGAGAACGTGGAAAACGTTACATACCTATGTGCCTACAGTATGCGGCTATTACCTACCTAGGAACATGACATATGATTAGCGCTGTATGAATGAGATCAAAATACGAGCAGCAAAGGCGTTAGGATTCTCACAGCAGTGGACAAAACTCGGAAGAGGTAAGAAATCAGTCTTGGAATGAAAAAGAAAGCTTTCGAGACCTGTATTTATATCAGTTTCCTGTATAGGTTTAAGATATGGCAATGATTAATAATTTAATTATTCATGATGATGATGATGATGATGATGATGATGATGATGATGATGATGATGATGATGATGATGATGATGATGATGATGATGATGATGATGAGATGATGATGATGATGATGATGATGTCATTCACTATGTCTATTACAGCTATGACAAAATTATTAATGAGCTGTAGCTTTTGCCAATAACTTGCAATATGCGCATGCGAATCAAATTGTTAGTAACTAGCTGTTAACCCGTCAAAAATGACGGGGGATTGTGGCTATCTCCTTTCCCGATATTTTGCAAAAGTTCGTATTATTACATATTACATAATTTTAAATCTGAAAATTTAATGTGAATGCGTAGATTAACATTTAAAATTTTTCCCATGTACTCACTGGATGGTCTTGCCCTTACCCACCACGGGGACTGCACACCACAACACCCTACGATTCCATTGGGATTTGGTCTCCCATGGAGATTCGCCCTCCAGTGTTACAAACGGCCCCTTTTGGGCATACGGCTCCTTTTGGGCTTTCGGACCCAAAAGGGCTTTGTCTCCCACGGAGAGCTGAGACTTTTTCCCCCCGAGGGGCTGTGCCCTAGTGTAGGATAAAACCCCCACGGTGGGCTGGGGCTAGGTCTCCCACGGGAGGCTGCGCCCCCAGTAAGGCCTACGGCCTCACATGGGAGCTGCGCACCAGTAGGACCTGCGGCCCCACATGTGGGGCTGCGCCCTACGGGAGGCTGCGCCCCCAGTAGTACCTGCGGCCCCACACGTGGGACTGCGCCCCTCAGTGAGGCCTACGGCCTCCCTCGGGGGCTTGGTCTCCGGCGGGAGGCTGCGCCCCTAGTAGGACCTACGGTCCCCACATCGATTGGTGATTGGTTTACGACGGGAGGATGCGCCTTCTTCCAGTAGGGTCTACAAGACACGACCCAACACGGGGGACTGCGTCTCCAGTATGGCCTACGGCGCCACACGGGTTACTGCCCCATCCAGTGGTGCCGTACAACGTGCATTCAATCAGGACTATTCGTTAAACTGCATTGAATACGCAGCGTCAAACGCTCAGTCTTTTATACATTGTGGTTGTCAATGGCAACAACGTCCTCCAACATCTGCCGTGTATCGTGACCGACATACAGACAGACATAGAGAATTATATAATAGCTATGTTCTTGTGTTGAAAATATTACAGATTCTTGTTTTAATCCCTAATCAGATTATCGTAATATTTTTTGTTCTCGATACTTGACAAGTCATAATATTAAGTGTGCATTGGCTTCCAATGTTGACGATTTATAAGCGAATATATGATGAATGATACCTGACAATTTTCCAATTACATTGGCACCAACGTGAACAGTTTCATCAAGATTCGTGGAAATGAATTTTATTTCAACCAATTTACTGGGCGAAAGCAAATATTCTTCGTTTTCTTTACTCAATTTTTCGGTTTTTGCGATTAAGTTGCAAGCGCAGCTACATAAGTCACTGGCGGAACCTTTGACTATCATCTGAGTACAGTAGGTCAAGAAACTGTCCAATACTTCTGTATTCCTTTCGATATCATCAATTTCTCTGTCCATGTTCGCCTGATGCCTCTGCTCTATTGTGGAAAGTTCGCCTGAAAGAATGCCTGCATGGTGATCGATCAATGATTTCAGCGTGTCACTTTTCTTTTTGATCTCTTTCGAAGTCTCAAGAGATCTTGCTAAAAATTCCGTCTTCAGCCTTTCCATATCCAATCTTCTCGACAACATTTCTTGTTTTTGGTGTGACAATTTTTTGGTTTTCTCCTTGAGTGTTAGGCGAAAGTCTTTATCAATCGTCGTCACGTCCTTGCAATCGTGAAATTTGTGATTTTCAACAAAGCAAGAGACGCAAGCAACTGTATCGCAATCCTTACAATAGAGGTCCAACACCTTTTCAGAATGAGTTTTACAAGTCTTAGGCTTGTTTTCTAGATTGAATGATTTTTCTATTTCCACGGGACTCTTAAGGAATACGTCTTTCTGTAGTCCTGTTATTCCTTCCAATGGAATTGGAAACGTTTTTCCACAAGACGGACAAGGTAAGACATCACCAGGTTTTTTGTTATTCTGTGTTTGAATATCGTCGAGACATTTGAGACAAACAATGTGAAAACATGGCGTCATTCTGTTTTCTTCCAGCGTTATCGAGCAAATGCAACAGGAGGACAGGCGACTGAACTTTCTTCTGCACTTTTCGTCAACGGAAACATTCATGTCTATGTTTAAAAAATCAATAATGTACAATAACAATTATGAGTTGACGAGTAGACAATATTGATTATTCGCAAACAGTCTCTGGATGATATGTGTGAGTTGGAAGGCTACTTCCATTTCACAGATACAAACTATGTAGATAACGCTGCCTTGTTTGTGGAAAACAAGAACAAAATCCTACATGTTCTCCTGATTTTTATAAGCCGTACCTGAACTTCCCTCCGCAGGCTTGGACGTTTTAAGACAATAAAATCTGAATCCTCAATTCCTATAATTCCTGCATTTTCTCCTGAAGTTTTCAGGTCTAAGCTGAAATGCTTTCTTTTCCTGAAATCATTTCCTCCGTGACTTTAACAACCTAGCCTCACTGCCCTTCGGATATTGACTATTGTATGGCTAGTCATTCACCTTTCCCATAGCTATATTAAGAAAGGCTGAGCACCTAAAAATAAGCAGCTACTGTTGTGCTGCTTTTTAAAGCGCTATATAAATCCATAATATTTTACTTACGTACTTACTTACTAATGCACTTGAAGCCGCACAAAATCGAGAACAGAGGATATCGACCGCAACGGCCACAACCGGCTTCGCGCATCGATGATGATGATGATGATGATGATGATGATGATTATGATGTGTGACATTAAGTCATTCGATGTATTTTCTAGGATTTGCGTTGAGTGTGAGCTGCTTCAATATAGAAATACTGTTGACGTGGAGAAAAAAAACTTTGATCAACGGACGTTTACAATACCAAGACGAGATTGCATTCGCAAGTTCAATATTATATTATTACTGTTAAGGAAATGGCAAATATCAGAATTTCATCTGATTTTAAATATATTTTATCTACTCGTATACTCTCATGTAGCATGGAGTAATTACCTGATGAAGATGTTTTGCGACGTAGCTGTGGTTTGCTGCTTTTCGAAGTAGTATCAAGAGCTTTTCGGATGTTTCCAAAGATACCTAATTTTGTTGAGATTTTAATTGAATCTAATTCTTTTTTCAAATTCCTTTCGCGATCAAGTGCTTTATCAAGGGTTTCATTTAGAATGCGATATTGATCCTTCATTTCAGCAGTCTCTTTTCTACTCTCTTGAAGTTCTTGTTCTAATTTTTTGATTTCTTTTCTACTTGCCTCAAGTTTTTGTTCGAGATTTTTGTTTTCTTTTCTGCTCTCCTGCAGTCTTTGTTCTAAATTTGTGATTTTATTTCTACTCTCTTGAAGTTCTTGTTCTAATTTTTTGATTTCTTTTCTACTTGCCTCAAGTTTTTGTTCGAGATTTTTGGTTTCTTTTCTGCTCTCCTGCAGTCTTTGTTCTAAATTTGTGATTTTATTTCTACTCTCTTGAAGTTCTTGTTCTAATTTTTTGATTTCTTTTCTACTTGCCTCAAGTTTTTGTTCGAGATTTTTGGTTTCTTTTCTGCTCTCCTGCAGTCTTTGTTCTAAATTTGTGATTTCATTTCTACTCTCTTGAAGTTCTTGTTCTAATTTTTTGCTTCCCTGTTTACTTTCCTCAAGTTTTTGTTCTAAATGACTGTTTTTGATTTCCAAGTTGCTTTTTGCTGCATCAAATTCTTTCTTCAGCCGCTCTTCCATATCAAATGGCATATTCACATGTACTGGATCCTCTGACTGTTCTTGGCTTTCAGTCTGTGTCATCTTGTCCTGATCAGACTCTGAAATTTGCAAACAATTCGTTTAAAATACTCTGAGATACCAAAGAACTCTTTGGAATAAATTTTATATGACTGACTTTATTAAGCAAGATATATATATATATATATAATATAAACAGACGTTGAATATTGTACAGCTATCTGTTTATCCGTGAGAGCATGACGGGAAGGCTTGGCAGTTTTCACTACCCGTTAAAGATGGAGAAGCTTCACTGTGTTGTAAATGCTCAAACATTTTGTCTAATGTCTCTCTCTTGACAGGAACATGGCTGCTTGATGTCTGACGGGTAAGGCATATAGCATCTATTACGTTCGCGATAACGCCAACCATAGCTGGTTAAGGCGAGAGATTGGATTATTTCTATACAGTGGCGGTTCCACCGGCGGGCCATCGGGGCCCGTGCTCTCTATTGAGTGCCTGCCCCCTCAGTGGCCTCCCTGTTGGGACCCTATACTTAATGCTACGTACATTAAACAACAAATGGTTGGCCCCATTATTAGAAGTTGCCACCCCAACGCCCCCTCCCACTTGCCAAGTCCTAGAGCCGCCACTGTTTCTATATACAGTAACTTATTCCTGTATGTCCACATGTTTGTCATTGCGTCTTGTTGATGGTCATTGCAACTGCATGGACCACAGGAAATAGACGAAAAAGAAGAATCAGTGTTATTGTTATTGTTCATGACAATTTATATAGCGCCGTAACATAGCAAGGGCCAAAGTCAAGGGTGCTTTACAATAAACGTGGAAACGAGATGTTGAATAGGTGCGTCTTTAACTTGTTCAACATCTCGTTTCCACGTTTATTGTAAAGCACCCTTGACTTTGGCCCTTGCTATGTTACGGCGCTATATAAATTGTCATGAACAATAACAATAACAATGATTCTTCTTCTTCTTCATACTGTGGTATTCCTGAGAGTTAAATAGCCATAATGCGAAGAAACTCCGGATGATAGTGGTAGGTGAGATCGGAGGATCGCAGAGATTGGGATGATATGGGGAAAATGAGAGATGTTAATAGAGGAAAAGAGCGGGCGTTAAGGAGCGGAGATTGGACAGAGAAGAGGATTAGGTTTGGGAGGAAGAGAGATTTATGTCGTGCAATGATATCTCATTTGTGTGGAGTAGCCGGGGAGAGTGATGGGATGACGAAAACGGGAGAACAGAGATTGGAATGGGAATATGGATGGCCGAAAGTAGGGCAACGTACTTGCGTCCGAAATGCTCGTGGTTTCATTGTCTGTTTCACATTGGTCAATGCGTTCCACAATCCAGGGATACTGATCTTCAAGAGCGTCTCTGAGAACAATGAACGATTCGTCATTGGAACAGGAAAGAAGATGATCAAGAAGAGCTCGACAGCATTCTTTCCTCGTGACTTTAATCATGAATTTTTGCTTCTGTTCGATGCTGATCACGCGTTTCTCAATCAGGAGATCGAAAACGTTCTCCGGATCGACTTCCGACACAATTTGACTGTACATGTCATTGACCCTTTCACGTATTCTCTTGTTTCTCTGCTTCTCTTTAAATGGAATGGCTTTCAATTCATACAGAAATAAATTAATAGTATAAAAATAATACAAAAATAGAACAATAGAATAATATTATTCCACTGTTAGCAATAGAAATACCTATCATGTAAGAACTTGCAACCAATGTTTCTATCTCTTTGCTCGAACTAATACCCGCCTATTTACTATTAAATTATTTGGACCTAGGATCTGGAATAGCCTCCCAATGTATCTAAGAAACTCCATAAACCTAGATGATTTTAAATAAAAACTTATATATTCCTCATTCATTTCGATATAATGAATTGTTATTCATTATATCTAATGAATGAGGAATTTGAACTGCTATGATGTTTTATGGTTTGATACACCAATACAAATGTCTGCTTGTTCTATAATATTTGTTTACCTATTCATTTTTCTATTATACAGTAGATCTTGTTATTTACTATTACTATTTCATATTATGTTATTTACTATTACTATTTCATATTATGTTATTTACTATTACTATTTCATATTTCTTACTCTACCTTGCGGGAACTTTGTTCCCTTCGGTATCTTGTTATTTCCATATAATTGTACTTATTTCACGTATTACACTTTAATTGTAAAATAAATAGGTTCTTCTATGGATGTTATATCAAATATTATTATATAATAATAATAATCTATTATTGTAATAATAATTATAATTAAGTTCTTTTACAAATGTTATTAAGTTCTTCTACAGATGCTATTATGTAACTTTCAATGATGATTTTTCTTCTTTGGAAATAATAAAATAAATGATGATGAATTAACAAGAAGCAATAAATTTCGGCGGTATCTTATTTGATGACTTTGCAGAATACATGGTGGAGAAACAAAACCGGTACCAACATGATTCGTTTGCATATTTTTTTACACAATCCTCGGACAAAATGTACGAAATTTTCTGTACGTCTTCAGTTTTATATCCTGATTGCAGTCATTTTAGTTCGAGCGGCTCTCTTTAGCAAAAAAAGCTCGGGTTGGACATATGCATCAAAAATATGGGTTACTATGTCTAATTTCTAACATTAGCGTCTGGTAGAAAAGTAATAAATGCGTCTGCCATGCAATTTCACATCGACTTTTGGGTGTCTGTGGTTTGTTTTTCAAGCCGCATATTAAATTCCCAAGCAGCAGTGATATTAGTTTGAGTCCGCATAGAGCGTGTATAATTACTGCTTTGCAGCCTCCCCTTCATATCGTACTGTCGACCTTTATCAGCAAGCGTTCAAGGCTTGTTCTATTCCACATCTTGTTCGGAATTTCTGTCAGTAATTGTCGTGTCCACCAACAAATCTGCTATTAGGAAGCGATCTTCTCTCGACATTAAAATTTTGCCCATTTCTATTACAGAATGTATAGCATTTACTTTACAAACATCCCATAAAGAAAATAATCAAAAGGCATCAATACAGAAGACGGTAAAGAAAACAGTTATTCATTCAGTGTAGGTTCATCAAAAATTTATGTTCCTAATTTTAGCAGTCAAACATGGCTGCTCCTATTTTTGATCATCCCGTCCCACTTCGCTAGGTGTCGCCGCTGCACTTTGGAATTTAGTGTAAACGTCAATGGTTGCATTGAGGATATAATATTTCAGAGGTATACCAAATGTCATGGATTTCATCAACGGATTGCGAAAACATTTTGCAATGAAACGGATTGGCACCGGTTTTCCTGCATTCTGAATGCATTGATCAATTTATGAATGCATTGATCAAAGTTGTACAGCATAACAAATTGGACTTCAATTCGTCAAGAACTACTAATAAACAGATAAACTTGACTCTATATAGGACTATGTGATTAGTAAGGAAATGCGTATTGCCAATGTTGTCACATTATATTATACTGCACACGGTGGCGCTGTTTGTAGCTGCCAAGTAAACCATGCGCGCGTATTTTATGCTATTTTCACGGACTATCTCCTCGCATTGCGTCTAAAGTCACTCTAATTTCGAACTAAGTCTTTATGAAATTATTATAAGTGTTTAATCAAATTGGTCGCTCTAATTTCGATCAAAGATTTTCAAAATCAGCTCAACTCAGTGAGCTGTGAAACGAGTTCCGTCCAGTGATGGGCAACTAGTTAGCTAATTAGTTGCTAGCTAAAAGTTTAACTAGATTTTTTAGTTAGCCTATCTCCATAGTTTAATTAAATATAAATAGTTTAGTTAGAATGATAGTTTATCTGAAAAATTTTAGTTAGTAAGTAAATAGATTAACTGAAACTTTCTAGTTGGTGTCCCGAATTCTCAATAACAGTCCCTCTTCAATCTATTCTTTTCTTGGTCATTTTTTCCCAAACAAACTTGTGCTTCTGCAGTCTAGACTAAGACTTTAATATTAAAAAGACAATAATTAATGATTTCAATGGTTCATTGACTGATATGTTCAGGTTGCGAGCATCATCTATGTTTTCATGAACATACCTGATACCTAAGAAATAGTTGTAAAATTAGTTGCAAAAAGTTCAACTATATTTTTTATTTGAGTTAACTATTTTAGAAAGTTAGTTTGCAACTAAATGTTTAACTACTTATTTTTAGTTTAAATTTTGTTATAGTTTAACTAATGTTTTTTAGTTAGTTGCCCATCACTGGTTCCGTCATATATTCGTACACAGGCGCACTGCTGATTAACCTACGTTTTCTTTCTCGCCAGCTTATTTATTTTTACCTGCCATTGTTCGTAGCACTGCAGAATCAACTGTTCTTCAAAACGCTTTCTGTTGTCAAAGTATCGATAGTTTTGCAATTTTTGTCCCGATGGACAATTCCAACTCAGTTGTTTAATGTCTAAAATACATGACACAGTGTTAAATTAAAAATAAACCCACAATAATACTGTAGATTACTGTCTCGCTGACGACCGCCCTCAAGGATTCGCCGCCTGATTTTCGCCACGCGGAGAATTTCTCCCAGCATCCATGCGGTCCTTCAACATCCTTTCTGCGTTTCGTTGACTCTTTGACGGAACGTCTCTTTGCGGGAGACCACCTTATGAAGGGTTCACTGTCCGATTTCGACACGGCAGCGACCTCTTTCGTGCCATCTGAGCGGACTTTTCCTCAAGACCAACATCTTCCGTTCCATGTTGATTTGTCAGCGTTGTCGACAGCGCCTTTGACTTTGGCCTTCGCCATGCTACGGCGCTATAGAAGTTGTCTAGTGCCATAACCATAACCATAACCATAAACGAATTTCTAATTCAAACTTCATGTACTCGTTACGTTAAATATTAACAGAGCATATGATTCATTCTGTTGACAAGATATTTTAAGATTTAAAACTAATTTCAAAACCTCTTAAAGCCCTAGATAAAATGAGCATTTAATTTCTCTTGCTAAGCCTCCTCCATACAGCCAACGTCACGCAGTCAGCAAACTATAAGAGAAAAATAAGCATACGGTTATTCATTCGTATGTCACGCTGTGTAGATAATCCTTGACGTCTTCAGGAACTCCTCAACCTAAAACAACGATTCAGAAGACATTATAGTTAGTTGATTGTTTTTGTAGCGACGTCACTTATGCATTGAAATGAAAATGCAAGAGATAATAAACACATACTGTACTTGGTACCAGTCCTTTGTAGAAATCCTGTACGATAGAGGTCCACAACAATTCTAAACTAGGTCGCGCATGACGCATAACGCGATTGAAAGTTGTTTAGGAGGTGTTATTGTTACTCAGTGATATATTACTGAACTGAAATAGAAATTGAAAGTAAAATTATTTGCATTCAGTTCAGTAAAAGTGAAATAGGAAGTAAAATATAGTTTAGAACTGAAATAGAAAGTAGAAGTAAAATAAGGACGCCAAAAATGAATTAAAAGTAAAAGTAGTAATTATTTGGTGAAGTAAAATTGTTAAAATTTTCTCCCATTCTATTTAAAATTTATGTTTATGCCTGGCTGTTGTTTAGGCAGAGCGTACTGTTTGTACTTCTGCCGTCTTTCGGTTTATTCTTACAAACATTATCATTCATCTCGACTCTCGAGTGTCTAAATAGAAAAGTATGAGTTTATCTAGACAGTTTGCTGGTAGAACAAGGGAGAGTGATACTGTATTTGGCAGTTTTTTAATAAAACAGGCTCACAAAGTCTTGAGATGCGTGTCTTCATGAAGCTCAACAGCAGTATTGCGTATTTAATCATTTCCAGTTGATACAGACTTGCAGTCATTGCACTCATATTTTGATTTTTGAATTTGTTCATGTCTGACAGTGACAGCGTAGGTATTACACTTAATGTTTCTGTGCATGCAATGGCAAGTGACAGTCGTTCGTATTCATTATATGGTGCACTGTATATTAATGCTGTCCATTCAGCATACTATCCCAGTGACTGACTGTTACTGCTGTTAAATGAAATAAATGAAGTGGAAGCCTGGAAGGTTTGAGATATATAAAACTGTAATTAAAAGTAAAAGTAATTTTAATTTGGAAAAGTGAAAGTAAAATTAACAATTATTTACAAAGTAAAATTAGAACTGAAATATAAATTAAATGACATTAAAAACTGTAATTGAAAGTAGAAGTAAAATAAGGAAGCCAAAACTAAATTAAAAGTAGTAATTATTTTTCGAAGTAAAATATCACTGGGTGTTACTGCCTTTGTTAAAGCCACCAGAGGCGCCAAAGGGACTTGAACATCACTTCGTCAGCCAACCGCTCCAGCGCGTAACCCATTCTGTCATATTCACTTGTAATATTCAATGGCGCATATCGGCAAGAGTGTCAACTATTTATTTTTAAAAGACAGCCCAGGTCGCAGCGCTGACGGGTTTGCGTTTTACCTGCGTTTAGCCTATATTGTCCGCAAATAGGCTACCCGTTACGCTCGGCCGACCACATTGTTCTGACTTACGCAAACCTATGCAGGTAGGCTTACACGGCGTCCGCTCAGTATCTAGACTCCTGGACTCCGGGGTAAACTGACAAAGCCAGGGGGAATCAGACAAAGCCAGGGGTAATTCTGCTAGTGAGCTGCTGTTAGTTGATGTATTATGCCAACATTTTAGGAGGCAATTTTAAATTTTCGCGGGAGAAAAAGGGCAATTTCCCCCCCGAAACGGCCTAGGTTAAACCCTGCGTCCGCTTTATTAACGGCGCAAGTATTTCCACTAGCGCTAAGCAATCGGTCGAAACGGTTATAGAAATACTTTCATGCCTCTGTACTTTTTTCTAATATTGCTTTAATTATAAGAATCTTTATGGTATCCATTATTATAAACCAGTCGACACTACATGACATGATGACAGCACAATATAGACCTACCTACTCTCTCCGTTTGTCCAATAGGTTCAGCGCAGTGGCGGTTCCACATGAGGAAACCAGGGGGGAGCCCGTGCGCCCCTATTGAATGCCTGCCCCGAGTGGCTTCCTCGGTGGGACCCTATATTTACAACTGCATATCTATCAACAAATGGTTGACCCCATGCTTAGAAATTGCCACCCTAACGCCCACTCCCGACTTGTCAAATCCTGGAGCCGCCACTGGTTCAGCGGATCGCTTGTTTTAATGCTTTGACACATAGCTGTTCGTAACGTTATCTAAGCTTACGTACGATTTAAAATAACAGGTTAAGGCCTATCTAAGGTTATTTATTTTGTCAAAAACAATAAATAATTTGAGATATGCTGATGAGATTATCTTAATAGCAACATCCGACCGAACAAGAATTACAACAACTTGTTGGCAGAATAAGTTTGGAAAGCAAAAAAATATGGCCAACACCTCAATGAAGCTAAGCTAATGACACCAAAGTCATGACAACAAATGGAAAGAAAATTAAGATTACTGTTAATGAAAAGAATCTTGAACAGGTAGACAAATTCACATATCTAGTAACAGTAATCAGCAGTGATGGAAATCTTGAAGAAGAAATAAACTCAAGAATATGTCATACGGGTCAAAATCGACATTACGTGACAGCGCAATATGCATACTCTCTACGCTTGTCTAATAGGTTCAGCGTAGTGGTGGTTCCACATGACGAAGCCCGAGAGGAGCCCGCGCCCTCTATTGAATATGCCTGCCCCAGTGGCCTATTGTTAAGCCCCTATACCTACTACTACATACTTATCACCAAATGGTTGGCCCCCATGCTTAGAAGTTGTCACCCCAACGCCCCCCTCCGGTGTCATGCCATAAAGTGTTCGTTGCCATAAAGTGTTCGGTCGGACATTTCATTGCAACCACAAAGTGAAAGTGACCGACTCGCCGAGAAAACTGTTCGGGACAAATTATTTGCAATGTATTGTAATAATCGGGAAAAAAATTGAACATGGAATAGATATGATCAATGTGATTCTTTATATCATTATTGATCATGGTCAGTCTAGCGAGTCATGCCAAACAGAGGAATACAAATACTGTAAATGAAAATATAACCTTTAATATGTTATGTTATGTAGTAGGGTAACTGTTGCAAATAACACGTGAATTGTAGCTTAATTCTGACACCAATCACATGTTCAAACATAGAAAAATAGCTGTTACTGGAGTTAATCCATCGTAGGCCTATGCATATGAAAGCTTATGAATTGCTGTAATCTCTTTAACGTTGGCATTTGTCACAGAATATGTTAGAATGGGCCGGTCACTTTTTGGCAACCCGACCATTTTTAGGTGAATTTTATGGCGCTATGAACCGTCCGCGAGACACTTTGTGGTTGCAATAAAGTGTCCGCCCGGACATTTTTCGGCTTAGACACTTTATGGTACGACACCGCAACTGGTTCAGCGGATCGTTTGATTTTAATGTTTTGACAGTAATAGAGGTTGGGCTCGGTCACACGACATTGAGCAGCTCGACTATTCTGTCAATGTCTTGGTCATGCTCCAAAATTTCGACTCTCCTATATGGATGTTCCATTACCGTGCAATTACGATGTGGCAAACATATTCCTGCATGATTGCCACGTTGGTGTTCCCAATCTTGTCTGTATGCGACATTCCTGTTGGCTTACAAACGTTTCCGTTTGCTTGTAGAATTTTCTACGAGATCCTTATTTAGACTCTAGTAGCCGTGCAAGAGTTGTGGTTATCATTATTTTATTCGACAATGGATAAAGCAGGTTTTATAGAACAGCATAAAACGCTTCAAAGCAGGCAGGCTCGCTTAGTCTCTTAAACCACTATAAGTCACATTATTATTATTATTATTACTATTATTATTATTATTATTATTATTATTATTATTATTATTATTATTATCTACTGGTGTACATTTAAAAAATTTCTGGCTGACCTAAGTATGTTGGATGATTTCACCCAAATGAAAGGTGCTGATTCCAGATATGTAGTCAAAACTTATGCAATACGTCAATTTTGTTCGCAAATGAGGAATACTTTATTGACGGTGTTAAAGTCAAATATCAGGGAGAATAGGAAATTCTTAAGAACTGATAACACCTGTGATATATTTTATTCAAGCATAAAACGAGTCTGTCGTCTAAACTAGAGCAACAAGAGCAATAGCTAGTTGTCTATATTTTAATATTTAGACAGGAATCTTCTCTTTTTTGATGCTCTGGTATAGTTATGATCACAGTTGTCACGCTGTGAACACCAGCAGTAGTCTGCCATCGTGTTTGAGTTCCATCTGCCTTGATATCTACGAAAAACACCACCGATCATACTGCCCTCTTCATCGCCACCATTCTATAATTATTATTGTATTTTCAATAACAACGGTTGATGCTTATAGGCTTCGTTATATAATGGCGCTATAGATTTGATTGACTGTTTGTTTCATATAAAGAAGAGAATCAGAGTTGCTCAATAGTTGCCCTAGTGTCATACTTTGTAATCTTTAGAAATTTGTTATGATGGAGAGTTGATTTTTCAAAGACTTTGTACAGTTAAGTGTGCGGTTTGAAATGGCTGAGAAGTGTCTCATTTCGAGCGCTGTAGAATAAAATTGAGACGGACAGTATTGAAAATCTTTGAACGATTTGACGCAGTTATTTAAGATGGAGAATGAAGAAAATCTGATTCTATTTCGAGTTTTTCAGCACTCCGCTGAAAGATTAGAATATCTACGTAGCAATAGCCGATGCTGAGAAGGAGGAGGAGAAGGAGAAGGAGATAGAAGAGTTCTATCAACATCTGGAGAATATCATGAAGGAAATCCCAACTATAGAGACACGGTTAAAGTCATACAGAGAATCGATTTTGTAACATTTCTGTCGTCTATGAAACTTGTGATACAACTTGTGATACAAAGAAAATGTCATCTTAAAAGACGGTTCATCTCCAGATCGACTTTGTAGCCATTCATTCGAAGCTCCGCATGAAAATCTCTGTTGTTGATGTCCCTCATTCTGTCAGTGGCTAGTTGTTTTCAAATTAACAGTCAGAAAAGAGCTGGTCTTCTGATGAGCGCCCGGACACAGAGGGCGTTGATGTGGTACAAACCAGTGTCATCAAAGATTATTGTGACAAGGTTTCAGGCATACTCGTGCAAAATCACAGCTGTATAAGTTTACTGTATACGCTCCAACTAGCGATGCTGAGGAGGAGGAGGAGATAGAAGAGTTCTATCAACAACTGGAGGATATCATGAAGGGGGAAATCCCAACTAGAGACATGAGAGTTTTGATGGGCGACTGGATTGCAAAAGTTGCAAAAAACTCAGACGGCTGAACCCATGTCATGAAAAATTTAGGGTCCACTTTTTCTGTTAACAGTATTTTTAAAGAGTTATTTCTTTGAATAATTGTATTTTCAAAATGAATATGTAAGAACGTGAAAAAGACTCATTTGTCAAATTCAAGACAATCCCAAATATTCTTAAGCGCAGTCACTCCCAAAATATGCTAAGCATATGCATCAACTACACATTTCAATAATCGAATAATTAATATTTTTAATTGCATAAAATAATCATAATAATATTACCTATAGCAACTGAAACGTCTTCCTAAAATGCTCTTTCAAAATTTGAATTGTCAAAAATTCCTATAGCATTTATTTTTCTTTCAACATCATATATCAACTCAGCGTTCAATTTGAATAGGCTTAGTTACCTGCAATGATCAGAGAAAAATGCAGTTAACATAAATTAAATAGATGTATGAAATAAACTCCTATCTTTCAATTATTGCAGGCAAACAGATCTGTTGCAAAAGAGCTTTAAAACTCAATATGCGTCATAAAAATGCAACGATATGCAATGCAACGAAATGCAACGATTCTTTGACTCCAAAGAATTGATCTTGAAAATATCAGAGTGCGGAAGAATATGTCATAACTGATGCAAGCTTTTGAACCAATTGCCATTCCTAAAACAAAATAGAAAAATAGACACCGTAGTAACAGCTGACAGTTGGAAAGAATAGAGAAATTATCTGACCCGTCGAGAGAAATTTCGGGCCCCTGGGAAGAGCAGTAGTGGGTCGCTAATTTTTTTTAAAAGGAAGTTTGCGAAGCGTTTAAAATGTCTTCAAAAAGTTCAGAACGACTTTCCAAATTTTCCGACAATATTCAAATCAAGTATGAAAAAGTTCTGATGACGTTTTAGTCAGACTTTTCAAGACGTTAACGGACGCGCAACGACTGCTTTCAGCGGGTCCCAGGCCTCCCTTTCCCTCTGCGGCGGATAATCCTATTATCCTATTATATATAATAGGATAATAGGAGTATCCAGAACAATCGCTATGGTCACTGATCTATGCCCACCATCAAGAAATCTGCTTCTGCCATTGGCGTCTATTAATAGACAACAATGGTTTCTATGGTTTCTGCCCACCAACCAGTGGGCGGAGCAACCGGACCTTGTTGGTAAACACTGGATACCCCTATAACAACTTGTTATAGTGCACGTGATAACTCAGACCTGGGAATTATTACGTTAATTGCAAACATAAATTGCCAAATATAAACGATACAGCCTCAATCTATAGTTGGCATGAAGCACAACAAAAGAATGAATTTCTGAAGAGAAATATTACTCATCTTTGATACGTAACTTTTATGCAATATCTCTTCCTACATTAAAAGCGCTAACGTGAAACGTCCTAGAAACTGCTGGTCTGGTTTTGATTAGCGTAAAATGCAGGATACGGTGGGGGGGGGCAAATACAAACACCTATTGTCATTAGGTGGAAAAGTTTTCCCCTGGGATGCCCCAAAAAACCTTGAAGAGTTTAAAGAAGTTGAGTGCACATTTAAAGTGTCGACAAACGAATTGAAAATCGCAGAAATGAGAAGTATTCGTCCTCATCACAGGCCTTTCGTGGTGCAGTTAACTTCTACTTCTTTGTTAATGTAAGTCGTGAAATTAACTGATAACAGAATCCTTGACGCTATTGAGAAGCAGTTGCTTTACATTTCCTGTGAGACGAGATGCTCGACAGAAAATTATTCGTGCAAGACACAATGCCTGTGCCATTGGAGAGTGTCCCTAAACGTTTATAAATGAAGCTGTCCATTAAATGTTGCAGCTGAGAGTTACTGCGATCCTATTAATTGAAATTCCTGTCAAATACCCTCTCGAATGCTTTCATCAATGTCAGACACTAAATTGACAGACACAGCTGGTAAATGACTTACATTAGCGGGCGTAACATCCAGGAAAATCCAGTAGAACCTCATTCACCTATTATACCTCCAGGAGGACCTGCAGGTCCAATAGGACCTGGAACTCCAGGAGGACCTGGAGGTCCAGGAGGACATTGAGGACATTGAGGTGCAGGAGGCGCCGAGGGTCCTGGAGGCCCCGGAGGTCCAGGAGGGCCTGGAGGTGCTGCAGGTCCAGGAGGACATTGAGGTGCAGGAGGCGCCGAAGATCCTGGAGGCCCTGGAGGTCCTGGAGGTCCAGGAGGGCCTGGAGGTGCTGGAGGTGCCGGAGGACATTGAGGTGCAGAAGGCGCCGAAGACCTATCAGGACCTGGAGGTCCAGGAGGGCCTGGAGGTCCAGGAGGACCTGGAGGACATTGAGGTCCTGGAGGACATTGAGGTCCTGGAGGGTCCCGAGGTCCTGGAGGCTCCCAAATCCCTGGAGGCCCTGATGGCCCTGGTGGCCCTCCGCTGTCGACACCGCTCATGCGCCAGCAAACAAGGACTGAAATATTTAAAAGAAAAAACAAGAATTTTATCTACAATTTTGCAATTTCTTTATCGTTGCATCGGAATTTGAGCTGATGACAAATTAATTATTGATTCGCTGTAAAATAGCGGAAATCTATAGTATGTTAGTATGTTTTCATGCGCTAATAATATTATACCCAAATAAGCTTATACCATATTAATTTTACAAAGACTTAATTAAACTTAAGGCACAAAAGCTTTGTATGTGTAGTCCAAATATCACTAAAAGATAATATATTGTGCATAGCAACTTACTCGTAATTAATACGGACATCGCTGTCACACGACCTGTAACCAATAATTAATATTATAATTAATATAAGCTTATTACATAAGCTGTAAAGCATATAGGTTAATTGCGCAATAGTTGCACCTTAAAGTTTCCCTGCATATAGTAGAGTGTAGTGCAATTGAATAATATTGAACGACTACTTTGGATCGGTATTCGCAGAGCGAAAAACGACAAAATTATTTCCAGGGGTATGTTTTCAGATATAATATGTAAATGGAGATGCATACTACAAAATGCCCCCATCTATTGAAAACAAAAGTCTTGGCATGTCTGAATTCCAAATATTTATGTGAGGTAAGAAATGAGATTACTGAAGTGACAATATAATATAACAAGGTATAAAGTGGTTCAGATTTCCTTACCTGCCATTGTTTGTAGCTCTACAAAAACAGCTGTTCTTCGTAAGTAAAGTTCTTTCGATAGAAGATGTCGTCAAAATGCCAACGTTGTTTTTCCAAAGTAAACTTCTTCGACTAGAACTGTGTTTTATAGCTAGATGCATAACATCAAGACACCCTTTGTATGTCTATTAGGCCTTTAGACCTACTTAAGAATTTAACATGGTGGATGGTCTGATAGGTTAGCTCATTCTGCAGTTTGCAGTAAACCCTGTTTAGGGCACGAGACTCGCCCCGCACTAATGATTTTTCACTTAGCGAATGACTTGATGTGCCATAACTACAAGTGTAATAATATTATTAATAATTATTATTATAAATTAAAGTACAGAGGTAGCTTTGTTGCGCAAACGACGCAATATGTTTCTAAGAAGAAAGAATGATTCAGAGAATGCCCTCTTTCTCCTCTCGCTCACCTTTCTCTTTGAGACTCTATTATAGCAAACATAGGCGTAGCTACTGTATGTTATGCAAACGACGCAATATGTTTCTAAGAAAGAAGAATTACTCAGATAAAGTCCTCCTTCCCCTCTCCCTCACCTTCCTCTTTGAGATGCTTTTGTTGCGATACAGGCTTGATTTATGATATTTAGGCCTACGTAGAGCCTATTTGGTTATACCAGGTAGCAGAAATGCCAGTAGGCATGAAGAATTTTTTAATTAACATTCAAAGTTGGACTATGAAAAATAATCTTTGCATAGATTCTACTAAAACTCGAGAAATTGTTTTCCCTGATAGTAGGAAACGTAAAAATAGATTAGTAATTGCCACTATTTCTGAGATGATAGATATACTAAGAGTAACTTAGCTAAAAATTTAGAGATAACAATTACTGTAATAATAAATTTTCAGTATCAACACATACAGCAGAAACAAAATACTCTAATGTTATGTGTTCAATCTTTGCATGTATTGAGAACTTACATGTATAGAGCACAATGAATGAGCAGTGAATCCCTTCATAGTATAGTTAATACAATTGTGAGGTCTGCACACACACACATACACACATACACACACATATATATACATATATATACACACATATATACACACATATATATATATATACACATATATATACTGTATATATACATATATACATTATATATATATACTTTTTTCATAAGACCTTCGGGAATGAAGTACCGAAGGCATACATACTGGTTGTGTACTACTTTTGTTATGTTGTGCTTGTCACGAATAAAGATGATTATATATATATATATATATATATTATTATTATTATTATCTACGACAATTTATATAGCGCAGTAGCATAACTGGAGCTAAAGTCAAGAGCCTTTTACAGAGGAGTCACTTATAAGAGATGTTAAATAAGTGTGTCTTTAGGAGCTTCTCAAAACAGCCGACGGACTTCGCATTAATAACATCGCTTGGCAACGAGTTCCACAGGGCTGGGTTTCCCCGCGTGACTGATCTGTCACCGAACACGGCAGTCTTTGAAGGCGGAGGGACGATCAACAATGTCCGACTACTGGATCGAAGTTCCGCGCGTCTGTCGTTCGTCGTTGCCCTGCATACGAGTGTTGATATGTAGTCATATATATATATATATATATATATATATATATATATATATATATGGTTATTATTAGAAAAGGCTTTCTTGACGTTAGATGTGAGCAAAGAATCGAAATATTCGTTCGAAAATGTAAAAACAATCTTTGTTCTAATTCTATTCCCAACATTGAAGACGGCAAATCAACTAGACCACAATTTATTCCAGGCAAATGAAGACAACGAAGCATGAAGAATGACCCAAAAAGAAAGAGACATAGTGAGTCGAGCTAAAGACATTCGCGAAACTAAACAATACCGAGTAGCCTACACATGCATTCGTTTACAGTAGGGCATTGTGTGAAAGCCATTGGCCCAGCCAAAAGGAGGACGGGGTGACAGGTCCTGCTTAGGTGATTGTCAACAGAATCTACATGCCTAGTTGCATTGCAGCGTCTGGCCTTCTTCTTCTTCTTCTTCTTCTTCTTCTTCTTCCTCCTCTTCTTCTTCTTCTTCTTCTTCCTCCTCCTCCTCTTCTAGTCCTTCTTCTTCTTCTTCTTCGTCTTCTTCTTCTTCTTCTTCTTCTTCTTCTTCTTCTTCTTATTCTTCTTCTTCTTCTTATTCTTATTCTTCCTCCTCTTTTAGTCCTTCTTCTCATTATTATTATTATTATTATTATTATTATTATTATTATTATTATTATTAATATTATTATTATTATTATTATTATTATTATTATTAATCTTCGTATTCTTCTTTTTCTGACCTACGCAGTAACGCAGGCAACTTCGGAAAAGCGGTAGGCGCGATAAAAGAAGATGGCTAGAAGAATCCTGTGAGGATGTGATGAAGCACAAGTCGCAACTCTGGGAAGCATTCAAATTGATAGAAAAAAATCGCAGGGGATTCGAAAACAGCATCAAGGACAATTAACAGCCAGGATGGAACTCCGTTAAGGACCTATGAAGATATTGGCAAGCGATGGACAGACTACGCCCAACCCTGGTTTCAATTTCGGAATTTTTAGTATAATATTCTCTATAGGCCTAGTCAACTTTTTCTAAAATTTGACGTATTCTGAATAATATCGGTGGATTCTCCTTTGACATCGGTCATCAACTTATTTGCAAACTTTCAGAAATAGCATAAAAGAATTTATCGTTAAGTGATGCTCGCGTGCAGTGATAGGCTATAATAATTTTATGTCTGATGTATTAGCTGAAATAATGTGGTATTTCGATTTTAAATTTTATTTCATAGATTGAATTTCCCGCGAAATAATATTGAATTGAGCAAATCTCCAGAATGCGAACGCTTGAATATTTTATTGGATTACACTTGATTGAAGAAGTCTCGAATTAGCATTTTTGATCGAAATACAGTCATTCGTACAGTATGTCGACACCGTATTCTTTCGCATTTTGACCTGTATGCCTAAGTTATCTCATATCGGCACCGGTCCCAACGCTCGAATCCGGGCATTGGAAAAACTTTACTTTTATATACTCTGTCCAAAGCATCATTGGGGCGGGAAGTTAGCAGAGTGGTAACAACGTTGAACGATGGAGCAGGAGGTCGCGGGTTCGAGTCCCGCAGGAGCCCTAAAGGTCTACTCAGCCTTTTTCGTGGTGGTAAAATGAGGAGCAGTGGTAAAAATCTCTGCGATAAGTCAAACAGGTACGCTACGCGATGCACTAGCCCAGTATCCGTGGCATTCCAAGCCTGGCTGATGGCTATAGTAACGGAGATCAGCGTCGCCCTATGAGCCCGTGAGGCTCGGGAAGGACTTTGACTTTTTACTTTGACTGACAAAGCATCATTATATTATTTAAAAAACGTCTGCACTCCTAGATGAATAATTTTACTTCTGTAATTTCTGTGACATTGCTACATTTCTTGATCGCTTATTGATCTTAATAATTGCACAACTGAACTAGCCTACATTGTATTTGTACATTGCATAAGTAGAAATTAACATTATTGTTAACTTACAGAAACATTCGTTGACTTTAGATTCACGTATCTTACCTTCTTCCAAGAATTCCGGTGCATCGAATTTTCTCTCTAATTTGCCACAAATGTTCTCAATTTCATGATGCTTGGAGGCATTTAGTCTCCGATGAAATTCACTGCATTTGGAACAGTGATTTTCATTGCAATCTGTGCAATAGTGGGACGCTGTTGGAATATCGTTGTCGTCAATGTCAATTTGCTGACAGATGCCACATTGCATACCTGATTCATCTGAACTTGGAACTATATTAGTAGCCATTATTAATCTGATGAAATATTTGTATTAACTCTAAACTGTGAGGGAATCTGTCTCTGCAAGCTTTGACGACTACATACTGTATATGGTAACTGAAAGCGACATCCTGATACTCGTACAGAAGCCACGAGCGTTCGTTGAAGTAAATAGGCATTTTTATGGCTAGCATAAGTGCCTATAATAAAATGAAATGAATTTAGAGTCAATATTAATTAAAAGGACAGTTCAACATTTTTATTGACTGATTTAGGCCTACTCACAAATACAATTAGGGCCTCGTAGAGTCTACAAACAGCTTTCTAGTGTTTTCACATAATGTCATTTATTGATTTAAAGGCGAGAGAACCAAACATGCCGTCGCATTGTGCTGATTAGGCGCCCTTGACAACGTTAGTCGATGTAACCGAAAAGCTTGAACCAGTAATTGTCGGATATCACCGGACACGAGAAGTTTAGAGCACATCATAAAATCAATTTAATTACAATGAATTGCATCTCTGCGTATGGGTTGGGCCCAAACTCAAATTGTTTGAAGGGCGTCATATATATATATATATATATATATATATATATATATATTGTATCCAAATGAGACGACACTTAACGAGAGTTTATCTTGCAATCAGGACTCCCTACTTGCGCTAACAAAACCGATACTCGCGAATGGTCTCGTGTGCGCAATGACAACAAAGCATAAGCCTAGTAAAACCGAGTGGAATAATATTAACAATATTAGTCCAAACTGTAATGCCCACAGCCCAATTGACATGAAACCAAATTTGTGTGAAGCTAGATATTTAGGCCTGTCATGCTGCGACTGAGTATTAAAAATCGAAGTTTGACTTTGATAGCTCACAAAATGGCCAAATTATAAGCAAATGGGATTAAAATATACAGAAAGGTGGGGAAATATGTTTTGTAAGCGTGTAGCAATTTTGATAGAAATATATTTAGGAATTTTTAAGAAATCATAGTTTTCCTGCTGGTTTTTTCGTAGACACCCTGTATATTTTATCGTGTCAAGAAAAGTGTGACTTGATATCATTAATCAACAGTTTGACAAATTAAAAAAGTCCATTCATAAAAGGATCCAGTTTCCTGAATTAGCAATCTGAAAATAAAATTGTTTTGAGCCAAGATTTATTCATCATATACAGGATTCTGCAAAACATTCTTAAGATAACATATGCAAAGCATATGCAGCAACCACAAGTTTCAACATTCGAATAATTAATATTCTTAATTACAGAAAATCATCATATATTAAAAATAATAATAACAAATGAAACGTCTTCCAAAAATTTTCTTTCTAAATATGTACAGTATTGTCAAAAATTTCAGTTGGATTCATATTTCTGTCAAAATCATATATCAACTCAACATTCAATTTGAATCGTTATCTGCAGTGGTCAGAGAAAAATGTTATTAACAGAAATTAGAGATATAAGAAAGAAACTACAAATCTGGTATCAACCCCATCTTAACTTTGAAATATTACAAGCAACCAGATATGTTGCAACAGAGTTTTAAAACTCAATATGCGTCATAAAAATGTTATGATATGAACTTTGATTCCAAAGAATTGATCGTGAAACCATCAGAATTCGTCATAACAGATGCAATCTTTTCAACCAATTGACATCCCTAAAACAAAATAGCAAAATAGTCACTGTAGTAATAGCTGACAGTTGCAAAGAATAGAATAATTATTAATTATATAGCAGACCCGTCGAGAGAAATTCTGGGCCCCAGGGCAGAGCAGTAGCGGGTCACTAATTTTCTAAAAGGAAGTTTGCAAAGCATTTATTATGTCTTCAAAAAGTTCAGAACGATTTTACAAATTTTCCGAAAATATTCAAATCAAATATGAAAAAGTTCTGATGACCTTTTTGTCAGACTTTTCAAAGCGTTAAACGACGAGCGATAACTGCTTTCAGCGGGTCCCAGGCCTCCCTGCCCCCGTGGCACGCTCACAGCCAGTGGCGTAGCCAAGGGGAGGATTTGAGGGTTAAACCCCTCCCTTGGTCGGCGCGGTCGACATTTTTATGTGTTCCCATGCATTTTTAATTTTTTAGGTGATTTGGGGGTTCAACCACCCCACCCTCTCGGCGGCAATTGACGACCTTTTTTGCTTGTCGGCACATTCGTAAGGTAAAAATGTGGTGATCACCTTTTTTCTGCTCGTCAAGATATTTTGGGAATTGGTCATGGCCAAAACAACCCCCTTCGGGAAATCCTGGCTACGCCACTGCTCACAGCGTTCATGATAATAGGATAATAACAGGTAATAGTGCATGTGACAACTTTGTTGCGGACCCGTACCGGTCCGATACAGATCACCGAGCTCCTGGGCATTTGCTAACCTCCCCCGTAGGGCCTGTGAATTATGAGCATAAATCACTAAATATGAGCGATACAGCCTCAATGTAAAGTTGACATCAAGAACAATAATTTTTACATTTCTCGCCCCCGATTTCGGCGACGAAATATTCTCTCACGGAAGACCGCTTCTTCGGAATTCACCGCCGGAGCTTACTGTAATGAGAACTCTCATTACCAACTCGCGGCCTCTTAACATCATCTTCCGTTCCTCGTTGCCCTGTCAATGTGGCTACAATTTTCTTGCGAAGGACCGCTTCTAAAGGACTTAGCACCGGATTTCTGCACGGCAGCGAGTCCTTTCTATCATCCGAGCGGAGTTTTAATATCGCCACCTTCTGACCTTCATTGACATGTCAGCGTTGTTAAAGCGCTTTTGATTTTGGTCTTTAACTATGTTACAACGCTATAGAAATTGTCCAGGAATAATAAAATAATGAAATGTTGTAGGCCTAGATGAATATTTCTCATCTTAGAAACGTGACTTTTATGTGACATCTCTGTTCAAATGAAAATTGGTAACGTGAAACTCCTTAGGAACTGCTCTTCTGGTTTTCACTAACGTAAAATGAAAGATGGGGTGGGGGAATAAAAACACCTAGTGTCATTAGATGGAAAAGTTTTCCCCTGGGAGGCCAAGAAATCCTGAAATTTTTAAAGAAGTTGAGTGTGCATCTACAGTATAAAGTATCGACAAACGAACTGAAGATCTCAGAATTGAGAAGTATTTGTCATCATCCCAAGCCTTTCATTTTGCAGTTAAATTCTGCTTCTTTGCTTAAGTATGTCGTGAAATTGACTGATGACAAAATTCGTGACGCTAATGAGAAGTAGTTGCTTTGCATTTCCTGAAACGTTCTCTTAGCAGCCAGGGCCATCTTTAGAGTTTTGGACGCCCTAGGCAGATTTTAATTTTCGCCCATTCACATAAGAACAATTCTGACAAACAAGAAAACGCTATCAGCTCTCCAAAACGTCTAACACGAAAAAAACGTTATGAACTCTCCCAAAAAGTCTCAAAACAAAAATTTCCCCCGTTTTATTTCGCCCCTACAAATTTTTCGCCCCTAGGCAGTGCCTAAACTGTCTAATGGTTAAGGTGGCCCTGTTAGCAGCATCTACTGTAATTAATGACCCTGGTATTTGTGTGAGATGAGGTGCTCGGCAGAAAATTATCCGCGCAAGAGACACAATTCCGGAGCCATTGGCAGCGTCCCTTAACGTTTCTAAATGAAACTATGCATGAAATGTTGCAGCTGAGAGCTATTACGTCCTTATTAATTGGAATTGCTGCCTAGTACCTCCTCAAATTGTTTCATCAACGACAGACAGTTAATTGGCAGACACCGCTGGTAAATGCCATTCATTATAATAGCGGTGTAAGACCCAAAAACCTAGCAAAACCTCATTGAGCTCCAGCAGGTCCTCCAGGAGTTCCAGCAGGACCTGGATATCCAGGATAACTTCGAGATCCAAGTTGACCTTGAGGGCCTTGAGGACATTGAGGACATCGAGGACATTGAGGTGCAGGAGGCGCCGAGGGTCCTGGAGGTCCTGGAGGTCCAGGAGGTCCAGGAGGGCCTGGAGGTGCTGCAGGCCCAGGAGGACTTCGAAGTGCAGGAAGCGCCGAAGGTCCTGGAGGCCCTGGAGGCCCTGGAGGTCCAGGAGGGCCTGGAGGTGCTGCAGGTCCCGGAGGACATTGAGGTGCAGGAGGTGCAGGAGGCGCCGAAGATCCGGGAATTCCAGGAGGGCCTGGAGGTCCAGGAGGACCTGGAGGACATTGAGATGCAGGAGGACATCTAGGTGCAGGAGGCCCCGAAGGTCCTTGAGGCCCTGGAGGCGACCGAGGTCCTGCAGGCCCTGGTAGCCCTGGTAGCCCTTGACTGCCGACACCGCTCTTGCGCCAGCAAACCAGGACTGAAATATTTACATGAAGACAAGAATTGTATCTACAATTTTGCAATTTCTTTACTGTTGCCTCGGAATTTGAGATGATGACATATTATTGACAGATGATTATTATTTATAAACTGTAAAATTCAGGAAATCTATAGAATGTTAGTATGTTTTCATGCGCTAATACTAATACCCAAATAAGCTTATACCTCATTAACTTTACAAAGACCTAATTAAACTTAAGGCCCAAAAGCTTTGTATGCGTAGTCCAAATATGACTAAAAGATAATTATATTGTGCATTGTAACTTACTCGTAATTAATACGAACACCGCTGTCACACGACCTGTAACCAAAAATAGTACATAAGCTGTAATGCATATAGGCTAATTGGACCTTAAAGTTTCCCTGCATATAGTAGAGTGTAGTGCAATTGAATAATATTGAACGACTACTTTGGATCGGTATTCGCAGAGCGAAAAACGACAAAATTATTTCCAGGGGTATGTTTTCAGATATAATATGCAAATGCTGATGCATACTACAAAATGCCTAAATCTATTGAAACAAAAGTCCAGGCATGTCTGGATCCAAAATATTTATGTGAGGTAAGAAATGAAATTACCGCGGTGACAATATAATATAACAAGGTTTAAAGTGGTTCAGATTTCCTAGAAAGGATTTATGCAGACTTACATGAGGGTAAAGCAGTTGATACTTGAACTTTGCTAGAGCTTACCTGCCATTGTTTGTAGCTCTACAAAAACAGATGTTCTTCGAAAAGTTTCTTTCGATAGAAGATGTCGTCAAAATGTCAACGTTGTTTTTCCTAAGTAAACTTCTTCAATTAGAACCGTGCTTTATAGCTAGATGCATAACAGGAAGACACCCTTTTTATGCCTATTAGGCCTTTAGGCCTAGGTAAGAATTTAACATATCGGATGGTCTGATAGGTCAGCTCATTCTGCAGTTTGCAGTAAACCCTGTTTAGGGCACGAGACGCCCCGCACTAATGCTTTTTCACTTAGCGAATGACGTAATGTGCCCTAACAACAAGTGTTAAAATTTTAAACCGAATGTGTAAACTATGGAAAATTCTGAATTGACATACGCTGATAGACTGATTTTTAAATGAGTATATTTACATGTATATAGAATGAGAAAACTTAGCTGATTTACAGTTCAGTCTGTTGATTAAAAAAGTAATGCATCTAATATTATTAAATAGTTTTGAAGGTGTTTGGTGACATGATTTCTTGAGTGAAAGAACCATCGCAAGTTTGTAGGCTAGATAAATAAATACCCGAATACGTGTAGGTGTTATCAAAGCTCGATCATACAAGTACGGCAAAATAAAATACGCTAAAATACGTGCGTAGGAATAGGAAAATAAAATACGCGTATGATACGCGTATTTTATAAGTCTGCTCGGTTACTTATAATTTGTTTACTTAGCGAGTAATATCAATTGCGACGTCACGCCATGCCACTGTAACTGATTCCAAAATTCACTTAGTTCCCCTTTTAATTTCTTTGTGCAGGTAACTGGTTTGCAGACTGCCGCAATTGACGCAATTTCATGGCTCTGTAGGCCTAATGTATTTTTGCTGACGCATGATAGCGCGTATGATAAAAAGTCGTACGTTAATATACGTGCGTATGATACAAAAATATATTACGTACGATACGTATGATTGAGCTTTGGGTGTTATTTTGCTTAATTCGAAGCATGAAGAATGACTCAAGTACAGTCCTCCTTCCCCTCTCCCTCACCTTTCTCTATGAGACTCTATTGTTGCAAACATAGGCGTAGCTATGTTGCGCAAACGACGCAATATGTTTCTTAGAAAAGGAAGAATGGCCGAGACTAAGCCCTCTTTCCCCTTTTCCCTCACCTTCCGCTTTCAGATGCTTTTGTTGCGATACAGGTTTGATTTATGATACACAGGTCTACGTACTTGGTTATACCAGGTAGAAGAAATTACAATAGACATGAAGAATTTTTGAACATTAAAAGTTGAGCTATGAAAAATAATCTTTGCATAAATTCTACTAAAACTAAAAAAACTATTTTCACTGACAGTAGAAAACCTAAAAATAAATTAATAATTGCCACTATTCCTGAGATGCCAGATATAGGCTAATAAGAGTAACTTCACTAATAATTTCAGGGCTAACAATTACTGTAATAATAAATTTTCTGTATCGACAAATACAACAGAAACACTCCTCTAAGATGTGCTCAATCTTTGCATATACTGAGAACTCGTAGAGCACAATGAATGAGTAGTGAATCCCTTCATAGTATAGTTAATACAATTGTATATATATATATATATATATATATATATATGATTTTAAGCTTGAAAAGGCTTTCTTGACGTTAGATGTGAGCAAAGTATCGAAATGTTCATTCAAAAATGTAAACACAATCTTTGTTCTAATTCTATTCCCAACATTGAAGACGGCAAATCAACTAGGGTGCTATACCACAATTTATTCCAGGCAATTGAAGACAACGTTCTACAGGTTAGGAAAATCCTTCCACCTAAAGTAACCTCTCAACAGAACTACAACCTTAGACCTCGAGGACACAACTTGGAAACTCTTCATTGGATTAGTCCTAATAATTTAACTGATAAAAACTTTATTATATGATCATTATATTTAGAACGTAAATGTAAAAATAAGTTTAATTTACAATAAATTTAGTTTGTATTCGATACGTAAGGTAGTCAATGATTTTATGTGTATTATTATGCGTTATGTTTTGATCTTGCGTTTTTTCAAGGTTGATTTTATAAAGCGATCTTGTATTTTACTGTATTGTATCGCAAATATAGGCGTATACAGCTATGTCGACGCAGACGACGCTGTATGCATCGAAGCATGAAGAATAACGGACCCAAAAAGAAAGAGACACTGTGAGTCGAGCTAAAGACATTCGCGAACTAGACATTACAGAGAGCACATTCGTTTACAGTAGGGCATTGTGTGAAAGCCATTGGCCCAGCCAAAAGGAGGACGGGGCGACAGGTCCTGCATAGGTGATTGTCAACAGAATCTACATGTCTAGTTGTATTACAGCGTCTGGCGTACTTCTTCTTTTCTACTTCTTCCTTTTTCTTCTGATCTATACAGACAAGTGAAGAAAAAGCGTTACGGGGCTGTCCATAAATGACGTCACGCGCCTAGAGGAAAGGGTTCAAACATTGGTGACGATGTGTGACGACGGGGGAAGGGTTCCAGAAATGTGGCGTCACGTGATACGATATATTTTTATTAATACCGCAATGTTATGTTACCGCAAAATTGAACGTATTTTACACTTATAATTATTATACTTCATTTTTACAAAGAATTTCAAAAAGTTTCTGAATATTGTTTCAACTGTAATAATCATAATGAATATTTTCAAACGAAACATTAATTTTGGCATTGGAAAGGTGACATGATGACGAGAGTGAGGGGGGTTAACGCGTTGTGACGTCATATTTGAGTGGGGTCTGGCTTTTTGTGACGATGTGTGACGAGGGGAGGGGTAAAAAACTGCTAAATTCGCGATACGTCATTTATGGACGGCCCCTAGGCGCCTAGAAGATGGCTGGAAGAATCGTGTGAGGATTTGCAGAAGCACAACTCGCACATCTCAGGGAAGCATTGAAATTGATAGAAAAACACGTGGAATTGGAAAACAACTGTAAGGACAATTAACAGCGAAGATGGAACTCCAATGAAGATATTGGCAAGGGATGGAAAGACGATGCCCAGCATTGGTTTCAATTTCGGAATTTATGGTTGAACATTTTCTATAGCCAACTTTTTAAAATTTGAAGTATTCTGAATTATATCGGTGGATTTTCCGTTGGCTTCGGTCAACTTATTTGAAAACTTTCGGAAATAGCATAAAAGAAATTCGTTAATTGATGCACGCGTGATGTGATATAATATGTCTGATGTATTAGCTGAAATAATATGGTATTTCGATTTTAAATTTTTATTCATAGATTCATAAATTTGTATTCATTTGGACACATAATGAGACAGCCATGCACAAGACACTCTCGAGTACAGCGTGATCACCGGACAGGTGGAGGGAAACAGAGGCAGGGGGCATCCGAGGATAAGTTGGATGGATAATATCAAGGCGTGGACTTGGTCTTTCTAGGGACTGCCTTTTACGCACCGTACAAAACAGATCAAGATGGAGATCCATTCTTGTAGCCAACCGCCGCAACGCGACGATGTCGCATTCATAGATTGAATTTCCCGTGAAATGATATCGAATTGAGCAAATCTCCAGAATGCGAACGCTTGAATATTTTATTGGATTACACTTGATTGAAGAAGTCCCGAATTAGCATTTTTGATCGAAATACAGTCATTCGTACAATATGTCGACACAGTATCCTTCCGCATTTTGACCTCATATCTCACAAAGTACACATGCTGATTTACTATTACAATCCAGGTCGTTCCATGGATAATTGTTTGCTGCTATCAAGTGAACGCAGTTCTCGTTTTTCGTCAAACAGTTCGGCTCTCCTTCATACCAATTAGTGTAATTGAATCGAATCTCCGATCCCTTCAGAGTCTTCCATTTAAAAGGAGTTTCACACCGCTTCGGATCCTCTCTTTGTCCACTGGTCCAGATCACTGGTGCCCCCCCCATTGCGAATATCCAGTTTCAGGATCTTTGCAGACATCACTGGTACTTACTGAAAAGTCAATCAAACGATAAAGGCATAGGCTAATACACACTCGTCTGCTTCTATTCTATTCTATCCAAGACGATCTATATATAGCGCAGTAACATGGATTAGTAAAAAAAAGCCAAGAGCGCTTTACATCAGCAAGCATATTTTTTAAACATTTTGTTTAAGTCGCCTTGCATTTCAATGTTTTGGATGCTGACTCCAAGTCAGTAAACATTACATCTGTTAACTCGCTAGAGAATTTGGGAATTGATAATTTGCCTAAACATTACATTGGTTATATTCTCAGTAGCACATACAGTAAATGCAAAACTTGTAATCATCTTACTATAATTTACCGACACAATTTACCGACACAGTAGCGCATTTGCTGCTTTGCGAATATTTGCGCTATAGAAATGTTCATATAATAATAATAATAATAATAATAATAATAATAATAATAATTTATCATTCCGCCTTTGTCTTTATATATCAAGAAGGACGTATTCATCTTATTAATCTGTGGGCTATCAAGTCCTATTACAAGGAATATTGGGTTAACCAAAAAATTTTAATTAAGAAATGGCAAATACTTTGAATTAACGCAAGTACTACGATTGTTATAATTTTATTGGAACTTACTTTTGCGATCCAGGAATTTTGCAATGGCATTTTGCTTGACAGCGCTTGTAATGGCCGCCAAATGTGCTCCGGAAGCAGTCGATCTACACGCACGGGTCGCCTGGTCCCAGTTCAGATGCTTATTAAGCAGTTTGTAGCAGCTATTCGCGTCTGGTAAGTATGTAAATCCTGAAGGACAACCTGAAGAACAGATATTCTACTGTGAGAATATGCATTTGCCTATATAAGAAATGACATGAAATAACGATTTGAAAGAAAACTATAGGTGCATTAGTTAAAGGTAAAGTTAGTCCCGTGTCCCGTTCTGCCGAGAATAAGATCCGGCGTTGATCTTGACTTGGACTTTCAGCGGATCGATAGACAGATCCCCAGTGAGTGTCTTGAGAGAGAGAGAGAGAGAGAGAGAGAGAGAGAGAGAGAGAGAAAGACTGAGAGAGTCTAAGAGAGGGAGTGTGAGGGAGTGAGAGAGATAGAGACCGAGAGAGACAGAGAGTCAGAGAGACAGACAGAGAGAGACAGACAGAGAGAGAGTTACCCTTGATCCCCATTGATGAACAACTGTTATAGCTTTGCTATACATTTCTCGTTTTTTTCTATTAAAATATTATTATGTGTATTATGTGCATGAATTAACCTTTTTTCGTGGCAATATTAAGTTTTTCCGCTATCTGTTTTGTCACATCTTTGATGTACTTGAGTTCTTTGCCCAACTTTTTGACTTCCTTGATCAACTGAGTGTTGTCGCAACAGTTGCACGATTCTATTCTGTTCCCAGTAGAAAAAATTTCTGTATCTAAAGTAAGTAAGTAAGCATGTAAGCAAGCAAAATCTCGTGGACTTATATAGCGCTTTGGTAGGCAGCACAACAGTAGTTGCTTATTCTTAGGCGCTTAGCCTATCGTAAAATCGCTATGGGAAAGGTGAATGACCAGCCAGGCAATGATCAATACAGGGCCGCCGAGAGAAGTTCCTGGCCCCGGTATAGTATATTAAAATGACTCCCATATAATAATAACTCCCCCTCATTATATATATATAATGACTCCCCCCATAATTATTATATATAATAATAATAATAACTCTCTCTATATTATAATAACTCCCTTAGTTTTTCAGAAGCCAGCTGAGATACCATGGCCTAGAGCACCAAACCTTTTTTTATTTCGAGAATTGTTCCAATAGTGTGCTTGTGGGATTAAAAATTTATTGTTTTGGTATCAATTAAATTCATTATTGGCATTTAAGTGGAGAAATAGGGCTGAAACCATATTGATCAGTGGATAGCATATTAAATGCATCTAAGTAGTTTAACATTCTGGTAAGCATTGCCCTTTCAGGAATTTTAGAAAAACTGGAAGATTGGAAATGGGTCTATAATTTTATATAACCATTTTAGAGACATTTTTATAAATTGGGGTTATTTTGTTCAATTTTTAGGCCTACTTCTTCTGGGGAGTTATTATAATATAGAGATAGAGTTATTATTATATATATAATAATGAGGGGGGAGTTATTATTATATGGGAGTTATTATAATATGCTACACCGGTACAAACAAATAATTTATCGCCTCTCCAAAAAGAGCCTGACAAGCAAAAAAACTGATCGGCCACGGGGTCCTGTGGGCTCCATGGGCCCCGGAACAATGTACCGGCTGCACCGCCCTCTCCTCAGGCCTGGGTCAATATATCCGAAGGGCAGTGAGGCTAGGTCATATAAGACCTATGGAGAAGATGATTTCAGAAAGAGAGAGGAGTTACGCTTAGATCTGATGACACGAGGTGATAATGCAGGAATTGTGAGAAATGAGGATTCAGAATTTGATGTTTTACTGTGTCTAAGACTGCGGAGGGAAGCTGGGATAAAGTTCCAAAGTTTTCAGAAAGTCAGCAATTTCTTCCATTGTTGTATCCAAACTGGACGGCATCAGTTTCATCTTCATTTTTCCAAATATCATGGTGAACGAAATCCGCTACCGTGATGTGCTGCTACCGGAGGTGCTTCCCGTCATTCTCTTACTATGCTTTTTCCGTCACGTTTCTTGACCGTAATCGAGTATAAATACGGCCATTGTGTAGGCCAACCGGTGAAAAATTCTGGTAGCCAGAGCATCAACTGGGAAAACTTGTGTAAAATATTTTCGGTGATGTTAATTACGAGTTTTACAGGCATCTAATGGTCGAAGCCATGTTTGTGTAATCACAGAATGTTTCTCACAAACAGCACTAAAACTCAGGTACTAGCATTCGATATTCGAAATGGATGAGGGAGGAAAGCGCTACAAGGGTTTGCCTCCCACTTTTTGTTCCACGATTACGCCTATGCACACTATTTTACGTTATAGGGCTTTTATTGATTCACTGCTACAGCTACCAACAGTAGATCGGGTCTGCCAACTAATATGTAGTAAAACAAAGGTCTGATTGTCTTTATCGGTGCTAAATTACCTATAGAAATATACTATAAATTTATAATACAATAGTGTAGTGTTTTATCTTCGGGGTATTGTTGTCCAAGAATTATGGGAATGAGGATTCAGAATTTAAGGTTTGGCTGCGTCTAAGACTGTCTTTATCGGAGCAAATTGCCTATAGAGACAGACTATAAATAATCCAATAGTGTAGTGTTTTAATTTTACCTACGGGATGATGTTGCCCTTGACAGAGACAGAAGAGAGCCAGCAGCCCAACTATCGACGCCATCTGTCACCAATTGAATCTAACACTGTATTATACCGCACAAAAACAATTATTTCAAACTTGAAGAAAATTTTCTTGAGTTGTTATATTAATAATAATGTCAATTTATGTTGCGCAATAATCATGGCTGAAGGCCAAAGTCAAGAGCACTTTACACACTGCACTTATGAGTGACATCATACAAGTGTTGTTAAACCACAAGTGTTGTTAAACAGTAGTTAGATCAAGCATAGATCTATTTAATCGGCTATGATACAAACGTTCTAACACTAGTTTCTCGCTTAATAATGAAATCTAACAAGATTATACTACAATAATAACTCAAGCTGTGATTGTTACGATGATTTCGAAGATAGGACTTTTTGACGTAACGGTAACATATGTAAGAACTAGGCCTATTTGAATTTCAAATTCAAATTGTCATAGACAGATGCTTAAATTTCGCTTGATTCTCGTATTTGAAACATCATATTGGCGTTTGGTGTCTACTGAAAATGTTGAGCTCTAAGCACGTATTACTTACCGAGCAATGAATTTATATTTTGGCGATTCAGATGGCTCGAACTTTCCTCTTCAGTCACTGAGTTGTTCCAATACCCGCAGCAAAACACAATGGATTGTTTTCAACATATCCGCTATTCATACGATCTAAGAATATCATGAAGTGCATGAACATTAATTAATATTCCAAAGAAGATTATCATATTTAAAAAACACTATAAGTCATCATCACTGCCACTCTTGGTGACAGTAAGAGGCAGCCCTACTGAGTTGAACGCCTTATACCATTTACCGACTCCTCGTCTAGAGTAATTAATTAATTAATTAATTAATTTTCAATCAATTGATCCTTGATTGTTCGATAATTATGTAATGTAGACAGTTGCATTCGCCCATTCTCAACCTCATGATTTTCCAAGTAGCGACAGAGAACCTTACCCGACAGAACGATTTCAGTCAATATCTGATCGCCTCATTTCATTAGCCAGACCCATCCCTGAAACTGCCAAATATGAGCACATCATCACTCCATGTCTATAATCATTTCACTGGCTGCCTAACAAACAAAAGATCGATTTCAAGGTAACTCTCATTGTCCACAAGGTGCTTCACACAAATCAGCCAACCTGCCTCCGATCTTTGCTCACTGTTCAAGATAACCAGCACTCAACTATGTCGTCTGATGCTCCCGCTCTCTTTATACGTTATTCCAGGACATAGAAATGAACAGACCTTAGCTGAATTGAACACCAACGGTCAAGAAAATCGCGAAAAATTGCATTACATTAACTGAAATTAGAATTTCATGGAAGAGGTCGTCTTTGCGGTACTTTTCATTAAAAGCAAATCGCTTATTTCCTGCCATCAATCTTTGATTTCTTATTCAGTTCAAAGCGTTCAAAAGAAATATTTTTGAAAATCCAAGAAAACAGCTTATCTGCTTCTCAATTATTCAATGTTTTCCTATTTATTATTCAACAACAGGGCAAAACTGCGCATCAATCACTCGTTGTTATTGTCCCTTTAAAGAAGTTTAATGATTTCTAAGTACAGTAAAGACCCGGCCTATTTGGCGTTGTGCGACCGGTTCTCGTCAGAACACCAAAGTTAAGCAACGTCGAGCGCGGTTAGTACTTGGATGGGTGACCATCCCAGGATCTAATCGTGGTGCCGGCGGCCAACCAAGCCGTTCATCGCTTAGGCGTCGATAAATTGGCAGCAGCGCTAAGCTGCGAAGGTAAAACGCAGGTCTAGAGAAAGTAATGGCAACCTACTCTAGATTAATGGCGTAAGCCACCTGCGTCGCTGCTTGCCTAGTACCGGAGATCAGCGCCGGAAATCCTACGCTCGTTCGAGTACGGGACTACCTTTAAGTACAGTAAACAAATTTGTTGTTATCAATTTGTCTCAGCGTGACGTTGATTAATTTAGTACAGGTGTGCAAAGGTAGGCTATATATTCAGACACTGCGCTGTCAATGTTGCGTCGAACTGCAAAATTCTGCGGAATTGGTTCCATAAGGTCCAGCACAAGGTACGTTCCAGAAATGATTTGCAAAATGCCAGGTATTTTGCTGTTCGTGGCTACCGTGCTAGTACTGGTGGCAGGCAACTGCATGGATGACATCCACAAGCGCGAAAGCCAGACAGAGGGCAAAGCCTTCACCGGTGGATACCATCGCATCAAAGATCCGGAGGATGACGCAGTCGTTCGGAAAATCGTGGCTGACACTATCAAGCATTATAATAAAGCAACAAATGATGATTACCTGTACAAAGATGACGATCACTACGTGGCATATAGTCAGGTAAGAGAATATTCAGATCAACTTTCTCTTTTCTATAAAAATCTAGCGACATACAGTGTTTATTCTAGGCCTTCTTAGGGGGGAAGGAATTCCCCCCTCACAGTTTGAAAATCCCCCCCCCCAAATTTTTTGAGATGTTGGATGGGGGAATGGAAATTTCCTCCCAAACGTGTGGAAACTCAAACCTTGTCCCCCCAAACATTTCAAAATCCCCCCAATGTCAAGGGGGCTAGAATAAACACTGAGCGACAGTGTGAACCTGTGCTAGGAAACATTGAACTGTTTAACTTCCCGGTTGTTGCTGACTTTAGCTATTGGTTAAGGATTGAAGGCATGATTATTCGGTATAAATTAGGATAAGTTTTAGGTTCATAGTTTAACTAAGGGTTTGGTGCTCGGTATACAGTGTCTATATGTTTCTTGAACGACAGATATTAACTTAAGTTGCTCTACGCGCGTGTGTATTATTCTTTAGTGCAAAGTGACATCGTATTCATATAAACCGATTACTATTTCGGGCGTCCTTTTCTTTTTTTCTCTCATCTAAACGGTCGTAACGGGGAGGTAAAAAAGACCACATTGAGCAGTTATCTTATTGTTAGTAGTAGTAATAGTATTTATTATTATTATTATAATTAGTAGTAGTAGTAGTGAAGTAGTAGTAGTAGTAGTAGTAGTAGTGAAGTAGTAGTAGTAGTAGTAGTAGTAGTAGTAGTAGTAGTAGTAGTAGTAGCAGCGGGAATAATAATAGTAGTAGTAGGGGTTAGTATTAATATTAATAATAATAATAATATTATTATTATTATCATTAGTAGTAGTAGTAATAGTAGTAGTAGTAGTAGTAGTAGTAGTAGTAGTAGTAGTAGTAGTAGTAGTAGTAGTAGTAGTAGTAGTAAACGACAATTTGAACGTGGTTATGAAAGGTCTGCATTTTGTCGAACAATATAGTGTATCTAAGTAACTAAACTAACTAAAAGCAGTCCATCGAGTTCGACGATGACATGAAAATAGTGTGTATTGATTGATTTAACAGGAAATGTGATTTGTCGTGTATTGAGTATTATTGCATGTCTTTTCAGGTGGTCAATGGAGTAAATTACTGCACCAGTGTTCAGATGATAAGCTATGCATGCAAAGATGGCGGTACAAGTAAAGTGTGTCAAAGAAAGGTAAATCTAGTTACACTGGCAATCTTTGATACTCTGGCGACTGGGGGTTAACTCTCCCCGCTAGTATAGCCTAACCTACGGATAGGTTGAAAGTTTTGGTCGTTAACTGTACTAACACAGGTGCATGTAGTAAGAAAAGCTTCGTTTTAGGCTCAGTGGCGGCTCCACCGGAGGGGTCAGGGGCCCGTGCCCCACCCCTGTTGGGGGGGGGGGGGGCACGTGGCCCTTCTGTTGGGACCCTATACTTAATACTACATACATTGAACAACAAATGGTTGGCCTCTCATGATTAGAAGTTGCCACCCCAGTGGTCCCCTCACTTGCCAAATCCTATAGCCGCCACTGTTTAGGCTGTACCGTACTTCTCTATTAGAATATAATATGACAGTTTAACATTTTAGCTGTACTATCCAAGGTGACTGTAGTAAAATATTTTGTATAGAAGAGTAAAGGTAAAGGTGTATATACTCCATGGTCTCAGAGTTAGGGTTAGGGGTAACCCTAACCCTAACCCTAACCCTATGACGTCCAGGTCCATATGTGTGCTATCATCATCATCATCATCATCATCATCATCATCATCACACTCCATAGTCCATAAGGACCGTCGGAGCCAACGGTATAAAAGTGCTCGCCCATGGCCCTTTCCTTTCTTTGGCCATGTGTATCGCATTTTGGGTGTCAAGTCCAGTCTAGTATGTGTGCTAACCTCAGTAAAAAAGAAGTATCCAAAGTATGCGAATGGACTCATGATGATTCAACATGTTACGGCATTTCTCTAAGCTGAATCACGAGTGATGGTTGACATGTAGAAATCTACTATTATATTAGGGACTGTCCATTAATTACTTCAACAAAATATGGGGAGGAGTTTAAAAAAGTTTGACAGTCGTTGACAGGGGGATGGGAGTCAAGAGAAACTGACGTCAACAATTTCATTATTTTTACAAATGATAAAAAATTGGAAATTTCATGGAAAACTATTTATTACAATGGAAAAAGCTTGACACGCTAAAAGGTCATCACCACATTATGACCTTGATGAGCAGACGAAAGGCAAACAAGGTCATCAACGCAAAATAATAACCTTCTAAACTTTTCAGGCGGACCCGTTACTGTTCTTAGCGGGGAAAGGCAAAACGTTTTTGACATAATTATTGGGGTCACTGAAAGTTTAGAGTTGTTGACAAGGAATGGGAGGGGGTAACAAATTTGCCCAAAAATTGTCGTCGTAATTAATGGGCAGCCCTATTGAATAGCCTGAAAGCTGTTACCAACAAGTTCGTGCCTAAAAGGATAACACTCAGATTTCAACGGAGAATCGAAGCTGCTCCTCAAATGCTAAATGTGGCGGAGAGGCTTGGATTCATTCCTAAGAGACGAGGAAAATTTGGAGCCTGCCCAAATGTGGTTTCCATCAATGACAAAAAATCATGTATTTGGATAAACAACGAATCTTTAGAGACCTTCTTAGGTTTCTTCGCTATCTCCTTGCTTGGGACTTTCAATGTATATTTTGTAGACTAAGGTGATCTGCACTACCCAAGCCTATAGATCAGTCAAAGATACATATGCGACTATCAACACAGACACATTAGATTGCAACTTTGCAGTTTAAGACAGCATGTCAACTCTCAGACAAAGAGAGTGCACTTCGTCTTCAACTTCATGCCTGAGATTTCACGTGCATTTTATCAATGTTAAATGAATAATTAATTAAAATTGAAAATATTTGCCTGGGTCAGAGATGTCTTGTTTAGCCTTGGTTTCGATTTCTTTTACTGGTAGAAAGACAAGAAATGGCGTAACTGTTAGCAATCATCTAATTGGAATTGAATTATTTCATAGGGATTGATTTTTTGTTATCATGCAATTTGCTAAACCTGTCGCTGACATTTCAGTAATCCCACATTTAATTTTACAGATGTTTTTACATATATAGAATGTGGTATAATTTATTTCATCAAGGCTGGTGTAATTTGGTGTAAGAAATTTTAATTTAATTTGCTAATTACATACGATCCATACATTACGATAAGAAAATCTCTTGGTTATACAGCATACAATGTCTTGCTTCTGTTGAAAATTTTTAGTGACTCATAAAACCGATTAGGAACTCGTAAAATTTACAAATAGCTTCTGAACCAACAAGCCAGATCTGTCTTCGCCTAAACATTCAATTAAATATTTTTAATAATAAGAATATATAACTATAGCCTATGCTTGATGTGGCCTGAGGTGTAGGCCTAATTATGGCCTTTCATAGAATTAATGGCCCTCTGGCGGTTAGACTGACCTCTATCTGTCAATGAAGAACACGTTGATTGTCGGACAATGCGATTTCAATACTTAACAAAATCGACATTTAACTTTATGAACTGTGTAACATTTCTAAATCAACCTGCAATTTAATGAAATCGAAGCACAGCAACTGCTACTAACTGATGTCACCAATATAAACTGAAGAGCCACAAATTAACAAGTCACTTCCTTATACTGTATAGGTTACAAAATCACGCGCCACTAGAGCGTACCCTAACTAAACAAGCACACTTTGCATTTCAATGACTCGCCATATATCTTACAATCAAGAGCACCTGCATGTCAATGTTATGTGTTCAAAATCAGCAGAATATTAAACGTGCCATACCTTTAGTAAATGCTTGATAATAAATTTGGATTATCATGTTAATAAAAAACTCAATTGCTTGAAATTATTGCAGGGTGTCTTGCCCTGTAGTCGTTTATTCGTTATTAAACAAGAAATTATTTACAGGTAAGGTTAACAAGCAACATGTAAGGTCCTGCAAAAGTTGTACGCTATGTGATTTATACTTGTGTCTTCACGAAATGTATTTACACGCGTCGAATTTTCGAGCAACAGTAAAACGAGTAAACAGTGCACCAGCTTATTCACGAGCGCTCGAACCCTGCGAAGTAAACGATTGTTACACCAAATATATGGAAACAATACAAGCGATTTACCCCGCTTAGCAAGGTTACCATCTCCACCGTTGCTGCTTACGCCGTCTATCAAACGTGGGGTTTACACCCTCTGTCAAGTGTGAATCTTACAGTACATCATCTATCAAGTGTCCGGCTTAGACCGTCTTTCAAGTGCGGGGTTCATAACCTCTAACACAGCGGTTCTCAACCTTTATAGTGCTGCGACCCTTTTAATTCAATTCCCCATGATGTGGCGACCCCAACCGTAAAACTATTTTCGTTCATAATGTAAACTGTTACAAATAATAATGTTACAATTAAATCTTTTGAAATCATTATGATTCAATTGTCTCCAATGTCTATTCTCGAATGACAAGTATAGTAAAAAAAACCTAGTAACTACCAATGGGGAAATTTTTACGATAACAAGTTTTATGAAACAGAAAAGAGACAACCCCATATTTCCGATGGTCTCAGGCGACCTCTGGCAAATCGTCATTCGACCCCCGTCGGGGTCGCGACCCACAGGTTGAGAACCACTGCTCTAACAGGCCCAGTATTCGGTCATCGCCGGAGTTTTGCCAAGAATCGGTCAAAAACATTTTCAATGTGTGTATTTGTGTTTGTTTAGCCTACCAGCGCGTCCGTATCAAAGACAATGAGCGCCTGTGTGTGTGTTTGTGTCTCCCCTCTCAACCGGCTATGTGTTAGCGAGCAACTAGCAGTAAAAAGAATAGCGAATAAAATAGAATTTAAATATTCTCTGTATTGCACATTTCTCTAATAGTAAATAGTCAAATGAAACATTATGTGACGATGTTATGCTCAGCGACTTCAATCTAAGAGTCAAATGTTAGATAGCGGTGTAGTAACAATCAAATCGAAAACAAACAAATTAAAATTTTCAAACCATATCTTCAACTTCCCTTTAGTAGTAGGCCTAAGCAAAGCATGCCAACGATGATAAGATTAGCCTCATAGGTAAAGATAATAGCAAAGCATGCTTTGTTATAATGTTGAGAAATGTGTTGATGAAATATTTACTCAATTTAATTTGACTTCCAAATAAGAAAATGTGTTGTATATTTGTAGTTCTGGTTGCTGGAATTGCGTTTAATTTTCACAGACGCTATTTCATGTTCTGTACCTTCGCATGGTGCGCAAAAGTTCTAAAATGCCTACGATTCCTGTTATTTTAAACCGAAATCCATTTTTCCAAATGCATGCACCAATGACGGCTTTGGTAATGTAGCATGGTGTCTCCAATCAATCGGTTCGTTCTTCAGGATATTAACAAGTGGAATAGATCTCACATCATCTCGATAAAACACCCTTTCGTTTCGATCTGCGTCCTCTTTTCTCTCACCGCCTCCGATGACGAATAATAATCCATTACTGATAATCAAACCAAAATCATAAGTATCAGTCTTGAAATTATGTATTACTTGCCAAACTTGTGTTTCAAAATTGTATGTAAAGCACCCATTATAGCCAAGAAGAATAACAGTATTTTCCCACAGAACTGCTCGAAGAAGGCATTGAGCTCCAGGTATTGGCGTTGAAAGCAGAGTACAGGTATTCAACTTCGTGTCATACACTTGGACTTCGTTGACTATTTTGTGATTAGCGTCATATCCGCCAAAGATATAGAGTGACGATTTAAACGGCACACAATTTCCGGAACCGTAGAAAGCGATGACCAGTTTACCAACAGTGACGCACTGATCCTTATTTATATCATACGCTTCAACGTCACCGATGGGAGTTTTCTTATCAGAATACACCCATCCACCGCATATGTACAGAACCTGATCAACAAACGCCACACAGTGACATAATCTGCCTTGATTCAAACAAGCGCATTTATTCCATTCGGAAGATGTTGCATCGAATCTCCAGATTTTGTTCCATTTTTCTCCGATTCCCGTGACGAAGATCGAATCGCAAAGAACAGCAGCTGCTGATCCGCGGTTCATTTCACATGGAATTTGTCCCTCTTTGGATACGTCATCTGATCGATTCAAATTAATTTTGACGATATCCTTAGTAACTGAAACACCGTCAGAGATGCCGAATACAAAGACTTTGCTCTCTAATAACTTCGACGACTCTAAATGGAAAATTACAATGCAACATCAAAACAATTAGGAACATTCGAGATCATTATTTTCGTGACTGCAGACTAACACCTACTTCAAAATGCACAAGATGGAGCACTGTGGAGGAGGATGGCAACTGCCACAATCGATGATGATCATTGGCGTAGCCAAGGGGGGTTAACCCCCCTTTTGGCTGCCGACGAAACAATTTTTACATGCTTTTCCATACATTATCCATTTTCGGGCGGGATTTTAGGGGTCAAACTCCCCCGTGGCTGGCTGCCGACTAGAAATGTGCGGGTACAGCAAAATGCATACCCTACCCGTACCCGTGGAAAAACTTTTTTACCCTACCCTACCCGTACCCGCTAGCGCTATACCCTACCCGACCCGTACCCGTAAGCTGTGTACCCGTACCCGTACCCGTACCCGTACCCGTAACCGACTTTGGTTGGAATTTGGAGTTTTTGGATTTGGAATTTTGGACCCGTACCCGCGGGTGCGTTTACGGGTACAAGTACTACAAGGACCTGTACATGGACCCGTGAACCAGTATCCGTTCCTAGAGACTATAGAGAGGCAACAGTGAAATAGGGGCTACGAAATTGGGATAACTATTCATTGTAAATAGCACGCATGTTTAGACTAGGACAGACCTAGTACTTAGGAATCAGGATAATCAGTCAGCTAGCCTAAGCCGACATGAATGGGCTTGTTTAAAATATTTAGTAGATATCATTTATCTATGAGCAGGCATTAGAGCTCAAGTTAAACCACAAAACTTTATCAGAAGAACTTTCTCGGTCAAAGAGTCCTTGGAGGAGTCAGAGGACGCCATTATAGATTTATTACTGATGATGTCAGATGACGTCACCTGTATTTCTTTTATGTTTTCAGTAAGTAAAATGCATGCTGTCTGACAAACTGAACGCAATGTACAAGTTATACTAATACACTTTACTCAATATTATTTTTCTATTACTGCATTGCTAATTTGCTATAGTAGTGAGAAATGAAAATATCACTTTTCGGGTAAAACGGGTATACCCGTACCCGTAGCCGCTATACCCGTACCCGTAGCGCTGTACCCGTACCTGACCCGTACCCGTAAAATGTGTACCCTACCCTACCCGTACCCGCGGGTACGGGTACGGGTAGGGTATACCCGCGGGTACGGGTATACCCGCACATCCCTACTGCCGACCGAAAACATTTCTACATGTTGGTGCTATAGAAAATTTAAAGAATTTGCTTGCCCAAATTTTTTTGGGTCATGATCGAAACCAAACCCCCTTCCGAAAATCCTGGCTACGCCACTGATAATAATTATGTGATATTAAGTCAGTCGATGTATTTTTCTTGGGTTTGCATTCAAGTGTAAGCTGCTTCAATATAGAAATAGTGCTGTCATGGATGTAACTGTGACCAGATAACGTTAATACTCGAACGTTAATGCATTCGCGAGGTTATTAGATTATTGTTCAAGAAATGGCGAAGTATCACAATTTCATCTGATTTTAAATATATTTTATCTAATCGTATACTCTCATGTAGCATTAAGTAATTACCTGATGAAGATGTTGTGCGAGTTTGCTGTGGTGCGCTGCTCTTTGAAGTAGTATCTAGAATTTCTAGCATGTTTTCAATTATGCCTGATTTTGTTCGGCTTTTAATTGCATCCAATTCTTTTTTCAAATTCTTTTCTCGATCAAGTGCTTTATCAAAGCTTTCCGTTAGAATGCGATATTTCTCCTTCATTTCAGCAGTCTCCTTTTTACTCCGATGAAGTTCTTGTTCTAAATTTTTGCTTTCTTTTCTACTCTCCTGGAGTTCTTGTTCTAAATTTTTACTTTCTTTTCTACTTTCCTGAAGGTCTTGTTCTAAATTTTTACTTTCTTTTCTACTCTCCTGTAGTTCTTGTTCTAAATTTTTGCTTTCTTTTCTACTTTCCTGAAGTTCTTGTTCTAAACTTTTGTTTTCTTTTCTACTCTCCGGAAGTTCTTGTTCAAAATGTTTGCTCAATTTTCTACTCTCCTGTAGTTCTTGTTCTAAATTTTCTAAATTTTTGCTTTCTTTTCTACTCTCCTGGAGTTCTTGTTCTAAATTTTTGCTTTCTTTTCTACTTTCCTGAAGTTCTTGTTCTAAACTTTTGTTTTCTTTTCTACTCTCCGGAAGTTCTTGTTCAAAATATTTGCTCAATTTTCTACTCTCCTGTAGTTCTTGTTCTAAATTTTCTAAATTTTTGCTTTTTTTTCTACTCTCCTGGAGTTCTTGTTCTAAATTTTTGCTTTCTTTTCTACTTTCCTGAAAGTCTTGTTCTAAATTTTGGCCTTCATTTCTATTCTCCTGTAGTTCTTGTTCTAAATTTTTGCTTTCTTTCCTACTCTCCTGAAGTTCTTGTTCTAAACTTTTGCTTTCTTTTCTACTCTCCGGAAGTTCTTGCTCAAAATGTTTGCTCACTTTTTTACTCTCCTGTAGTTCTTGTTCTAAACTTTTGCTTTCTTTTCTACTCTCCGGAAGTTTTTGTTCTAAATTTTTGCTCACCTTTCTACTCTCCTCTAGTTCTTGTTCTAAATTTCCTAAATTTTTGCTTTCTTTTCTACTTTCTTGAAATTCTTGTTCCAAATTTCTGCTCACTTTTCTACTCTCCTGTAGTTCTTGTTCTAAACTTTTGCTTTCTTTTCTACTCTCCGGACGTTCTTGATCAAAATCTTTGCTCACTTTTCTACTCTCCAGCAGTTCTTTTTCTAAATTTTCTAAATGTTTGCTTTCTTTTCTACTCTCCTGAAGCTCTCGTTCTAAATTTGCGTTTTCGTTTCTACTCTCCTGAAGTTCTTGTTCTAAACCTTTGCTTTCTTTTCTACTCTCCTGAAGCTCTCGTTCTAAATTTGCGTTTTTGTTTCTACTTTCCTGAAATTCGTGTTCTAAATTTTTGCTTTCTTTTCTACTTTTCTTAAGGTCTTGTTTTAATTTTTTGTTTTCTTGTGTTCTCTCATCAAGTTTTTGTTCTAAATCTTTGATTTCTTTTCTAATTTTTTCAAGTTTTTGTTCTAAATTTGTGTTTTCGATTCCGCAGTCGCCTTCTTTTTTAACTCGTTCTTGAGTATCTAATGGAAAATCGACATGCACTGGATCTTCCAGATGTTCTTGGTGTTCGGTCTGTGTCATCTTGTTCTTGTACCTATCTGAAATTATTTATAAATTACAACTGTTTAAATATTTGCTGAAATGATGAATGGTTTCCTTAAGAATTAGCCCGTGTTGACAATTTAGATTATTGCATACATTTTTTTAAAAAATACTACGCGAGCATTGTTCCGCTAAGGAGAGAACTGGTTAATGATGTAATTATTGGTGAATGGCGAGATCGTCTTGAAGCCTGGGTTGACGCTGAAGCTCATATGGCTTCGCTGATATCAGTTTCAAGGCCCTCAGCCAGGGACAGTTTCTAATGAAGCACAATTCAAGATCTGACTTTTAATAAATTTAAAATTTATTCTAGAATCAAACTGAGGTTTGGAATTCGAACATCGATCAATAATTGGCAGTCTACACGAACAAGGACAATAAAACAAGAAAGTGACAGGCCCAGAAAAAAATGGCAGACACCACAAAAGAAGATCTGAGGGTTAGCTGACTATAGCAGACGGAAGAAATTTGACATCTTACAAAAGGCATGGAAATGGTTTTTGACTAACTATTGCCACTAATGAGTCGGCAGGGCAACTACGATAATGATGATGATAACGATGATGGTGATGATGGTGGAGGTGGTGATGGCGACGTCGACGAAGACAATGACTATGACTGCTATGATGATGATGATGATGATGATGACGACGACGACGACGAAGACGATGATGATGATGATGATGATAGTTAGTTAGTTAATTCAGCTATTTTCATAGGCGCTTTATTTCAAACTTTAAAAGACATTGCTTACATGCTTAGTACATACAACATTCAAAAAAAGCATATGCCATCTGCGTCATAAGCCCTAAAGCTCAAAATCTTTACTTTTCTGTAGGCCTACAGTACTCCGCCTGAACTCTTAAGCATCAATATGTGATGACAAAGCTTTGGCATTCCTTGGTGAATTTTATTTACTGTCTGTAATTTTTGTGACGTTGCTACATTTCTGGAGTGAGTGCTTATTGATCTTTAAAATTGCACAATTGAACTACATTGTATCTGTAATAATAAACATCATTGTTAACTTACAGAAACATTTGTTGATTTTAGATTCACCTATCTTACCTTCTTCCAAGAATTCCAGCGCATCGAATTCTCTCTCTGAATTGTCACTAATGTTAACAACCTTATGATGCTTGGAGGCATTTAGCCTCCTATGAAATTCAGTGCATTTGGTGCATTGGTTTTCATTGCAATCGCTGCAATAGTGGGTCGCTGTTGGAATATCGTTGTCGTCAATGTCTCTTTGCTGACAGATGTCACATTGTATCCCTGAATCACTCGAACTGGGAACTGGAGTCGTTGCCATCGTTAATTTGTTGAAAAAGGTCGAGTCATGACAGAGTCGTGAACAGCGCCAGAATGTTTCATCATGCTTTGACGACTATAGAAACGCAAATAAGAGTGCTCTGAATAACCACAAAGACTTTGGCGGTTCCGAGATTTGACAAGGGGGACCGTTTGACCGTTGGGGAGGCAGCTTCAAGGCAAGGGGCCAGCTATTTTTCATGAACAATCTGGACTAGCCAAGTATTGGGTCCTCTTGGGAACAGGGATATTTTTACACCCTCTAACACCCCCGAAACCCCACAATTTGAGGTCGACACCCCCAAAATTTGGCAATGTGACAATGGTATGCATACAAAATGCATATTAATTAGCTCCGGACACCCCCTCATTTGAGGTCGACACCTTTCAAATTCACAATCCTAGAAATATCCCTGCTTGAAGGAGTAGTCATTCAATAGAGGCACGACTCGCGGACCCCCCTTCCGTGAATCCGCTTCTGCGCCACGGTTAACTTATAAAAAAGAATAATTAAAACGGCAGACATGTCTTATATTCGCATTATTGTTATGCCTACATTGTCTCTATTGTTTGTTGATTATTTAACGGCACTAAAAACAGCATGATCTATAGTGACTTAGAAGGCATTACTGCCTGTGGGAAAGCCACTAGGGGTACTAACGGGGCTTGAACCCGCTCCGTCAGCCTGACGCTCCAGCACGTAACCCACTCTGCCATCTACCTTCTACCTATATTCACATATTCACTTACTTTATATTTCGTAGTTTTGATTTTGACAATCACCAAATACAGATGCCAGGCTTAACGCTGCATCATTATTCATACTGTTGTTGTTTGAATATATGAAAGTATTGTAATAATTTGACACGAAGTAGGCTAGAACAGTCTGTGTATGTCTTGCATGACACCTGAAATTTTTATGAGCACATTGTTTCTTTTGATGGCTGATTAGTTATGCAACAATGGGCATAAACTGATAGTCAATTGAAATTAAATCTTATGTTAAGTTAATATAAAGTTATTTTGATTATATTATTAATTATTTTCATACCTTAATGTTTAAGAACGTGTTCTATTCAGTGTTCATTTCTGTTGTTCAATATGCAACATAATCGTCGACAACTTATTCTCATTTGACGTTTCACTGCCCTACAAGTGAACTTCAAACTTCTGCAGCGATTACCTGAGTATGCATTCATTCTAATAATTAATATTATAAAGGTCAATAGCTGACATCAAGTGCTGTCAAGAGGACTTCGACACTTCAAGAGGCAAAGTTCAGATAATAATCAGCTACAGACATCAGCTACATATATCGCTCGGAGCGATACAATTGTCGACCTGTGAGCGAATATTGCCATAGAAAGCACACTCATCTTGGTCTTTGGTCATCATAGAAATAATTGAGATGGCCGTGCATACTGCATACTAGTGCATAGCCAGTATGCAATATCATCTATCAAGAAAACATTACCTGAATTTTGACAGGCTAATGAGTAGAGATAAGTCTCGACCTTCGGTCTGCCGGCGGTCAGTATGAAGTCAGAGCCTCGATTCGGAACTTGAAGAAGTGCTTATCAATGGCAGAGCTGGTATCATTTATCTGAACTTGAGAAGTAGCAACGTGTCAAAATAACTGGATAAATTACCAGCAGTTCTCTGAATTTTGGGCAGAGAGACCCAAAACACAATATGATGTTCGCAATGCTTAAAAAAGAGCAGCAGGTCATGAACATGTAATCGAGTATTCATTGCATATATGTATAACTAAATTTAATAATTATTAATCTATTTTTACTTGCCCTGGTGGTTGTATTGAAATTTGCAGGCACAATGCACGTATAATTTTAGATACTCGTCTTACTGTAGTTCTTCGTAAGTCTTCAACGCGCTATCTACCATAATACCAACGTTTTAGATTCTAAGCATGGTCGCAGCTTTGATCTCAGGCAAAAATGTTTGAGTCTAGCAAAAGTTTAAAATATGGTAAATTCATTTGTAGGCAGAGTTCCATTTTGCTCTCCGTCAGCCAATACACAGGTTCCAGTGCATTAAAATTTACTTTACACTAGTATATACACCAATGATAATACACCACATTTACATTACTTGGCAAAGACATATTACTTCATAAGAAACACTAAAGTTGCCGCAAGATAACACTCTTTGCAAAGACTACCTTGATGTTATATTAGATACAATATGCGTGACAATGAAGCTGTAATGGTCATGTTATGAGATAGGCTGTGAGCTGCTATGTCAATGTTTTGTAATGTCTACATTCAGACCAGAATACATTTTGCTGCTGTAATATGCAGCAGCAATAACTTGTACAGAAAGAGCAAATCCTCTTCTTCTGAGTTGATGTGTGTTGGCTTACTCAAATCATATTGTTTACCTATTATATTATAGGCCCTACGCTACTGAAGCTACTTGTCCGAACAAGAGCACTTTACAGCTGTAAATAATTTGGATCGTCTAGTACAGCAGGCTGAATGTAAAATCTTTGATGTTTATGACAAAGTAAAAATTGACTGTATTCGTGATATGCTTGGATTGAATCCAATACATGATATTGTTAAGAATCGTCAACACTCTTTTACACTTCGGTTCTCTGAGAAACCACTTTATTTTGTCAACTGTATAATAGCGGAATGTGTAGCTGTTAGCTAAGAGTTGTGTTTGTCTTGTGTTTTCTGCGTTTGCGAATAAAGATTTATATATGATATGCCCACTGGTCTGTATACACAGACGAAGTTCTGAAAACCGACCAATTGTCCGCAGTCACGTAGACTGGCGAGGGTTGAGGACAAAAGCCATATAGGCGGGGTGGGATGGGGTTGGCCGTCATGAGAAGGGGCCGTCACGAGAAGGGGCGGAGAGGAGCTGGGCGGGGCGGTAGCGGGGTTGACCGTAACGGGACAGGGCAGGGCGGAGAGTTCTTGTTTCCCGTGCAGTCTTCTAGTCTAAACAACGGAAATGAAGCCGAGGAAACTCGAGGGAGACTCAAACGCGAGGAATGATAGGCAAGAACCTAGTTTTGCAGACTAAAAATCAGTTTATGGTAATCTCGAGTTCTGGCGAAAGAAAGTCGGAGTAGGTAGTAGCAGTAGAAGTCCTAGTAGAAGTAGGAGAGATTTTAGTAGCAGTAAACGTGTAAGTAGGTTAGTAAGTAATATATAGGCGTACTTATAGTAACAAACAGTCTACTGGGAAAGGGGAAAAAAAGAATAGGACATGACCTATCCATTTCTCTATATCAAACAGACGAGTAGTAGTAGTAGTTGTAGACTTCTTTAGGGCCATTGTAATAGTACATCTGCACCAGTCGATGGTCGCTTCAGTGAATAATCGTAGTCGTGAATCATTGTCCGTGGTGAATCGAGGTTGTAATCCAAAGGTCAGTCCGTACTTTCAGATTCCAGGTTAAGGCGGATATGCAGTCAGGAATAGATGTGTTTTAAGTCTAGACCTGAAGGTAGTAAGACAATCAGTTTGGCGGACCTGTACCGGCAGAGAATTCCAAAGTCTGGGTCCGGCGACAGAAAAAGCACGTTTTCCAGTAGTAGTCCTGCTATAGGGTATGTAAAGAGTAGTAGCATCAGATGACCTCGTTGAGTGCTGGTTGTCTTGAGCAGTCAGTAACGATCGGAGATACATTGGCTGATTTGTGTGGAGCGTCTTATGCACAATGAGACTTATCTTGAATTCAATTCTTAGCTTTTCACCGATCCTAAAATCACTTCATTGGCTACCTGTCAAACAAAGTCTATTCGGGCATACTTGCAAGATGTCGGGTGATCGACCAATAAAGACGATGGTATTCGGAATAATGGAGTAAAACAAACGTAAAGGAAGGTCATGCAGACGATGACTAACTCACTGACGGGCGTAAGAATGGTCACCACATATCAATCATGCTGGCCAAAAGCAAAAAAAACAGCGAAAATGGTGAAAGGTGCAATCGACACCGTCGGGCAATGAGTCCTTCGATCTAAAGAAGAAGACTAACCGAAAGGAGTTTCTTAAAAAAATAATTTGGAGAATAAAGCAATAAATTTTCTCTTGCGGTGTAGGCTTATAGAATGGATCAACGGTAAGGAAGATCAATCCTTATCTCTACAGTACAAATACAACAATAATTAGTTTTAATGTGCAAAAATCGTCCTATAGTAGTAACGGTGTGGTTGTGCAGGTTGGAGCCATCATCACACATCCCCTACGAATCATGCAATGTTCTTAACAGTTACACTGGTTACCGATTGAAGAGAGAATTAAATTTAATACCTTTTGGAGTTTAAGAATACAGCTGTGTGAATACTTCATTCATTAGTAATGAGCTGAATCGCACGGGAAAATATTTGAGATAACTATGGGGTGCAATATGGCAGAATGGGTTACGCGCTGCACCGGTAGGCAGACGGAACGCAGTTCAAATCTCGTTAGCGCCATAGGCCTAGAGACTTTCACACAGACAGCCTACGCCACTTTAAATCACGCCATAGTTTTAGGACAGATTTCAGCTGAAAACAATTAGGCTGGTAGACAACGATACTGTTGGCTAAATTTCAAATCAAACGAATCAAAATACATTTATATCAAGCCTACAATGGTCGAGGGACTGAATATGCCACACATTAAATAATTTTTACGACAACAATTCAAGCTGAAAGTAAAATTCAGCGTCTCAAGTGCGGGATTCATACCCTCTAACAGGCCCAGTATTCGGTCATCGCCGGAGTTTTGTCAAGAATCGGTCAAAAACATTTTTAACTGTGTGTGTTTGTTTAGTTTATCAACGCGTCCGTATCAAAAATGCCTATGCGTTAGCGAGCAACTAGCAGTAAAAAGAATAGCAAATGAAATAGAATTTAAATATTCTCTGTATTGCACATTTCTCTAATAGTAAATAGTCAAATGAAACATTATGTGACGATGTTATGCTCAGCGACTTCAATCTAAGAGTCAAATGTTAGATAGCGGGTGTAGTGACAATCAAATCGAAAACAAAAAATTAAAACTTTCAAACCTATTCTTCAACTTCACTTTAGTAGTAGGCCTTAGCAAAGCATGCCAACCATTAGCCTAAAAGGCAAAAATAATAGCAAAGCATGCTGTGTTATAATGTTGAGAAATGTGTTGATGAAATATTTACTCAATTTAATTTGACTTCCAAATAAGAAAATGTGCTGTATATTTGTAGATCGGGTTGCTGGAATTGCGTTTAATTTCAACAGACGCTGTTTCATGTTCTGTACATTCGCATGGTGCGCGAAAAGTTCTAAAATGCCTACGGTCCATGTTATTTTAAAACGAAGTCCATTTTTCCAAAAGCAAACACCATTGACGGCTTTGGTAATGTAGCATGGTGTCTCCAATCAATCGGCTCATTCTTCAAGATATTATCAAGTGGAATACATCTCACGTCATCTCGACAAATCCACTTTTTCTTTCCATCTGCGTCCACTTTTTTAACACCGCCTCCGATGACAAACAATAATCCATTACTAATAGTCAAACCAAAACGACGAGCCCTAGTCTCAAAATGATATTTTACTTCCCATGACCTTGTTGGAAAAGTGTATATAAGGCAGCGATTATAGCCAAGAAGAATAACAGTATTTTCCCACAGAACTGCTCGAAGAAGGCATTGAGCTCTAGGCATTGGCTCTGAAAGCAGAGTACAGGTATTCAACTTCGTGTCATACACTTGGACTTTATTGACTATTTCACCATTAGCGTCACGTCCGCCAAAGATATAGAGTGACGATTTAAACGGAACACAATTGCCGAAACCGAAGACAGCGATGGTCAGTTTACCAACAGTGACGCACTGATCCTTATTTATATCATACGCTTCAACGTCATCAAGGGTAGTTTCCTCTTCGGAATCCACCAATCCACCGCAAATGTACAAAACTTGATCAACAAACGCAATGCTGTGATATCGTCTGCCTTGAACCAAAGAAGCGCATTTCTTCCACTTGGAAGATGTTGGATCGAATCGCCAGATTTCGTCACATTTTTTCTCGATTCCCGTGACGAAGATCGAATCGCAAAGAACGGCAGCTGTTGATCCGTTGATCATTTCAACTGGAATTTGCTGTGCTTTGGATACGTCATCTGATCGATTCAGATTAATTTTGATGATATCCTTAGTAAATGAAACACCGTCATAGATGCCGAATACAATGATTGTGCTCTCAAATAACTTCGACGACTCTAAATGGAAAATTACAGTGCAACATCAAAACAAATAGGAACATTCGAGATCATCATCTACGTGGCTGATTCAAATATCTCGTGACTGCAGACTAACACCTACTTAAAGCTACCCAAGATGGAGAACTGTGGAGGAGGATGGCAACTGCTACAATCGATCGTGATCAGTGGCGTTGCCAAAATGGGTTAACCCCCTTTTGGCTGCCGACGAAACAATTTTTACATGCTTTTCCATACATTTTCCATTTTCGGACGCGATTTTAGGGGTCAAACCCCCCTTGGCTGGCTGCCGACCGAAAACATTTTTTCATGTAGGTGCTATAGAAAATTGAAAGAATTTGCTTGCCAAAAAATTTTTTGGGTCATGATCGAAACCAAACCCCCTTCCGAAAATCCTGGCTACGCCACTGATAATAATTATGTGATATTAAGTCAGTCGATGTATTTTTCTTGGGTTTGCATTCAAGTGTAAGCTGCTTCAATATAGAAATAGTGCTGTCATGGATGTAACTGTGACCAGATAACGTTAATACTCGAACGTTAATGCATTCGCGAGGTTATTAGATTATTGTTCAAGAAATGGCGAAGTATCAGAATTTCATCTGATTTTAAATATATTTTATCTACTCTTATACTCTCATGTAGCATTCAGTAATTACCTGATGAAGATGTTGCATGACTTTGCTGTGGTTCGCTGCTTTTCGAAGAAGTATCAAGAGCTTTTCGGAGGTTTCCAACGATACCTAATTTTGTTTGGCTTTTAATTGCATCTAATTCTTTTTTCAAATTCCTTTCGCGATCAAGTGCTTTAGCAAGGGTTTCTTTTAGAATGCGATATTGCTCTTTAATTTCATCAGTCTCTTTTCTACTCTTCTGAAGTTCTTGTTTTAAATTTTTGCTTTCTTTTCTACTCTCCTGAAGTTCTTGTTCTAAATGCTTGCTTTCTTTTCTAATTTCCTCAAGTTCTTGTTCTAAATTCTCGCTTTTTTTTCTACTCTGCTGAAGTCCTTGTGCCAAATTTTCGCTTTCTTTTCTACTCTGCTGAAGTCCTTGTGCCAAATTTTCGCTTTCTTTTCTACTTTCCTCAAGTTTTTGTTCGAAAATTTTGCTTTCTCTTCTACTCTCCTGAAGTACTTGCTCTATTTTTTTCCTTTCTTTTTTAATTTCCTCCAGTTTTTGTTCTAAATTTTTGCTTTCTTTTCTACTCCGCTGAAGTACATGTTCTAAGTTGTTGCTCTCTTTTCTACGTTGCTCAAGTATTCGTTTGAAATCTTTGTTCTTCTTACTATTCTCGCTAAGAAGATCTGAAAGAGAAACAACTCACAGAAGGAAGAAAATTAATATCAGACAAAACGGCCCGGGAAATCATTTCTGACTGACTAATAGAGAGTGACACGGGGACAACATTTTATCCCCATTCTCACCCCGCACCCAAACATTTCTCCCCGTCCCCACCCCATCCCCGCATTGCTTCTCCCCGTCCCCGTCCCACCCCCGCGGCACTTGTCCCCAATCCAGCACCAGACTTTTTCGTCCCCTCATTGTCCCCGAAGTAACCCGTCAACATACGTTAACAAAATTATGACGTCATGATTTCTACTGTTAAATGGCAATATAATTAAACATTTAAGTCAGCGAACAAAAAAGATTAACAACAGTATCAGCACTCCATTGTGCAACCTTCTCGTAGTGTGGCCAGTGGCCACACCTCACTCACTCAGTTATACGTTTAAAAGGATATTCACTCACTTTTACTTTTAATCAATTTATCGATGCGCATTTTTCCATTTATGACTTCGAGTGGTGAAAAATAACAAGCCATGTGCCCAATACAATAGAAGTTAAAAGGAACACAGGAAAAGGAAGTAGCCCTACTAGGCAGTACTTCCGGCACATTGCTAAGTCAGGTGGCTGCTCTAGCGCCGTGTATTAATTCCACCCATACCTATTTAACGAATGATACTAATACTCTCTATGCAGAAAAACAAGAACGCCTGCACAACGTCATCAATATTATTAACATCATCAACTTGATAATACCAATACCGTCACCGCGGTATTACCGTGGTAAATGTCCCCGTTCCCGCGGTATTACCGCGTGACAAGAACCCGTTACCGCGGTAATACCGCACTTTTTGGACAAATTGTCCCCACTACCGCGTTAATTACCGCGGTTACCGCGGATTTCCCGCGGAAGTCATTACCGTGTCACTCTCTACTGACTATTACCACTAATGAGCTGGCCGAGACCAACTACGATGCTGATGATGATCCTGTTGTTGTTGTTGTTGATGATGATGATGATGATGATGATGATGATGATGATGATGATGATGATGATGTGATGTATTATATATATATGTATATATATATATAATATTATATATGTGCGTGTATATTATGCAGTACATGCGCTGCGTCCTTTGACAAAGACGAATAAATTGTTGGCTCTAATTATATTTATTTATAAATTTCTAAATTCAAGATGCCTTATATATGCTCTCTCTCTCTCTCTCTCTATATATATATATATATATATATATATATATATATATTAAGAACATAAAAGAAAGAAATAAAGTGCAGATATTAAGTATTCAATAAATAAGTTTTTATATACACAGTTTTCACATATACTCATACTGGGGCGGCAAGATGACAGAATTGGTTATAGGCTTATGGTTGTCAGGCACGCTGAAGGAACAGGTTTAAGCCTTGTAGGAGCCCCTAACGTTGACTCAACCATACTCGCTAGAGGGCGGTTGAAATATCGAATAAAGAGAAGCGTTCGCTGCGATGTAAAGCGCTGGCCGAGATGTTTGGCTTGCAACCTACTCTAGTTTAATGGCCTATGCCACCTTCGTCGTTGTAAACCCAAGAGACCGAAGATCAGCCCCGGCCCCAAGGCTCGAATCCGGGCATGGGAAAACTTTACTTTTATATAATCTACAGTAAGCATAATTGTATCATGAAGAAGATTTGCACTCCAAGATGAATTTTGCTGTCTGTAAATTTTGTGACGTTGTTACATTTCTTGATTGCTTATTGGTCTTAATAAGTGCACAATTGCACTACATTAGGGTTGCCAGATCTCCCGTGTTTTACGGGAGCTCCCGTATTTCAGCCCCAGTTTCCCGCCGCCTTATAACTTGTTTGTAATATTGATACACTACATGCAGACGGTGCAGTGCATTGAACAGTGTTGTTTACTGCTTTCTCTTAGTCTATACTCTACAGTACTGTATACTGTATTATTATTATTATTATTATTATCCAGGACAATTTATATAGCGCTGTAGGCATGGTATAAAATCCAAAATCAAAAGCGCTTTGACACCGCTGACATGTCAATGAAGTCCAGAAGGTGGCGATGTTAAAATCCACTGAGATGATGGAAAAACTTTGCTGCCGTGAAGAAGTCCGGCGCAAAGTCCTTTAGAAGCGGTCCTTCAAGGAAAACTGTAGCCCCATTGACATGCCAAGAAGATGATGACGTTGAAAGTCCGCGAGTTGGTAGTAGGAGTTTCTCCGTGCGGGTATAACCACCGGAAAAGTTCCTGGAGAAGCGGTCTTCTTTCTTTCTTGTATTGTATTGTATAGCTCTAGCCATAGTAATTCACAATGAACTTGAACGCGGAGTTTAGTTTAGTTTACATGTCAATTTCTACAGCGCAAAATACATGGAAGAAGGCCAAAGTCAGGAGCGCTTTACAGTTCATACGACGTCTGATAAAGGTGAGTTTTGAGTTTCTTTGCGAATAATTCCGTGTTCGACTCTCTTGCTGAGTAGTGGAGGAGGAGTGGGCGCATAGATCGCGGAAAAAAGTATCCCGTATTTCGACTTTGGATATCCGGCAACCCTGCACTACATAGTACACTGTATATGTAGCAATGAACATCATTATTAACTTACAGAAACATTCGTTGACTTTAGATTCACGTATCTTACCTTCTTCCAAGAATTCCAGCGCATCGAATTCTGTCTCTAAATTGCCACTAATGTTTACAGCTTTATGATGCTTTGAGGCATTTAGCCTCCTATGAAATTCACTGCATTTGGTACACTGATTTTCATTGCAATCGCAGCAATAGTGAGTCGCTGTTGGAATATCGTTGTCGTCAATTTCACTTTGCTGACAGATGTCACATTGTATCTCTGATTCACTCGAACTAGGAACTGTATTCGTAGCCATTATTAATCTGCTGAAAAGGTGGCATCATGACAGAGTCTTGAACAGCGCCAGAATGTGTTTCATTGTGTTTTGACGCCTACAGAAATGCAAATATGATTGTCATACATCATCTCCACGACAGTGGCGGCTTAAGGTTTGACAAGTGGGGACCGTTTGGTTGGCAACTTCAAAGCAAGGGAGCAACTACTTACTGTATCATAAACAGCCTGGACTAGTCTAGTTGCATAGAATGAGTGCATTAAGGTATGCATGGGCTCCACTGGGATGTACACATTCAGTAGGGGCACGACCCACGGGCCCCATTCTTTGAGCTACTTCTGCAGCACGGTTCAATTAAACCAAAGATTAAATCAAATGGCAGACATGTCTTATATATATATTTCCCATTATTTTTATTCCCGCATTGTCTCTATTGTTCGCTGATTATTTCACGGTGCTGAATTCACTCACCAATAGTAAGAAAGTGATGACAGTTTTTACTTCATATTCCGTAATTTCGAATTTGCAAATCGCCAAAAGCAGATGCCAAGCTTAATTAACGATGCATCACTTTTCATACTGTTGTTGTTATTATTGTTTGGACAAGTGAAAGTATTGTAGCAATTCGCCATGAAATAGAAGAGTCTTGCACGACACCCGAAATTTTCATGGGTACATTGCTTCTTTTGTTGGCTGATTATTTAACTATTTAACAATGACTATCAGCCGATAGAGCAGTGGCGGCTCTAGGATTGGCAAGTGGGGGCGTTGGGGTGGCAACTTCTAATCATAGGGCCAACCATTTGTTGCTTAATGTATGTAGCATTAAGTATAGGATCCCAACAGGGGGCCACTGGGGGCAGACACTCAATAGGGGGCACGGGCCCCCTCTGGCCCCCGAGTTGAGCCGCCACTGCGATAGAGTGATATACAATTGAAACTAAATCTTATGTTAAGTCAATATAGAGTTATATTGATTATAATAATCATGGTTTTCATACCTTTTTGCCTAAAAACGTATTCTATTCAGTGTTCATTTCTGTTTTTCGCGATGCAACATAATCGTCGTTAACAATTTATTTTCATTTGAAGATTGACTGCCCTGCAAGTGAACTTAAAATTTGGCAGAGTCCATCTGATCAATTTGCATTCGTGCTGATGATAAAGGACAGTAGTTGTCATTGTTATCACAGAGGACTTCGATACTTTAGGAGGGATAGTTCAGATAATAATCAGCTACAGACATCAGCTACAGATATCGCTTGGAGCAATATAAATGGGCTCAATTGTCAACCTTTGAGCGAATTTTGCCTCAGAAAGCACTCTCTTTCTTGACCATTGGTCATCATAAAGATAATAGAGATGAAAGTGCGTACTTCATAGTCGGTATGCGCCTTCGTCTATCAAGAAAACATTACCTGAATTTTGACTGCTAATGAGGAGAGATAAGTATCGACCTTCAGTCTGGCGGTCCGTACGAAGACAGAGCCTCGATTCTGAACTTGAAGAAGCGCTTATCAAGGGCTGAGCTGATGTCAGTTATCGACACTTGAGAAGGATCAACGCGTCATAATAGCTGGATAAATTACCAGCAGTTCTGAATTTTGGGCAGAGAGCCCCTAAACACAATACGATGTTTGCACTGCTTAAAAAAGAGCAGCAGGACATGAACATGTAAATGAGTATTCATTGCATATATTTAAAACTAAATTTCATAATTATTAATCTATTTTACGTGCCCTGATGGTTGTATTGAAATATGCAGGCACCTTGCACGTCTTATGCAGATACTCGGCTTAGTTCTTCGTAAGTCTTGAACGCTCTATCTACCATAATGTTTGAGTCTAGCAAAAGTTTAAAAGATGGTAAATTTTATAGGCACAGTTTGATTTTGTTCGCCGTCAGCCAATACACAAGTTCCAGTGCATTAAACTTTACATTACACTAGTAGGCCTATATAGGCCTACAGTAATGATAATACTCCACATTTGCATTACTTGCCTAAGACATATTACTTCATAAGAAACACTAAAGTTGCCGCAAGATAACACTCCTTGCAAAAACTACCTTGATGTTATATTAGATACAATATGCATGACAATGAAGCTGTAACGGCCATGTTACGAGATAGGCTGTGAGCTGCTGCGTCAATGTTTTGTAATTTTTACATGCAGACCAGAATACATTTTGCTGTTGTAATATGCAGCAGCAATAACTTGTACAGAAAGAGCAAATCCTATTCTTCTGAGTTGAATTGTGTTGGCTTACTCAAATCATATTGTTTACCTATTATATTATAGGCCAGCGGTTCTCAACCTGTGGGTCGCGACCCCCACGGGGGTCGAATGACGATTTGCCAGGGGTCGCCCGAGACCACCAGAAATATGGTGTTGTCTCTTTTCTTATTATTCTACAAAATTTTCTCAGTGGTAGTTACAACGTAGGCTACTAGTTGTTTTACTATAATTGTCATGGAGACAATTAAATAATAACGATTTTGAACAATTCGATTGTCGTAGCATTATTATTTTTAGCAGTTTACCTTGTGAGCGAAAATAATTTTACTGTTGGGGGGAGGTCGCCACATCATGGGTAATTGAATTAAAAGGGTCGCGGCACTATAAAGATTGAGAACCGCTGTTATAGGCCCTACACTACTGAAGCTACTTGTCCGAACAAGAGCACTTTACAGCTGTAAATAATTTGGATCGTCTAGTACAGCAGGCTGAATGTAAAATCTTTGATGTTTATGATAACGTAACAATTGGCTGTATTCGTGATATGCTTGGATTGAGTCCAATACATGATATTGTTAAGAATCGTCCACACTCTTTTACACTTCGGTTCTCTAAGAAACCACTTTATTTTGTCAACTGTATAATAGCGGAATGTGTAGCTGTTAGTTACGAGTTGTGTTTGTCTTGTGTTTTCTGTGTTTACGAATAAAGACTTATATATGATATGCCCACCGGTCTGTATACACAGGCGAAGTTCTGAAAACCGACCAATTGTCCGCAGTCACGTAGACTGGCGAGGGTTGAGGACAAAAGCCATATAGGCGGGGTGGGATGGGGTTGGCCGTCATGAGAAGGGGCCGTCACGAGAAGGGGCGGAGAGGAGCTGGGCGGGGCGGTAGCGGGGTTGACCGTAATGGGACAGGGCAGGGCGGAGAGTTCTTGTTCCCTGTGCAGTCTTCTAGTCTAAACAACGGAAATGAAGCCGAGGAAACTCGAGGGAGACTCAAATGCGAGGAATGATAGGCAAGAACCTAGTTTTGCAGACTAAAAATCAGTTTATGGTCATCTCGAGTTCTGGCGAAAGAATAGTCGGAGTAGGTAGTAGCAGTAGAAGTCCTAGTAGAAGTAGGAGAGATTTTAGTAGCAGTAAACGTGTAAGTAGGTTAGTAAGTAATAGGCGTACTTATAGTAACAAACATTCTACTGGGAAAGGGGAAAGAAGAATAGGACATGACCTATCCATTTCTCTATATCAAACAGACGAAAAGCTAAGTTTATTGGCACACTATAGCAGCACAAGAGGCCACAAGTGCAAATTGTTTAAGCAGAGGGTTGGTCCAAGAAAGAAAAACTTTTTTAGTGCAAGGGTTGTGGACAAATGGAACAGTTTGGACGAGGTGGGAGTGACAGTTGAAACAGTGAACGGATTCAAAGGCTATCTAGATAAACTAGGTTATTGAATGCAGATGGTTACATCAGTGGTTTTCACACAGGCTTACTTAGCCTCCTAAACCACTTAAAATCACATTATTATTATTATTATTATTAAGTCTATTCGGGCATACTTGCAAGATGTCGGCTGATCGACCAATAAAGACGATGGTATTCGGAATAATGGAGTAAAACAAACGTAAAGGAAGGTCATGCAGACGATGACTAACTCACTGACGGGCGTAAGAATGGTCACCACATATCAATCATGCTGGCCAAAAGCAAAGAAAAACAGTGAAAATGGTGAAAGGTGCAATCGACACCGTCGGGCAATGAGTCCTTCGATCTAAAGAAGAAGACTGACAGAAAGGAGTTTTTAAAAAAATAATTTGGAGAATAAAGCAATAAATTTCCTCTTGCGGTGTAGGCCTATAGAATGGATCAACGGCGAAGAAGATCAATCCTTATCTCTACAGTACAAATACAACAATAATTAGTTTTAATGTGCAAAAGTCGTCCTATAGTAGTAACGGTGTGGTTGTGCAGGTTGGAGCCATCATCACACATCCCCTACGAATCATGCAATGTTCTTAACAGTTACACTGGTTACCGATTGAAGAGAGAATTAAATTTAATACCTTTTGGAGTTTAAGAATACAGCTGTGTGAATATATCATTCATTAGTAATGAGCTGAATCACACGGGAAAATATTTGAGCTAACTATGGGGCGCAATATGGCAGAGTGGGTTACGCGCTGCACCGGTAGGCTGACGGAACGCAGTTCAAATCTCGTTAGCGCCCTAGGCCTAGAGACTTTCACACAGGCAGCCTACGCCACTTTAAATCACGCCATAGTTTTAGGACAGATTTCAGCTGAAAATAATTAGGCTGGTAGACAACGATACTGTTGGCTAAATTTCAAATCAAACGAATCAAAATACATTTATATCAAGCCTACAATGGTCGAGGGACTGAATATGCCACACATTTAATAATTTTTACGAAAACAATTCAAGCTGAAAGTAAAATTCAGCGTCTCAAGTGCGGGGTTCATACCCTCTAACAGGCCCAGTATTCGGTCATCGCCGGAGTTTTGCCAAGAATCGGTCAAACCCATTTTCACTGTGTGTGTTTGTTTAGTCTATCAACGCGTCCGTATCAAAGACAATGAGCGCATGTGTGTGTGTGTGTGTCTCCCCTTTCAATCGCCTATGTGTTAACGAGCAAATAGCAGTAAAAAGAATAGCGAATAAAATAGAATTTAAATATTCTCTGTATTGCACATTTTTATAATAGTAAAAGTCAAATGAAACATTATGTGACGATGTTGTGCTCAGCGACTTCGATCTAAGAGTCAAATGTTAGACAGCAGGTGTAGTGACATTCAAATCGAAAACAAAAAAATAAAATTTTCAAACCATTTTTTCAACTTCACTTTAGTAGTAGGCCTAAGTAAAGCATGCCAACATGGATAAGATTAGCCTCATAGGTAAAGATAATAGCAAAGCATGCTTTGTTATAATTGTGAGAAATGTGTTGAAATATTTACTCAATTTAATTTAACTTCCAAATAAAAAAATGTGCTGTATATTTGTAAATCGGGTTCCTGGAATTGCGTTTAATTTTCACAGACGCTATTTCATGTTCTGTACTTTCGCACGGTGCACGAAAAGTTCTAAAATGCCTACGGTTCATGTTATTTTAAAACGAAATCCATTTTTCCAAAGGCATACACCAATGACGGTTTTGGTAATGTAGCATGGTGTCTCCAAACGATCGGTTCGTTCTTCAAGATATTAACAAGTGGAATATATCTCACATCATGTCGACAAAACACCCTTTCGTTTCGATCTGCGTCTTCTTTTCTCTCACCGCCTCCGATGACGAATAATAATCCATTACTGATAATCAAACCAAAATCATAAGTATCAGTCTTGAAATAATGTCTTACTTGCCAAACCTCTGTTTCAAAATTGTACGTAAGGCAACAATCGTAGCCAAGAAGAAGAACAGTATTTTCCCACAGAACAGCTCGAAGAAGGCATTGAGCTCCAGGTATTGGCGTTGAAAGCAGAGTACAGGTATTCAACTTCGTGTCATACACTTGTACTTTGTTGACTATTTTGTCATTAACGTCTTTTCCGCCGAAGATATAGAGTGACGATTTAAACTGCACACAATTGCTGAAACCGTAGACAGCGAAGGCCAGTTTACCAACAGAGACGCACTGATCCTTATGTGTATCATACGCTTCAACGCCATCGAGGAGAGTTTTCTTAGCATAATACATCCATCCACCGCATATGTACAGAACCTGATCAACAAACACCACACTGTGATATTGTCTGCCTTGAACCAAAGAAGAGCAGTTCTTCCACTTGGAAGATGTTGCATTGAATGTCCAGATTTCGTCACATTTTTTCCCGATTCCCGTGACGAAGATCGAATCGCAAAGAACGGCAGCTGCAGATCCGTCCATCATTTCAGCTGGAATTTGTCCTGCTTTGGAAACGTCTTGTGAACGATTCAAATTAATTTTGACTATATCGTTAGTAAATGAAACACCGTCATCGATGCCGAATACAAACACTGTGCTGTCGAATAACTTCGACGACTCTAAATGGAAAATTACAATGCAACATCAAAACAAATAGAACATTCGAGATCATCATTTACGTGACTGATTCAAATATCTCGTGACTGCAGACTAACACCTACCTCAAGCTACACAAGATGGAGAACTGTGGAGGAGGATGGCAACTTTCACAATCGATGATGATCAGTGTCGTAGCCAAGGGTAGGGGGGGGTTAAACGAAACAATTTTTACATGCTTTTCCACACATTTTTTCCATTTTCGTACGCGATTTTAGGGGTGAAAACCCCCTTTGACTGGCTGCCGACCGAAAACATTTCTAAATGTAGGTGCTATAGAAAATTGAAAGAATTTGCTTGACCAAATTTTTTTGGGTCATGATCGCAAACATACCCTCTTCCGGAAATCCTGGCTGCGCCACTGATAATATGTGACACTAAGCCACTCGATGAATTTTTTCTGAGGTTTGCATTCAAGTGTGAGCTGCTTCAATATAGTAAAAATGCTGTCATTGATGTTACTGTGACCAGATAACGTTAATACTAGGACGTTAATGCATTCACAAGGTTATTAGATTAATTATTTTTCAGGAAATGGCGAAGTATCACAGCTTCATCTGATTCTAAATATATTTTATCTAATCGCATTCAGTCATTACCTGATGAAGGTGTTGTGCGACGTAGCCGTGGTATTCTGCTTTTCGAAGTAGTATCAAGAGCTTTTCGGATGTTTCCAAAGATTCCGGATTTTGTTTGGCTTTTAATTGCATCCAATTCTTTTTTCAAATTCTTTTCTCGATCAAGTGCTTTATCAAAGTTTTCCTTTAGAATGCGATATTTCTCCTTCATTTCAGCAGTCTCCTTTCTAATCTCCTCATAATGCTTCTTCATTTCATCAGTCTCTTTTCTACTCTCCTCGTAATGTTTCTTCATTTCATCAGTCTCTTTTCTAGTCTCCTCATAATGCTTCTTCATTTCATCAGTCTCTTTTCTACTCTCCTCATAATGTTTCTTCATTTCATCAGTCTCTTTTCTACTCTCCTCATAATGTTTCTTCATTTCAGCAGTCTCCTTTTTACTCTTACGAAGTTCTTGTCCTAAATTTTTGCTTTCTTTTCTACTTTCTTCAAATTTCTGCACGAAAAATTTGCTTTCTCTTCTACTCTCCTGAAGTTCTTGTTCTAAATGCTGGCTTTCTTTTCTAATTTCCTCAAGTTTTTGTTCTAAATTTTCGCTTTTTTTTCTACTCTGCTGAAATCCTTGTGCCAAATTTTCGCTTTCTTTTCTACTTTCCTCAAGTTTTTGTTCGTAAATTTTGCTTTCTCTTCTACTCTCCTGAAGTACTTTCTCTATTTTTTTGCTTTCTTTTTTAATTTCTTCCAGTTTTTGTTCTAAATTTTTGCTTTCTTTTCTACTCCGCTGAAGTACGTGTTCTAAGTTGTTGCTCTCTTTTCTACCTTCCTCAAGTATTCGTTTGAAGTCTTTGCTCTCCTTACTATTCTCGCTAAAAAGATCTGAAAGAGAAACAACTCACAGAATGAAGAAAATTAATATCAGACAAAAGGGCCCGGAAAATCATTTCTGACTGACTAATAGAGAGTGACATGGGAACAACATTTTATTCCCATTCTCACCCCGCACCCAAACATTTCTCCCCGTCCCCACCCCATCCCCGCATTGCTTCTCCCCGTCCCCGTCCCACCCCCGCGGCACTTGTCCCCAATCCAGCACCAGACTTTTTCGTCCCCTCATTGTCCCCGAAGTAACCCGTCAACATACGTTAACAAAATTATGACGTCATGATTTCTACTGTTAAATGGCAATATAATTAAACATTTAAGTCAGCGAACAAAAAAGATTAACAACAGTATCAGCACTCCATTGTGCAACCTTCTCGTAGTGTGGCCAGTGGCCACACCTCACTCACTCAGTTATACGTTTAAAAGGATATTCACTCACTTTTACTTTTAATCAATTTATCGATGCGCATTTTTCCATTTATGACTTCGAGTGGTGAAAAATAACAAGCCATGTGCCCAATACAATAGAAGTTAAAAGGAACACAGGAAAAGGAAGTAGCCCTACTAGGCAGTACTTCCGGCACATTGCTAAGTCAGGTGGCTGCTCTAGCGCCGTGTATTAATTCCACCCATACCTACTTAACGAATAACCTACTGGGTTACTAAATACTCTCTATGCAGAAAAACAAGAACGCTTGCACAACGTCATCAATATTATTAACATCCCCAACTTGATAATACCAATACCGTCACCGCGGTATTACCGTGGTAAATGTCGCCGTTCCTGCGGTATTACCGCGTGACAAGAACCCGTTGCCGCGATATTACCGCATTTTTGGACAAATTGTCCCCACTACCGCGTTAATTACCGTGGTTACCGCGGATTTCCCGTGGTAGTCGTTACCGTGTCACTCTCTACCGACTATTACCACTAATGAGCTGGCCGAGACCAACTACGATGCTGATGATGATCTTGTTGTTGATGACGATGATGTATATATATATATATATATATATATATATATATGCGTGTATATTATGCAGTACATGCGCTGCGTCCTTTGACAAAGAGGAAAACATTCGTTGGGTCTAATTATTTATCAATTTATAAATCCAAGATGGCTCTCTCTCTATATATATATATATATATATATATATATATATATATATATATATATATATATATATATATATATATATATATATATATTAAGAACATAAAAGAAAGAAATAAAGTGCAGATATTAAATATTCAATAAATAAGTTTTTATATACACAGTTTTCACATATACTCATACAGGGGGGGGCAAGATGGCAGAATTGGTTATATGTTTGTCAGGCACGCTGAAGGAACAGGTTTAAGCCTTGTAGGATCCTCTAACGTCGACTCAACCATACTCGCTAGAGGGCGGTTGAAATATAGAATAAGGAGAAGCGTTCGCTGCGATGTAAAGCGCTGGCCGAGTTGTTTGACTTGCAACCTGCTCTAGTTTAATGGCCTATGCTACCTCTGTTTCTGCATGCCCAATTGAACGGAAATCAGCACCGCCCCAACGCTCGAATCCGGACATGGGAAAACTTTACTTTTATATAATCTACAGTAAAGCATAATTATATCATGAAAAGGCGTTTGCCCTAATAGATTATTTCCGGTGGCGCCGTTTCCGGCGGCCAAGCATGCTCCTGTGCATGCCTCGGAAAAGCGTCTTTCTGGGTGGTTCGACGATATTTTGCGCTCGTTTTAGCGCAAAATGTGCGAGTAGTGACCTTCCTGTCATTTTCGGGAGGTCCTCTGCGCTTTTCTCGGGTGGATTAGGACGATTTTAGTCGCTGATTCGTCGCCTGTCTGGTCCGCCATCTTGTTTTGCGATTTTTCTATCAACGCGGCTTGGCAGAACTGCAGACTAGATACCCGTGCGGAAATGCTGCGACATCCGTTCTAATTGTAACCTGGAATTCCATCCAAAGTCGGATTCGCCTAGTTCGGCGACGGTTTACTCACGGGAGTCCGCATCTCATAAATTCTCCGTGTGGCTCGCCTCGCGGACAGTTCTTACAACATCTGCGGAATTTTTCAACATCTCCTCCCGTGTTTTTGTTCCTCTGACGTGCCTGGTGCGGACGGTTCTACAGCGGAAGGCTCCTTTCTACGGGATTCGCTACCGTGGGCGTTTGGGCGACGATTTCCGTCGTTTCCATCAGGGCTGACTTTACGCTGTCTCTGTTATCCGACGTTTGCCATCGGCATGCCAAAGTATGTCAAAGCGCCTTTGACTTCGACCTTCGTTGTGCGTACGGCGCTATAGAAGTCGTCAAGAAGATGAGATGATGAGATGAGATGAATTTTACCGTCTGTAATTTTTGTGACGTTGCTACATTTCTGGATTGCTTATTGATCTCACTAATTGCACAATTGAACTACATTGTATCTGCAGCAATAGAAATCATGGTTAACTTACAAAAACATTCGTTGACTTTAGATTCATGTATTTTACCTTCTTCCAAGAAATCCTGCGCATCGAATTCTCTCTCTGAATTTTCGCTAATGTTAACAACCTTATGATTCTTGGAGGCATTTAGCCTCCGATGAAATTCGCTGCATTTGGAACAGTGATTTTCATTGCATTCACTGCAATAGATGGTCGCAGTTGGAATATCGTTGTCGTCAATGTCACTTTGCTGACAGATGTCACAAGGTATTCCTGATTCACTCGAACTAAGAACTGGATTCGTTGCCATCATTAATTTGTTGAAAAAGGTCGCATCGTGACAGTGTCGTGAACAGCGCCTGAATGTGTTTCGCCACGCTTCGACGACTACAAAAATGTACATAGGAAGGCTACGCATCATCACCACGACGGTGGCGGCACCAGGAGTTGACAAATGGGGTCCGTTGGGTTCGTTAACTTCAAAGCAAGGCGATCAACTATCTTTCATAAACAACATGGACTAGTCTAGCTGCTTAGAATTTGTGCACTAAGATATTGGGTCTATAGGCGGGGGCATTAAGTTGGGGCACGATGATGGGGATGCGTTTTTACATTATGGTTTCGTACTTTTCATTTTTAAAATCATCAAATACAGATGTCAGGCTTAACGATGCATTTATATACATAGGCTACTGTTGTTGTTTGTAAATATGAAAGAGAAGAGTCTTCATATGATTTGCTTGATATAAGAAATTTGTATGGCCATTGGCCACGCTGTTTCTTTTGTTGACTGATTAATTATTTAACAATGAGCATCAACCGATAGTCAATTGAAATTAAATCTCATGTTAAGTCGATATAGAGTTAATTTCATTATAATATTAATTATTTTCATACCTTAATGTCTAAGAACGTGTTCTATTCAGTGTTCATTTCTGCTGCTCGTGATGCAACATAACCGCCGGTGACAACTTATTCTCATTCGAAGTTTCTCTGCCCTGCAAGTTAACCTCAAGTTCTGCAGAGTTTGCCTGATCAATTTGCGTGCATGCCGATGATAAGGGTCAGTAGTTGATATCACAATTGTTACCACAGAGGACTTCGATACTTCAGGAGGCAAAGTTGAGATAATAATCAGTATTCTGACTGACATCATCTACACTCTACAGATATCGCTTATCGTTTAGAACAATCGGCCTATACATGAGCTCATGATAGACTTTGAATTGTCGACATTTTGGCTAGTTTAGGGCCTATCTATCTTGGAATTTTTTGGGTCATCATACTGTAGAGATCATTGAGATGCAAGTGTATACTTCCAGTGGCGGTTCCAGGATTTGGCAAGTGGGGAGGGGGCGTTGGGGTGGCAACTTCTAATCATGGGGGACAACCACTTGTTGTTATGTATGTAGCATTAAGTACAGGGCCCCAAAAGGGGGCCACTTGGGAGGCAGGCACTCAATTGGGAGCACGGAGCCCCCGGACCTCCCTATGGAGCCGCCACTGCATACTTCATAGTCGGTATGTGGTTTTATCTATCAAGAGCAATTTATCTGAATTTTGATAGGCTAATGAGTAGAGATACGGTAATTCTCAACCTTTAGTCTGGCGGTCATAATGAGTCTGATCCTCGATTCTGAACTTGAAGAAGCGCTTAAGAAGGGCAGATCTGGTGTCACTTATCTCTGCACTTGAGAAGTATCAACGTGTTTTAATAACTGGACGAATAACCAGCAGTTCTGAATATTGAATAGAGATCCTATAAAATCAATCCGTGCTGAATACGGGTGTTGAATATTTGAATTTTGGTGGTGGTCTTTATTTCTTTTGCATTCCAAATACGCCTAAGTCTTCCCATTGTCTGTAGTCTCTTTGTATTTCTCTTTTTAATATCTTGTTCGCGGTGTCTTCTTGTAATTTTCGTCGAATTCTTTACTTGTCGTGTGCTATTTCCTTCTAATATGTGTATATATATTTCTCTCTCTCTCTCTTTGTTGACTGCAGCGACTTTAGTTTTTGCTGCATTAATTAACCCCGAGTCTAAATCTTCTGCTTGTTTGATTTACTTGATCTTTGAGCCTTTGTAATCTTCTGGCATTATCCGCGAGTAGGCTAACAGTATCTGCAAATATTAGGCTTGATAATCTGTGAGTCCAAGTATGCTTATAGCACAGGTACTATCACTATTCATACACTGCCATTGTCATATAATCAGGTTGACGACATGCTACGAAATGGTTTAGAAGTTTCGAGAGTCATTTGCAACTGGAATTTCCGATTAGGTCTATGGTCTACTAGTAGGTCTATAATGCTAATAGTTGCTAGTCTTGAGTCTTAAAAAATGTATCTGATTAATTATTATTGATTCCATATAATATTGGGGGCGGGAAGATAGCAGAGTGGTAACAACGTTGGACGATGGAGCAGGAGGTCGCGGGTTCAACTCCTGCAGGAGCCCCTAAAGTCGACTCAGCCTTACTCGCCAGAGGGCGGTTATAACATCAAAATTGAGGAGTAGCGTTCGCTGCGAAGTAAAGCGCAGGCTTAGATGTTTGGCTGACAACCTACTCTAGGTTAATGGCGTATGCCACCCGCGTCGCTGTATGCCTAAGTGACCGGAGATCAGCACCGGCCCCAACGCTCTAAATCGGGCATGGGGAAACTTTACTTTACTTATATAATAATGGCTTCATTCTGGGGGACGGGTGGGTTCCGCGACAATGAATTTTTCTCAGTGACTACTTGGACTCACACACTTTAGGTAACTTTGTTCTTACATGATCTTGCATGCTCTGGTTTTGCAATTTGAGATTCAAGACAACATCAGGATATTTTTATCGCTTCGGCAATGCATACAGTGTATTTATTATCTGGGCGCATGTCGTCATTGAGATATCAAAAGTAGCAGCTATTCATTGTACAGCACACCAAAGTTGGATTTATGAGCGATTCCTTTCATACCATTGCCTTTTAATACTAATAAATGTATATAGCTGTCGACAATTTGACAATTCTATTTCGCTAAGCTGCGAGAGTTTTCTTGCCGCCAATACCTCACAGCTTGGCATGAAAATACTTGAGTACATATGAGGCTTAGAACAGTGGACAATTTTAAAATCGCCTTCGTCTGCATAATTGAATATGGTCCAACTCGAAACTCGAGCGCAGTGGTGTAAGTGGGATATGAAATCTATTTGCCAAAAGTAGATAAATTCGACTGAAGATCTTTAACGGGGCAGCTTTAGGTAAAATGTAAATAACGTCTTTGAGGATGTCTGCACACTTTGCACAGTCAATCTCGGCAGCGTTACGCCTCTTTCAATTGCTGTTGTTATTTGCGAACGACTTCAAGGAGAGTTAGCCAGGCTGCCTTAGACAGGTTAACTAAACCCCTTGCATGGTCATAACTCTAGTAAGCGTACGATGTGTCTGAAAGTTAAAATTGAATTTACAAGTTTTCGAACTGTGTTCTGATGCGTGAGCTTTGAATATTGTTCTACAGTTATTGTTATTGTTATTGTTATTGTTATTGTTATTGTTCATGACAATTTATATAGCGCCGTAGCTTAGAAAGGGTCAAAGTCAAGGGTGCTTTACAATCAATAAAATAGAATAATATAAATTTAAAATAAAATTTAAAAAATACAGTTAGTATTAAAAATTAAAGCAATGAAAATATTGTCATTCGAGTCCTATTTTGTTGCTCTAGCCAAATTCTAACAAACGTTGCGTTGATGTCTCTTATCTTGCGCTGTATAAAACAAGCAATTACTGTACGTGAGATGTGGAATACGGAGAGGAAGCGATAAGATCCTTATTTTAAATTTTAAGAAGACAGAATAGTAAGTATTTCGTGCTATATTCAGTGGCGGCTCTAGGATTTGGCAAGTGGGGGGGCGTTTGGGTGGCAACTTCTAATCATGGGGGCAACCATTTGTTGTTTGTATGTAGCATTAAGTATGTAGCATTAAGTATAAGGTCCCAACTGGGGGCCACTGGGGGGGCAGGCACTGAATAGGGGCACGGGCCCCCTGGCCCCCCGGTGGAGCCGCCACTGGCTATTTTGCGATTTAGAAAAATTTATGGCGAATAACGTGCTTCTTATGTCTGTTATTCTGCAGTGCTCACGGTTTTACGACTAGCAAGTGATAGCCGTATTCATCACTCGACGTGGACAGGAATACGTTAGGACATTAGTGATGGCAGAGAAACAAAGAGCTTTGAGCGAATCAAGACTTATTTCCTGCGATAGATGCCAGCAAAGCGACAACGTTGGCAGTGACATTCCAAAAGCAACGCAATACTGCATCGATTGCCACGAATATTACTGTTCTAAATGCAGCGAATATCATGGCAGGCTGAAAGTAAAAAGGCATCATACGATTGTGGATATAAAAGAGAGTTTAAAATTAGCCCCAGAAGGTAAGGACTTCTACAATAATTTCCAAAGCATTTACAGCGTTTAGGTTGTTCACATTTCAGAGAAACAATAATGGATTTTGTCATGAAATTAATGAATATCTAAGTTGCAGTTGTTAATTGTTTCTGCCGGAGGCTATATGTTAAGCAAATAAATGTCACCTAACAGGCTAACAAAGGAAGAATACGAGGACAGACTAATCGGAAATGTTTAAAGTTGTCAAACAATGATCCTGCGTTGTCAGCGCATTGTAATTAAATAAAGTGTCCAGTTATAATTATTAACCTCCTTCAGGGATATTTTACACCCTCCTAACACTCCCAACACCCCTTCCCCCAATTTGAGGTCGAAACCCCCAAAATCTGAGGCTGGTAACCATACAACCATATTAAATGCATACTAAATAGCTCCGAACATCCCCTCCCCAATTTTACCGACACCACCCCCCCAAATTCACAATCCTAGAAATAACCCTGACTTCCATTCTGAAAGTGCAAAGTCACATACCTATAAACTGTAGAAATACATGTCAGACCAAACATTTTGGCCAGTAGAGTAGATCGTCGTCATCATCATCATCATCATCATCATCATCATCATCATCATCATCATCATCATCATCATCATCTTTTGCGCTGAACACGTCACTAAGACTCGTGCTTTCATTTTCAGATGCAGGTACTTTTCCCACCATTCGTATGGAACGCCAAAGATCCAAACTCATCGAGATTATGGAGTCTGAATTTGGTCTTCTTGATCATTTACTTAGCAGCGGAGTGATTCCATACAACGAAATTGAGATGATTAGAGCTGTAAAGACCAGATACAAGAGGAATGAAAAGCTTATAGAATATATATTCAACAACCATAAACATCAAGATTTATTGACAGCACTTTCGAGGTCTTCTCAAATTCATCTTGCAAACTGGATAACTGGAGACGGAAGTAATTTGAAGAATTTGCTAAACTTCATAATTTCGGTCGTGAACGGCAGAAACTTAAGAGCACAATCCTATATGGATGTTATTCATTTTAACAGATGCCGTATTGATAAATTATATTAACTACAGTGAAGTACAGTTAGACCCAGGGTGCGATTTGTGACCTGGAGCAGTGGGGGAACATGTTGAGTTTGGGGGGATGTAGTTGTTGGGGAAATGTAGCAGTGGGAGATGTAGCTATGGGGATGTAGCAGTAGGGGGGGGTGTAGTTGGACAGTGGGGGCGGGGGTAAGATTCCCTCCTTCCTCCTACAAATCGCACCCTGGTTAGACGTTTTGAAAATTGTCATTCTGTTTGCAATTTGAACCGGTAACTGTTTTATTTCTTTGCATATTTATTTATGCTTTTTCAGATCACAGAAAGGAGTTTGGCTTGGACTGGCCATTGTTAGCTATAGAGCATGCAATTTTGAATCAAAATCAGACATTTCTGGTCGATATACTTGACGCGGGTAATGTAACTGAAAAACTGTGGTCAGAAGAGGCGATCAATGGTTGGCAGAAAGAATTCATCGAATCGAAAGCAACAAGTCGTGAGCGAAATGTTGCCTTACTCGACATTGTAAGGCGTTCAAGTCGGAAAACCTATTATATGCTAGCAAACAGTCTTCGAGACTATCAAGACTTCATTTCAGACATCCTTGAAGACGGTGGAGGCAAGATGACATATTTATTTAAGTCTACGTGTAAAATTGATGATAATCGATTTCATAGCGATAAACCTAACCGTATTTCACGTAGTGGAATATAGATTCTCTAGTCAGTGGCGGCTCCACAGGGGAAGCCCGGGGGCCCGTGCCCTCTGTTGAGTTCCTGGCTCTCTCTCAGTGGTCCCCTGTTGGAACCCAATGCTTAATACTACATACCTAACAACAAATGGTCCCCCCCATTATCAAAAGTTGCCACCTCAACGGCCCCCACTTGCCAAATCCTGGAGCCGCCACTGTCTCGAGTTACCACTGTTAATTCTCACCATTTTCTTCAACATCTTGTTGCCATCTGTCATTTACCAGTAATTTGTGCTAATGAAAAGTCTTTTATGTGGGATCTCCACTTTACAGTATTATCAGCATCATGCAAATCTTATTACTAAAAGGTCTATTGCAGTGGTTCTCAAACTGGGGTCCGCGGTCCTAAACGGGACCGCCAAGCGATTTCAAAGGGACCGCGAAGGGATTACTTTCTCAAAATATCTTACCAACACTCCAGAACACAAAACACTCTGATGGCCCTAAGAGTGCTGATTCCATTTGAAACTAAATTTGATGACTAAGATTTGCAATTTTGCGAATAGGCCTAAATAATTGATCTAGAAAACAAGTAACCTATGCGTTAATTCAAACTTTATAAGGTCCGCGAGTCATCAAAAAAATTCTAAGAGACCACCACCAAGAAACCCTTAAAAGTTTTGAGAACCGCTGGTCTATTGCAATTATGTAGTGGCAGATTTACTATCGCCGCAGAATTAATATATGCTTGAAGTTCGAAGTATTTTCGTCATTAGCAACAGACAATGTCTTTGTATTGTTTCTGACAGTAATTCTTGCAGTCCACACAGCGCTAGAAGACGATGACTTAATCGAAACTGAGAAAAAGATCGTTACTAAAATGGCCTCCATGCTTTATCGAAAGGCTACATCAAAGGAAAAGGCGAATCGTTTGCTGGACGAACTGCATTTGCAAGTAATTGCAGCCAAACGCGGCGGAAGCATTGTTATTTACATACGATGTCGCGTATTAACAAAGGCAAAGTATTTGTCATCGGAGGCGGTTATGCAGTAGACGATGACAGTGGAAATAGAAAATGGATTTGTCGCGACGACGTCCGATGTGTTCCAGTTGTGAACATCATGACCGATAAACCGATTGAATGGAGACATCACGCTACTTTGCCAAAGCGCTTATTGGTGGACGCCTTCGGAACGATCGATCATTCTGAAACTGGATAAAAGCAAACGTAGTGAGGCAGTGGCGTGGCCAGGATTTCTCGATGGGGGTTATGATCCCCAACTTCGGAAAATTCTGGTAAGCAAAAAAGGGGCGCCAACTATTATTTTGCTGCTTCATTAAGGAAATTATATAGGTATATGAGCGCGTGCAACTATACAATTATATTAATCCGCAATAAAAAAAACTTTTGTGGGTCGGACAACCAAAGGGAATTTTGACCCCCAAATCCTCACTTGGCTACGCCACTGTAGTGAGACATTCATGTATTAAGTCTATTTGAAGTCAATCGTCTAATCTTGCTGTCATTAGTGACCATGATTAGACTATAATATAGTTGACTTAATTACTAACAAAGAAAATGTTATCTGCTTTGAACTAACTGACCTCTTATCGTACAAGAAACCATAATTTCTTTTCCATATTACAAAGTTTAATTTTTTACGTGTTGGCTTCGTGCATGTTATAGGTTATATTGCGTTTACCTTGATGAGGTTTAGGCATCAATTGAATATCGCGTGTAGACAGGTTTAGTTAGCATTGGTGAAATGATCTATACATGTAATTGCTCAGGATAAGTAAGCGGGGGCCGTAAGCTCCACTGGGGCACACAGCAGCCCCCCGGGGGAGAAAAAGTCCCAGACAAAGCCCCGCAAAGTGTACGATATGGAGGATCGCCTCTTGGACATCCACTTTGCCAACATGGTGATATTTTCTGACATAATTTTAGGGGTCACTGAAAGTTTGACAGCTGTTGAAAAAGACGGGCGGTCAAGGATTGCCAAAGAATTGTTGACGTAATTAATGGACAGCCCCTTTCTCCCGTTAAAACTTGGAATATTGTTGAGCAGCTGAAGTTTGATGCTAGGCCTTGAACCAGCCAGACTGGTTCATCGACCTCCCTGCATCCAGCACTGGATGTGACGTTAGGCCGATATGATGTTTCACAATCCCCCCACGATCCTCGAATCAGTTTCTGTCGGAATGACAGAGTCCACTCGAGCAGAGTGGTAAAAGAAGCGAGGCGGTGAGGCGACCGATACACCTTCCCGGCGGCCTCGGATCAATTTCTGTCGGGATGACAGAACCCACTCGAGCTCCTCGCGAATGGGTCAAAGAAACGAGGAGGCGCGGTTTCGTGTATCGTCAAGGTGAAAATCGAACCGGCTGATGTCACTGTCTTACTGTCAGCGAGTTCTAATTTATGCCATGTGTGCTTGTGAGAAATGACCAAGATTGGCTTCTGGCGCTTTCTGTCTGTTCTTCCTAAAAATCGTCGTTGAAATTTGTTCATGCTCTTGGTTGGTCACTGATATGTCTAAAAATTACAATATAGCGTATTGTTGTATACAAGTATTAACTTATTGTTTCTTTTATTTCCTTATTAATTTATTTACGTTCTGATAATTTTATTATTTCTGATACTGACGTCAGCTTTGGTATTAACGCTACTGCGTGTTGCGCATGGACGATGAAACAATCAGACTCGTCATTGGTCTTCGCCTGGGCGCCAATATTATATGCGAGAAGGTAGTTGTATATCATTTTCTGCTGTATTGTGCCTCAGGAACATCCCTCTTAAGAGTCCAACGCTAGTTTGTTAGTATACTGGAGCTCCACTTGCCCTGGTACCCTTTTTCCATTACTGAAATGTCCTGACGAAATGTTTTCCCTGTTCATCGCTAACTGCTCCTAGATTTGTACGTTGATACATAGTCGGTTACAATTTGAAAACCCGTAAAATTTTGAAATTAATCTAACATGGAAAAGCATAAAATTCTGGAAAATAAAGTTCAGAAAAAACGTTAAAGATACCATTGCCATTTGTCTCTAATTATGCGAATGGATATATATATATATATGTATGTATGTAATTGGTATCAGCAAGCAAAGTCAACCTTTAACCGCTAACAGAGCAGTGCCAATTTGGCTGGCGTTACGAAGTACGTGATAATTTCAATTTTAAGTGCAGCCGGCTACAACTACGATTATAGGCCTATATTCATTAAATTAACATGTAGGCCTATTTATTTTTCTTCAAAATTTGGTAATAAAGACCAACAATATTATTTTTTTCTTCAGTCTTTTAATGAAAGAGTTTTGACATCACGGCAGCTTAAATCGTCCATTATTTCAAAGTTTCTTATCCTGTAGAATCTGATTACACCTTAGACGGCTTCGAAGCAATCAAAACTACTGCTAATAAGGCTGTCTGCCATACAGCCTGAATTTAAATCGTCCTATTTTATAACTACTGGGATTGGATATAAATCCGACGATGAATTGAACCTTAAAGTCACCAGCGATGCGTTATATATAGATGTTGACTTCACTGGACCAGCACGAAACAGTAACGACTGAGAGGACAAAGGAAAAACTGCAATGTTCAAACACCGTAGCGCTTAAAGTTGTTGATACCGAACCAGCGCCTAGTACGAGATACACAGACCCAAAATCTGACTAAACAACAAGAACAGCAACAAGAAGAGTTTACCTCTCTGCAGCCGATCGCATATAGAGATACTTTAGCCGGGAGGGCATATATCCACAAGCTAAAATACATCTAATTCGTGAAATTCTATTAAATTCTTAAAGTCTATTGGCGCAAAATATAGACCCTACCAACAACTGGTTTAAGACGTTATCTTAGTAGCTATCCAGCGAATACTTTCCCCACTCTTGTGTCCAGCCACGTTTTCAAGACGCTGTTGGTACACTATGGCGAAGGCAGCCCTACAATGGCCGGACTATCTGATACTGGTTGGTTTCCTGGCCATATCCATTGGCATCGGCGTCTACCATTCGGTGACCGGCGGTAAGCAGAAGACGACGGCCGAGTTCATAATGGCCGACCGTCGTCTCCGGGTCATCCCGACGGCCATTTCGTTGATAGTGACCTTCCAGTCGGCTATATCGATACTGGGCTTCTCGGCGGAGGCGTACTGCTTTGGGATTCAGTATTCTATTTGCACGGGAATCTTCTCGGCGCCTGTTGCCATGATCATCGTCTGCACAGTACTCGTTCCTCTCTTCTATCCACTGAAGCTCGTCAGCATAAACGAGGTTTGTCAAACTCAACTTCTTCAGCATCGGCAGCATCATTATCATCATCGTCGTCGACATCATCATCACCATCATCATCATCATCGTCATCATCATCATCGTCATCATCATCATTGTCATCGTCATCGTCATCATCATCATCATCATTATCATCATCATCAGCGTCATCCTCGTCGTCATCGTTGTCGTAATCATCAGGTTCTGTGTCTTGACTCTTGACACAGGTTTAGTGCTCCATTGTTTTCCTCTCTGTGCCTTGCCTCTTCCTTGATTCCTGCTCATTTTCTGCTTATGATCATAATGCCGGCAAAGATATATAGCGTAATCGACGCGTTAGAAAGTTGGAAGAAATATTTTAGATTAGTGTCGTTGTGACCCTCCACCCAACCGCATTGACCGCGAATGCTCAAACGTCGACTGTTTATAAATACATTTTCCTGGAACGCAATTTAGCAAAAACGTGTTCCATTTTTATTGATTCACTCAGTGGTGTAGCGAGGGGGTGGGGACGAACCGCCACTTGCTTTAGGGGCGGCATTTTCGAAAAAATGCATATGAACAATTTTAGGAAGTAGCGATAAGGTTTTTTGCCTGTCAAGAATTTAACGAGGCGGCATTTTTTATTTGACTCGCTACGCCACTGGGTTCACTAAAAGGATCCTTTGAAATTATGAATCTGTTTCCTCCTGAGAAACCAAAGGATTTCGAGGCCTGATCCATCCCCTGCTAGAGACCGAATCGATGTCGAAAACATTTTATTTGGGCATGTCACCCCCATTGAATTTGGGGTGATAGCTTTTTCAGTCCAACGTTAGAAAAGAATGCATTAAGTAGAGTTTGCTGACACCTTATCATTGCGTTTAATCGGCGAACCCATAATAAAAGTTTACCTAATTAATTTTATAATCCATCTGTTTATTACGATACTTGGTTCGCGCACTAGTCGTCTCTCGGGTGGATTATTGTAACAGTGTGCTGTTTGGACTACCGGTCGGTCAACTTAATCGATTGCAGTCGGTCCTGAATGTCTCGGCCCGCCTGGTGTTCGGTGCTAGATGGAGCGGCCATGTAACGCCATTCCTTAGAGATCGGTTGCACTGGTTGCGGGTCCCTGAGCGTGTGGAGTTCAAGCGCCACTGGCTCACGTTCCGTGCGCTGAATGACCCCCACTGTCCTGCGTATCTGTCGGAACTAATCCGCCGATCGACGACAGTACCACGTCGCTCCCTTCTCCGTTCCGGCGCCAGCAATCATCTCGTCGTCCCCCCTCCGCTCAAGACAGCGGGGCTAGGGGACCGGTCCTTTCGTCGTGGAAACCCGGCGTCGTGGAACCTGCTCCCGATGGCTGTGACAACCGAGACCTCTCCGGATCGGTTCCTACAACATCTCAAGACGCATTTGTTTAATGTTTCGTTCCCTGTACAGCGCCTTTGACTTTAGTCACTTAGCTATGTTACTGCGCTTAAGAAATTGTCAAGATTAATAATAATAATAATATTAAAAGTAAATTGGGACACGAACCGCGAAAGAATTTATTTGGTCTCATTGGCGCAGCCACGGAGGGAGTGCAGAGGGTCGCCCTCCCCCCCCTATTCTGGGTGGGACCGCTCGTGGGATTCGGGCAAACACGTTGAGAAGTTTCCGGGGGTTTGGGTAGGGGTAGCATGGGCGAAGATAACACGTGACTGTGCGAAGAACTCCTTATTTATCGCCCGTCTGAGGTTTTTACGCAAAAATGTCGACGTGCCCCCCCCTATTCTGGAACCCCGGCTACGCACTGTTATGCCATGTTTACGAGTTGGCGACAGTCACAATGTTCCCTCTAGGCTGTGCGCGTGTGCGCCCGCACAGAGGTCGCAAGGCAAGCGCACAAAGGAAAAAAATGGAGCGCACACATTTTTCAACAGTGTTTCCATTGCTTTCATATCATACACGTACTTACTGCACAGAAATTGACTTTCCATGTACAATTTTGCACACAAGAAATTTCATGCGCACACGTACTACAAA